>CM052189.1:14539153-14865751 GCA_028455805.1 Lasioglossum figueresi | reverse complement strand
ATTGAATTCGAAATTAGATTTGAATAGAACGATTGAAAGTTGAATTTGAATTTAGATTTAAATACAATGATTGAAAGTTGAATTTGAATTTAGATTTAAATACAATGAGTGAAAGTTGAATTTGAATTTAGATTTAAATATAACGATTGAAAGTTGATTTTGAATTATGATTTAAATACAATGATTGAAAGTTGAATTTGAATTTAGATTTAAATACAATGATTGGAAGTTGAATTTGAATTTAGATTTACATATAACGATTGAAAGTTGAATTTGAATTTAGATTTAAATATAACGATTGAAAGTTGAATTTGAATTTAGATTTAAATACAATGAGTGAAAGTTGAATTTGAATTTAGATTTAAATATAACGAGTGGAAGTTGAATTTGAATTTAGATTTAAATATAACGATTGGAAGTTCAATTTGAATTTAGATTTAAGTAGGACATTTGGTCCGGAAATTCGGAAAAAACTATTTTACGCTATGCGAGGGAAGACTGTATATTGTATGTTCGTCCTGGACAGGTGATCGAGCTGATTGTGCCTCGTTGACAATATTGCGAGTGACACTGGCTGACGCCGTGCACTCGCGTGTCCATTTTCATCTGGTTTATCCAACAACAAGCATAAATAGCGTGCGTGACGGTCATCGTAACAGATTTACGCGAGCGAAAACAAAGGCGGTTGCGGTTACCGTGAGCCATTGAGAACCGGCCCTTGGATGAGACAGCTCTTTCGAGCTTCCTTGACATGCTAATTGCGGAAGTCTTGGCAGACAGAGGCGAATAGAATAGCGGAAGATGGATAACCAACCATTTTATGATATACAACTCCTGTTGAACGAGCGAGCAAGTGGTTAGGCTTTGGGAATTTAATCTATGAACCGTGTTGATGGCGATGATACCGCTAAAAATCTATTAGCCCGTAGCTTTGTACGAATAATTAAACGTATAGTTTGTTATATCAGCATTATTATATCGGATAAGCTATAATATCGCGATGAACATTTATGCGTAATCGCGTTTCCGTGGATTAATTTACAACGGGTCGAGCTAAATTATTATATAAATCATTAATTGTTTGATTACGCTTAATTGTATAGAATTGTTTATGATACGAGTGGCGAGTGATGCGGATGGTTAGATGATTTGTATACTTTTAGTCGCGTTATGGAAGTTGCTCTAAAAGAAAACACATAAATCTTTGTTCAGGGCTGCAGTCACCGCAGAAGGGGCACGCTCAGTTTCTGGGAAACGTTCCATCTTGTGAAGTGTAGTATAAGACTGGCGACCTCTTGGAGGTTTGATATTAAAGTGGATATTGTTCCCATTTTTATTTGTTCTTTTATCTAGAGCCGCATTCTGATGGGAAATGGTACTGCTGAGCGCGAGGAGAACGATAGCGGGACTTGTCTCTACCTGTTACCTTGGTACGTTTACGAAACGCATCATAAATTCTGGCGAAATACAGTTCCGAATTCTACGGGCTCTATTACGTTATATTATTTTCAACCTATTAAACATATTAAGAAAGAAAACGAATTTCTACTTTAGTCCAGTTTGTGTTGCAAATCTGGCAGGCAATTTCTATTTTGCTGACTTTTATTATTGAATATTATCATTATCTTGCATTGAATAAGACATAGCGAAATCCCCTCCCCTTTTAAAATGATACACCTGTACATACTATTCCTCGATCAAAACTTTTCATAATATTCGCATTCCAGAACCGAACATCTCATGTGCAGGAACCCGCCGTTAAACGGCATTACGCTGGCCATTACCGCAAGTGTAACTCGTTACTAACAACAAAACGCAAATGCGAACTTGTCAAGAAGGGTATTATGGTTTATAATGGTCGGTTTAAACGATGTACAAAGTTGTTTCCCGCGCATGACCGTCGGTCAAAGGTCACGCGACGAGGAAAGCTACGAAAATCCGCCTTATATTCTTCAAGATCCCCTGTCAAGCGTGTTCCTAAGTCGCGGGAAAAGAAAAAAAGAATCGCGAACAAGCGCAAAAAAGTTGCACCTGTCCCTGCCTGGTGGACGATAACGAGCAACACCGTAATTACGTAGATTTCGTTATTATTACGGTATTATCATATACAAAACTTATTAGCATACCGTGTTCAAGAAACAGCGAACCATGTATCACGTGTATGAGAAACGAACCACGACGCTTGATTGATTTTCCTGGTGTATATTCGTTAGTTACTTTATTCATGAGCAATCAAAATATTAGATTATCCCAAAAGTTGCTTTCGCAATGTCTGTGCTCAATATTGTTAGATAAATCGAGCATAGTCGAACAACGAGCTCATGTAAAAGGTTAAATAACCACGTTTTTCTTTCTAAGAAAACTAGGTTGGAATTTACATTGTGTGCATTAATCGAAAACGGAACGAACTTTTGGGATAACCTAATATTCATAGCAAGGCTGACCGTGGAAAATTGTCAGAAAAATTGTCGGAAAAATGTCAGAGAATTGGAAAACTAAGTTCGAGTGTTTAGTATCGAATTTAGGGCAGCTCTGTTATGGTTAGTGTGCACAAGTGTAGTCTTTGGAACGGGAAATGAATTTCCATTTAATTTCCGTTTTTCTAACACTGCATCAGTTATAATTGAATTTGCATACGAGTCAGCAATCTTTTGATTGTAATCTGACCTCTTGCTGAGCTGCACACACACCGTTTGTGAATTATTACACGAGCATTTCTATCGAAAGATAATCTTTTGTAATTTTTCGTTCGGTTTCGAAGAATCGATTTTGAATCTCTTTGAAAAAATTAGTCCAGAAGTTTCTTGCTATATTCATGCCTTTTACTAAAATGTGCATATTTGTACTTTGAACGCAATATCTTAACTGTACGTTAGGTAAGTCCTCTGAAGAAGGCATTGCATGAATGCGAGCTTACTGTTGGGTTATCGGAAAAGTTTGAAACCTTCTCAACTTCCTCTACCAAAAACTGCAAAAATTCTAAAGGGCGAAATAATGGCACTGCCTACGATATGGTGGGAAATCATCCTCGAGTGCAGATATAGCGAATATTCGCTTACGTTGCAGTTTTGTTCCCGTTACATTATCTAAAAACTTTGAAACAGAAAAGATTTAAAACTATTCAAACTACAAAAATTATTTGGAAAGGTTTTCTTGATAGATGTGTAACATTCATTACATACTATTTATAAAGATAATAAAATCATGTTACCCAACAATTCCCAAGAAACATACAGTTCCATCCCAAAAATCATCAGGCAGAAATATTGTCCTCCACTCTCCAGTTTCCTGAAGCATAAAATCCTCAATTTCGAAACACCATGTTACATCGATACCACATATATCATTGTTTTCCCGAAGCTAGCTATCAACAAAGTTACATGTCCACAATAGCAACTTGTTACGTAACAATTCCCAACAAACGTACAGTTCAATGTCCTTTCAAAGAATAGTCAAAAAAAGTCAAACATGGTCAAACAAATTGCAGAAAGTATAATAGTGTAATACATGTGTATATAAAATACCACGCGCGGAGCCACGTTACGTACGCAATCGCTTTCGCGATGCTATAAGCAAACACTTCCACCTATCAGAACAATAACTTCTCGTTAGCCATCGATTACCGACAAACAGAAATATCTAATTTCCATTAGAAGGTGATCAACAAAACTATTGTTCAATTTTTCCAATCGTCCAAAATATAAAATCCTTAGTTACAAAATACAAATTACAAAGAACCATGCTGTAGAAGCTATCAGCAAAGACCTCTACCTGCGAGACAAGTAGAACCTAAATAACGATCGATTACCGACAGACATAAAAATGAAATTTGATCAAAAAATCCTCCATTAAATACCCCGTATACAGTAATGCCGACATTACTGTCTTTTGTTTATATTACGTTCTAAGACCAGTGCCTTCTCACTCCACTGGCGGACGACGTTTCTTGATCTCGGCTCGGGTATATCGGTGTAAACACCGCACATTGACTCGAACGAATCGAAATGTTCAACTTTTTTAATTTTCATGATTTTTTAAATGAAATTTTACTATCGCATTTCTGGCATTTTTCTGATTAAAATAAGACCAAACACGATATAATTCCAATTGTATTGACAGCGTATTGGAAAGAAAGAGACACTCGTTCTGTCCTTCTCTATGTTCGGCTTCTTCTTTGAATTTCATTGTCCTTCTCTATGTTCGGACTCTCCTTTGAAGTAACAAAAATACGATCGCAACACCAAGATCACTGTCCACCAAAAATACGGCTGTTGGACAGTGATGTCGGCACTACTGTAGTATCGTTCGCCGAATCTAGAAGACAGCGAGGTAACCTACTAACTTGTACGATAAAATCTTGTCAACTATCCGCGAAGCGATTCGGCTGGCCAAAGGCGGCTGGTTCGAAAGACACCGGGTTACACAGGTTCCTCTTGAACCAGCTATCAACGAACAGAAACCGCGACGACGTTGTACGGTGATCTCGTGGCGGCAGCGTTTGATTTCTCGCGGCGTTGTCCGATCGGTTTGGATCGGTTGAACGTGTCGGAGCGATCACGCGACTGAATCTCGATTCTCCCGTTGCAAAGGGTATATCGTAGATCCCATAGCTCGATTCGGTACTCCTTGCACGGGCTGCCACACTTTCTGCCCGTGACACACAGTGCCGTACGTCGCGGCGGACGCGGGCTACCCCGAGGACTATACACGTAGCCCCGGTTCCTGAAGGTGTTGGTGAGCTCCGTGCCGTAGGTGCGCCTTGGTGTCAGTGTGTCGGGAGGACCTTACGTGTGCGCGGACCCTGTTCGTGGACCCTCTGCGCGTTTCCACCATCGGCAGGAGGTGGATCGGAAGCGCGCATGCTCCCACGGCCGAGAATCTCCCCAGTCAGGGTAAATCTGCCACCGAATCAAGACGTGGTGCGTGTCGCGGTCGTCCTATATAACGATGTCGCGGGCACATTCGCGAAATTTCTGTTGAGAAAAAAATATCCCACCGGAAATACCCACGGATGACACTCGGATGACACACGGACGGGAGAGAAGAGGAGCCGAGCGCCGATCCTCGGAACGTTCTCCCCCAGGCCTGGACGGGTGAACAGTGCGAACGGTTGCTCGGTGTGCGCGTAGAATAAGTTCTAGTGTGGTACATCAGGGGGTTCGAGGTTCTAGAAGAGGGGGTTCGGAGTCGCGCACGTGTGACATCATGTCTGCAGAAACGACCGCCGCAGGCTGACGTCGGTCTGACCGAGGCTGCTCGATCTGTCCCCACGAAACGTTCCAACGATCTGTTGACACGCCGAGAACGCTGACTAAGTCTCCGCAGAGAGGCGGACGAGAGACCGACGAGAGACCCGAAGAGTTTCTCTCTTCCAGCCGCGTGGATAGCGGACCTTGATCCCGTTTCCAAGTCGCTCGAATCCTCTCCAAGATTTTCAGGACTGTTTCGCGCGGTTGCCTCGAAGTTGTCGCCGTTCGGGATAGATTACGAGTCTCGCGGGATCTATAGATCCCGACCAGCGGGCCTGTCGGTCTCCGGCGGATCGAGACTCCTCGGGGGACCGATCAAAGAGTTCAACGAATCCGGTTCGAACGACCCGACCACCGTCGCGACGATCCAATTCGGATACGAGATTTACACTCGCGATGTAGGCGACAGATACGCGGCGACGTTTTCGGCGCTCGTTGTCAAACGGCTGCCATCTCGGTACAGTTGCCGAAGTCTGTGACAGATCCGCGAGTGTGTGAATCTTCTCTGCGCGTGGATTACGGCTGGTGGCACACGAGCGAGCTCCAATGAATGACCCGCTAGAGGTGATCAAAGGTTCGATTGATGCTCGGCCGAGCCTCGGGACTTCGGTGAACAGTGTTTTCCGGGCTGGCGCGATGGCAACGTGCTCGAGATAAGGATTCACCGAGCGTTGTGCTTGCTCTGGTACATGTCAGTGTGTGGACGGTGCGTCGTCATCCAGTGAAGAGGATGTGAATCGCTTCGGTACCAAAGTGAACGCGCCATCAAACAATTGCGGACATGGCTTTGAGGTGGCAGGCGAGGCTCTCCATTGCTGCCATACTCTTCATGTGCACCGAAGGTAATTATACGAGCGAACGTTTTCACGAATTACCGCGTGCGAACGGGCAGGGTCGTTCGGTATTCGAACAACGGGTAGGCACTGCCATGTGGAAAAGTAGACTCGAAAAGACTGATCGAAGTTCACCGAAATCTTCGCTGAGAAAATTGCTAGAGGTGTCGCGAAGCTTTCTTCGAGTCAGGCGAAAGATCTGTGACCTATTATGGGTATCGCTTGTCTCGAAAGTTTGCTTTTATCTTCCTCGGTAATGTGCATCATGGAAAGAATTTCCTCTACCGAGAAGTTCTTCAACTAGCGAGCATCGAGAAGTGGATAAAACTTTTGGAAATGATAAAACGTTAACGAGCAGAAAATCGTATTATATGCTCGCGCGCTTATCGCGAAAAGAACTTCTAAAATCGTTTAACGAATGGTCTATCGAGTGGCTAATATCATCGATAGTTAACCTACCACCATGAAATGGCTAATTTTAAGTTGTTACGATTGTTTCATGGAAAATACATGATACGTCACGCATTAACCGATCAATTTTCGAACGTCTGAAGTAATTGTAGAACACCTGAAATATCGTATCGGGAACAATTATAAAATCTCCGAATGTCAATCTGCGCTTTCCCATCGGAAATGGTGACAACGCAAATTGATTTTCCTTGCGTGAAACACAATCTCAGTGTCGTCGCGTATGCATAATGCCGACAGCGAACGTATTAATCAATTGCTGTTTAATTTGGTGGTTTCAGGGGTTGTTGCATGAAATTTGTTCGCACAACCAAATTGTTCGACGAAGCTCGTGCCAACGACAGGACATTGATGAATTAAATAAAGCAGTATTATTACAAAGCAGTCGTATTATTATAAAAACGGAATCAGGGTGACGCAAGACGAGTGAAATTTTACTCAGTCTGGGTCTTGATTGAAAAATGGATTTGACGCTCACAAGTTAATGAGATTTCAAACAGGAGGAAGATCCAAAGAATTCAGGAATGTAGCTCTTGCGATTGACGCAGAACATTTTTATTCGGAAAGTCCAATGGCGCCTAAAGACTTTACGCGTTTATCGCGAAAATGTATTGATCGAATGTAAACATGTAGAGATCTCAAAAGAATTGAACGACGTCGGTGTTATTATTCTCGACATATCGAGATTATTAGAAGAGAAAATTTTCTTCAGACAATTGGACTTGGACAATTCTTATTTAGCATAAAGATCCGCAGTCCAGTTGTAATAAATCATGGTGGTGGAACCGGTGTAGAAGCACCGGGGATTCACACGGACAGACGACATCAAACGAATTTACGAAAAGAACGATGCGTTTGAAGGAAAGTCCATGGCATTGGTCGCGCGCACAATGGTCGGGTCTGCGGCCGTTACGCTGCTGCGCTGGGTGAACGTCTTGGGTCTTGAACTCGAGGTGTACCGTCAAGCAGAGGGAATGACCGGTTAGGTTCGCGGTCGCGTAATAGTCTGACACCGAATCCTCGGTTGATGCGACAGATGGACCCGGTCGGAGTTATTCGATCGAAAACGTAGCAGCTATCGAGCGTCAAAATGGTACAGCTAATGGAATTACCGGCGTCCATGCGTGCGTGCGACGCGAATTTATCGTATGCATTATTCATAAGTCAGTCGCCTGTGGCCTCTACCTCGGGAATGATACACGGGTGTGCGGACGGAGGCGATTGATGCAGAGAAAGAGAGATAGGAAATGGTTTTTCTTTCCGCCGTGAAAATCGACACGGTGGTCGCCCGTCACACGAAGGCATGCTAACCCCTTTGCGAAACGTCTCGCCACGCGGTGTCAATCATTGTACCGTACACATTTTACGCTATCCACGATACAACTTGCAACACAATTTCCTTCGTGTGCTACCGTGCATGAAAGATCTCGCGATGCAAAATCGTGTTATACCTTCAACGTGACGTCACGCTCTCTAGTTTTAACTCTCAGCACTCGCGCGATGACTCGAGGCGCCACTAAAAATTGCTGTGCCATTATTCAAAATATTGTTTGTATTATTAAATATGTCGGTATCTAACGATATGATGGTATCTACTGCGGATCTTTATGCCAAATGAATGTATCGATTGCAAGAAATAAAAATCATGTATTAACATCTTCAATCTTTAAAATTTTTCAACAATTTTAAATTTCGTCTTCTCAATTTTATTAGAAATGCGTAAAGATCCGCGATCTACTAAACAATTACTGAACATTTAGGTGTTGTATTTGGTATCGTACCAATTTCATATCCATAAAATTTACAAAATCATAGAGAATGGAAATATTATAGGTCTGAAGAAATGTTTCATTTTCGAGTACAAACAGCTTCGAGCGCAAAGGGTAAGTCCTTCGCGGAATTCAAAAATTTTTGCTATACGAGTGCACACAGCGGAGAAACTCTGAGTGTTTTTTTCAGAAAGCAAATGGCGTGGATAAGAAGTCAGGAGGTTAGGGAATAATAAAACAGCGAATAGAGTATGTGCAAACGTAAAGAGACGTAGGATGTCCTATCCTTTTATCTCCGACATTCGAGTCTCTCCGCGCCATTTTCTCGCGGTCGGAGACTATTTCGAAACATTTCGAGACATTTCGCGCGTCGATGTGAAACGGTTAATAGCAACGTCGTAAACTAATTACCGAGCTCACGCGTTGGAAAGCCGCGAAAATGAAACGCAGTCGCCCGTCGTCGCCGATGCCGATGCTTGTCGTCGTCGTCGTGGGACGATGCCACGTACACCACGACTTTACACCTCGTTTACGCCATTGTCGTTCTGGGCGAACAACTTTGGCAATTTCGTTCGACACTACACACGCCGGGGGCCGACTTTGTTCGCGGCCCCAAGTTTGCTCCGGTAAATTAAACGCTTGTCTCGGGACCGCGCGGAACTTCCGCCGGACCCGAAGATCGCAGATACTTGTTCACCGACCGGCGAAAACTCGATCGTTTCGGCACGCGTTAATCTATCGGCCGATACCGTTCGTTTCCCGCAAGCGACAAGGCGGTGGGTTTCAACTCGTGAACGAAGGTGGTTTCACTGTGCCAGGTGTTTACGATCTTCTAGCGCAGTTAGAAAAGGATGGCTCAATAGAAAGAAGTAAATCCAGGACAAACGGCACAATCTGTTCGAGTAAGGCTTCGTCCTCGGGAAATGTTTGTCTCGAGCTCCTGAAGGAACGCAGGTTCGTTACGAGGGGCGTTCATGATCTTCCGGTGCTGTTAGATTTCAATGGAAGAAGAAAATCCAGAACGTACAACGAAATTTGTTTGAACGAGTCTTCGTCTTCGAGAAATATTTGTCTTGAATTCGTGAATGAACGCAGGTTGATTCTGAGGGGTGATTATGGTCTTCCGGCGAAGTTAGAAAGGGGGTGATTTCACTGGAAGAAGCAAATCCAGACCGTTCAATGAAATTTGTATGAACGAGACTTCGTCTTCGAGAAATGTTCATTTTAAATTCGTGAATGAACGCAGGTTCGTTTTGAGGGGTGGTTATGGTCTTCTGGTGCAGTTAGAAAGCGGATCATTTCACTGAAATAGCAAAACCAGAACGTACAATGACATTTCTTTTAACGAGACACCGTTTTCGAGAAGATTAAGAAATTATTGTACGGTATTGTATAAAAAACAGAATAAGGAGAAGATTCCTTTCACCGATTAAAAAATTCCTACTGGAAATAATTAAATAAAAATGTTAACACTCTTGGTTATCGTACAGTTTCTTATACTTTCAGTAGAATCGGCAGATTATGGTCAGACCTTTCTCCATACGTTATCGACGGTTTTCCTGATTTCGAAGACGACTATGAAAAATATAATGAAATCTAACCGATGTACATGTTAATCAATGTGCATTGCGTTGTAATAAATCTCATTAGAGGTGTGCCAATAAAAAATAATAAGTTAAGGTAGCACCTGTAACACCGTAGAACGTCAGTCGCGCAAGAATCAATTGACAGTCAGGCATCGTCCCTGAAGATTTAATGAGTAATCTTCGCGGAAACTCGAGCACGTGGGGCGCGGTATAACTACCGCCAGGTAATCAGAAATGATCAAACGATCCCAATGAATTTTAATGTAATTGAGGCTGAGCCATGAACATTTCGCGCGAATTCCAAGGAGCCTCGATGAAGCGGGAAAACTACGAAGTTATTTGTAACGCGTCGGCTTTTAATGTGTCCAAAATGGTGGAAATTAAGCCGCGCACATCGTCGAGGTATGAACGACTCCTCCGAGAGTACCAAGTTTTCTCGAATGTACTCGAGTTTGCGTTCCTCGCTTCTCCCGCTGCACAATCTCGGACGAGTCCTACGTTCCGGAGTGCTATCGTCGCGTCGTCGCTTTGTCTTCCCAGCGTGGAACCGATTTTTCTAATCGGTCGCTGAAAGGGTGATTACCGTGGTGCGTTTATTCAAAGGATACGCGGTCGAACGTTGAAAGTAATGACCTCTATCGCGGCTGCCACCGGAACGGCGACCCACTGACACAATTCGCCGGCGGTCTTGTTATTTTTATCGGCGAAAATTACTCGCGGACTGATCGCGTCGACTCTTCCGTTTCGTTAACACTAGATTTACGGTACCCGTCAAAATGACGGGTTCTAATATTCTTAATTTGCGATTATTAAGATTGTAAAAGTGCTTTCCTGAGGAATTATTTACCAAATTTATATCTTTGGGTATATATTATTGGAAAGATAGCCAAAAATTTGGATAGACACAGCCTCGTTATGTTTATAAAGTAACGTGAAATAGTTATTTCCACAGCTCCGTAAACCTAGTGTTAATCCTGCCGTATTACGGACGACGATTAGGCTGACTGTACCGATTACTGCGGTATCGTGATTCGATCGTACTTTATTTCAATATTATTCCTAATTTATCGTGAAGTAGTAACATGTGTAAGCATTTTGTGGAAGAATGATCTGTTCTGAATACAAAAAAATGTTCTTCAAAAATAATGAAAAATAAAATCGATAACATTTTGTGCGTATTACTGCTGACGAAAAAGAGCCACGTACCAATTACTGCGGATTAGGTACAGAAAGAAACTACAAATTTTCATTGTCATACATTCTCATTGAATTGTACAAATTTGTTCAAACAGTTTACGTATTTTGATCTCGTTGGGAAAAATACTGCAGGAAGTCGTACAACCCGCAGTAATAGGTACGTTTACCGTAGTCCCGCGGTGCCGTTAAATTCGAGACCAGTCGGATACCGGGTCAAACGGCCAACCCGACTTACAATTAATTACGAAATATTATTTCACCGGGGGCTCGCGTGTTAATTACGGCCGCTTGTCTCATTTACATTCGCGGCCGGCCGAGCTCGGCCCGCGAACCTGCCAGCGATACCCGACGGACGTCATCGGGGTCACTTCGTTGAATCGTAGACACCGCGATATTATGTTGCTACGACGACACAGCGGTAAAGTTTATGCTAATGACCGTTGTAAAATCCGTCGCGTTTTATGTATGCCGTTTCATCCGCCCGCGCCACGCTAACCGATTCGAAACATTGCCGGTGGACACTCGAGGGGAAACGCGATGGTATCGGACCAAGTTTCCGACCATTTTTAAACCGAGATGAACTTGCGTTTTACTAACATCGTGTTTTCTAGGTGTTATCGATAGCTTTAGCTGCTTATGAATTTTATTTCTATGAAATTATATCTGTGGCTGCAAGGAAAAACGCCGCGTGTCAGAATTTCAAAAAATTTGAGTTTACGCGTTAATCGAGCTTTACGCTACAGGATTTACGTATTCACCAGAAAAAAGTCGTGAAAACAAATTCGAAAGGCTCAAAAAAATAATGCAATTTAACCGATGTTCTACGTCAAAGCATAGCGATCAAAACTTTAAACGGCAATATCTCGAAAGTGAAAATATGTGACGTGCGGCGTTCTTCCTGCCAACCACAGATATACGAGCATTTGTATATATGAATATTTTGGAAATATAAGGGAGAAAATGTTAGTATAGTATCGATATACATTACGCTTTTCTAAGTACGTGCGAAGAATTGTTCGATTTTTGAAATAGAAGAACAAAATATTATATGCGAATGTTTTGGATGTTTCAGCAATTATAGTAGAAGCGTCTGTTTAAAGTTGCGAGCGGAATGTGTGCAGGATAAAATAAAAAATTGTGTCTACCGTTCTTAAGAAGAATTTAAGTTCTTGTAACTATATTTTTTCGATCCTCGTCTGTTTCGTGACGAAGATAACAACCATTGGAAGAGCATCACAGTGGACCAATACTAATTTCCGCGATCGCTGGTAGATCAAGACCCATTAAATATCGAGCCACTCTACGCGCATTAACATGTTCCTCGCATAAACGAAGCTGCTCGCTCGTACGTGTTAATATACGTCATACTAAAGTAACGTCATGAATGAAGTGGACAATTTATAATGATAGACGTCGAACAGGTACAATAATTTATGACAGAAGTTCTTTTCCTGCAGATATCAGATAAATCCGTGAATTGGTCGTCGGCGTTCAATTTCCCCAGTGTCCGGAGAATAGGCCGGTGTCTTCTTTCAATTCGGATGGGAATTTCATTCGGCGCAATTCTCAAATTTCCCGGGCGCTCGGTAGCAACACAGAAGTGCAAATTGGAAGGTTCGGCCAGCAGGTCTCGTTGATAGTTTCGTGTTACCGAAACGATTGAAATTCTGCCAACGACCGGCTGTGGGCGTTTGCGGGATCGTTAATGCCGCGATTATTCATCCTTAATGACCGAGGGAAAATTTAAATATTCGCTCGATACGAGGATTCGCCACTTTTTCCGGTTCCGGCCACCCATGCGCCACCATTTTCTGGATGATAAGGTTAACCCTTCGCGCACTAAAAAAGTCTCATTCGAAAATTTTAACAAACCCGGACATTCCGTCTGTCCCGCAAGATTGTACAACAGACGAAAATTAAAATGTTACGTTGCTTGCGTCACATACACGATTCTTAATTGTTGCCCGATTGGTGGTGCAATCTGGCAGGGGATGTTATATGCAATTTGCAATTTTTGTAGACGAATTTTAAGAAAGTCTTTTTAGATCTGAAATAATTTACAATCGTACTAAATTTTCTGAATCTATAATTGCATAA
Source organism: Lasioglossum figueresi (assembly GCA_028455805.1). Taxonomy (NCBI): domain Eukaryota; kingdom Metazoa; phylum Arthropoda; class Insecta; order Hymenoptera; family Halictidae; genus Lasioglossum; species Lasioglossum figueresi. The sequence continues at coordinate 14,852,552 of CM052189.1, read as the reverse complement.
AGATTCGCAGTCTGAAAAAACGAAATTGCTTTCCGAACGATCCGATACAAATCTTCCGGCCCGAAAAGGTCAATGAAAATCAATGTAATATCATTTTCGAAGAATTATTTGTTAGCGTATCGGAACAGGTTTAACGATGTGGAAATTCTTTATTTCGTTGCGGCGATTTTTAGAGGCGCTTCGGAGTCGTTATTCAAGTGCCAAGGGTTGAAACCGACTAATGTTGTTTGCGTGAGAACCGAGTTTCGTAGGGTGACCTCCTCGGTGTTTCTTTCTCTCCGTGAGCCACTACCATCCCCGAGCGAACGCGGAACTTTTGGGAATCTTATCTTATTGCCTCGCTTCGTCGCCGCCGAGTTTCGTAGGTTTCGGCGCACGCTATCGAACTCGGCCGACGGAGGCGGAACCAGCGTGATTCCTTTATCTGGATGATAAATTGGACTATCCCTTTTCCGTCGCTCGGATTCCCAGGATGAGAGAGGACGATCGCGGCTTTCCTCTCCCATCAGATCGAACCGTTATAATTCCCTCCGTTATGTAGTTACATAGTTTGCTCAACGTTGTACAGGATTGTAAAGCAAATGCGATTAAATGCCTAGTCTTTGCAAGGCGCGTGTTAACGAGAAGAGGATTAATCGGTAGACGATGCGTTGCTGGTTCCGACGTATAGCGCACCCGTGCTTGTTTGCCCCACATCGATGTTAATAAATGGGTGCACGGATAACGTAACTTCAAGTTGCGTTTGCAACTTCGGTTGCTACGAAAATGCTGGAACCGTCCAAATTTGTAAAAAAGCTCGACTCGGAATTGAAGACCTCGTGCAAAAACAGTTCAAGCCCATCCTTTTTGGTAGAACGGTACTCGTTCGAGTTCTGTGTGATTGGGTACAGGGCGTGACCGATGTGGTGAAATCAACATAAACGGCAAAGTCCGCCAAAAGTATCGAGTGTGAAAATTCAAATCGAAGCCGTATAAAACTGTGTAACGTATCGCAGCCGTAGATCTGCCACCCCATAAAATATCGAAATAGCAACGTTGGTCCGGGCGTTTCCTGTTTGACCTCGCCGTTCCGAAAGACCCACTTCTTTCTGTAATCGCGGCGATGCGGTCGCGAGTCCTGACAACTACAGAGGCAATGGTAAAAGTGCGCATTCTTCGCCAGCGTAATTCCCGTTCAAAATAACGGTCTGCTCGTTTCGCCGGGGGCTCCGGGAGCGCATTGTCCACGGAGGAGGTAAATCTACGGTGAGGAATGATTTTCATTCGTCCGCTTGAGCGTGGAGCTAAGAGGGGAAAAAAGGTCATTACGGGGATTAGCGAAATGGAAACGGGCCGGAGCTTCGTTTCACTTTCCCGACTGTTTGGGACAAAAACTATGAAACCCGTTACTACCGGTATCATCCCCCGTGCCGAATTGTATTATTTTGTCTTCTCCTTTCCCCTTGGGGCTCCAGGTTCGCAGTTTCTTCCGTCGTAGACGACGCTCGCTATCGGACAACAAAATCGACTGTGAGAAAAAGATACGAAGCGGGTAGGAGACACCGCGAAATGGTAATCACCTGAACGGAATAAAACGATCCCGTTCCGGTCGTAACGAGCGGGGTAACTCGCGCGCCGCGCAGCGACTTAATTATGTCGTAAGTCCATTGCGAGAGGAAAGTTCGGGGACGAAAAACGTTCGCCGCGACTCGGCGACTCGGCACCGGAGCGGCGCCGGAAACTTTCTCGTCGCGAGTCCGGCCCCATTATCGTCGTTAATTTCCTACTTGTCGTCGGCTCGTCGGGAAATTTCACGTGTTCGACAGCCGGATCCCTTGCGACTATATTATTTTAAAATAAACTTCTAGATGACGGCGAGCGCGCCCGCTCCAGCTGCTCCCCGTCGATCCCAGAAAGTTCGCCGGGGCAGAAACTGGGTTTCCCGCAGAATCGCTTTATCCCAGCCTCTGCGCACTCTCTCTCTCTCTCTCTTTCTTTCTCTCTCACTCTCTCACCTTCCACTCCTCTCCCAAAACGAAACCCGGAAAGTATGACGAACCTTGAAATAACTTTTCGCAATAATAAAACGCCGCTTCCCTGGACGGGTAGTTTGTCCCGAGTTGCACTCCGTAGCCCCGGGCGCGGCTCGTTATCGGGCCGGATCTCTCCTTTCGGCCCTCCCCCGTCTTACAGCCCGAAGCTAGCGGGACAGGCGAATGAGAATAAAGTGCCCGGTAATTATTTTCACGCCCCGCGAGTTTCCCGAGCTGCCGTTTATCGTTTTGGACCTCCGGGCAACGGCCAGGCTTTCGATACCGACAAGACTGCCCTTCCCGACGCACGGTACGGACAAACCTGGCATATCTCGTTACACGATTGTATCACGATGTACTCGAATCAAATAACAATCATTTTTATGCATAAATATTGTTAATTTTTAAAAATTTATCAATGTTATGGTTAAATCTCGTGATTCCGAATAATTACCCCCCTTTGCATATGCATTAGCAACCAAATGTAGATTATTTTAAAAATTATCGTCGTACAAATTAAACACGAGCGTAACTCGAATGCATTTTTGTCCTGTGATGTTGCACGAGCCTCGAGAAGGTTCTGACTGATGCTTAATCGAGTGATCGTAACATTTTTTGTAATCGAGAGGAAACGAAAGATAAACCGAAAATCGTATCAAGACACTTTTGAAATAATTACGAAGAGAAACGCTAGCCTGTGACGCAAAGAATTTCTTTCCGGATGCCAAAACTTTGGGAATTGAAGTGAGCACTGCAGTATTTATGTCTCGTTTCATGCATGGAACGATGTTGGTACACAACACATCGAACATTTAAAAGCTTGCAGCGTGCACAGGCGGCTGGAGATGCAAGCCCATTCGAGGAGGCCTCGCCGCGGCGTCGGAGGCAGCGGAGGCGGCGACGGTGGCGGCAAATCACTTGGAACTCCAGCATCATGACCCGTGCTCGCGTGGTACACCCACGCGGGATCCACGAGGCCTGTTACTTGAAAACCCTCGTCGAGTAGGAAACATTAAGTTCCGGCGTGTTTTAATTACGAGCCTAAGCGCGAGTACCCTCGACCTGTTTAAACGCGGGAGAGACAGAGAGAGAGAGAGAGAAAGCGAGCTTGCGCCAGCCTCGTGCCTGCATTTCCGTGTCACGTGACGAGTAACGATAAACTCTCGAAATCATGGCCGTGCCATTATTTCGTGACGTGTCCCACTTGTCCTATAATGGATACGGAAGTGTCGTCGGCGCGTTTTCACGGCAGGCACGGGAGGATCGACCTTTGCCGACTGGATTCACGCGAGACGAAGAGCGACAGATGAAAAGAAGAAGAGAGAAAGAGAGGGTGGAACAGCGAGGCTGAAAAGAGAGAGAGAAAAATGGAGGAGCGGACAGGGTCGGCGACGTGGAAGGAAGTAAATAGGGTTGGACGCAAGGGAAAGAAAGATGGAGGGAGGTTTCGAGCCTTAATTAATTGCTATTATCTCCTGCTACTACCCTCGGCAGCCACTCCTTTTGCTTCCTTTTGACCCCAGCTGCCGTGTCTTCGGCTCTTTGCCTTTCTTTTTTCCGTTGACCCGAGCAAAGAGGGCCGCAGCGCTGCGCGGCGCGGCCCGGCGCCGAGCCGGCCAACTCGCTTCGAAGGAACGGTGCAATGAAATCTGATCCATGATCGTTAACGGGTCTAATAGGGCCGATACGGTGCAGCTTATGCGCCGATAAATTGCAAGGACGTGCTGCATCCGCACGGTTTCCTCTATCTCTCTCTGACGTGTTCGGTCCTGCCAGCAGAGCCCCAACGATACGGCAATTTATCGTTCGCCAGGATTTTTCACACGACGCATATTAGCCTCCTCGCTGGCCGTGATTACGATCCGAGCCATTCATTACCTCGCCACCCCCATTAGCCCCGTTATTGTCCGCGTATTTTCAATAATGACTCACTCCGATGGAATTCGACGCGGCGCGCCGCCGTGTTCGACGAATCCCGACCTCGGTGACCGGGTCGATTTTTTTTCTGGGAACTCGGCCGACAGTTATCGAACTGGTATGCCCCGACGAGTATTGCGCCTCGCTTGTTAACAAATCAATCGACGGCGTTCAATTTCCGCCGGCGAGAACGAATAATCTCTCTTTCTCTCCGCTCCCGTAATTCTGTCATTAGTCTGAGCGGAAGAATTGTAACGACGATTCGTTCGAAATGATCGACGGCGCCGTACCTTTTTAAATTAGCCGTGGCTCATCCCGGTTCGGCTCGGCTCGGCACGGTTCGGCCCGGCCCGGCCCGAACATCACCGACTGACTTGTTTATTCGTTGTCGCTATAATTGCCCCGGCGAGCGGAACTTTCGGCCGGGCAACGAGACAAATATCGCGGCTAGAACGCCGCGCGCCGACACAATTGTTCAGCCAAATAAATTACAAAAGCCGGGTGGCTCGTTGTTATTCAAATGTTCCAGTTGATTTTTCGCTTTTCACCTCTGCGAAACCGACGGATTTAATTTACCTTTCCTGCGAACTATTCGGGCTTTTATTATTGTGTAAATGTAATCCGAAAACGGTCTCGCGCCCCCGATCGTGCGAATTTCACGCTTCGTGTCGCTGCTTTTGCCAGTTGCGTTCCTTCGAGTCTCGCACTTTGTCTGGGAGAGGTTCGTAAATGCTGATTAGTTACTTTTTTAAAACGTATGCCTTTTTCGAAATTCGTTCCAACAGCTTCAGCTTTTTGAGAGGTTAAAAGGATTAGTTTATTACCTAACGCGTGAGTCATTCTTTTTGTAAGTTGTTACCGGTCGCAATTACGAAGGAAAAAGTATAGGTCGCGATTTTTTAATTTTTTATGTAAAGAAATTTGAATTTATCGCTATATATTTCGGTATTCGGTAAAATACGGTACAGAATGATGAGATCACGAAGAACTTCGAGCGTTCGTGCCAACCGAAATGTGTATTTCAATTTCATTGATGTCTGCAGCTCCGCGGGCTATTTTCAAGTGACACAAATTGCATAGATATCAATTTGCGGACGTTGTCTTTCTGATAAAACGTCACTAAATTCTTCGACCCGGACCACTGTGCCGCAATTCTCCGACGGTTCGCAAAATTGAAACGAGGTTAGCGTTTATCTGAAATTTCTCGGGTGCGCGCAGGCAAGCTTTCGTTCTGCGGGACAGTCGTTTAGCGGGACCGTACCTCGTTGACTTTCATTGAATGCATAACCGTTTTGAGATGCGAACGGCCCAGTTATGATAACTCCGACTAACGCTATTCCGGGAACACGCATCCGCTATCGTCTTCGCTTTTTCTCCGCGGACAAGCTTTTCTTTGTGCGTGCATGCCCCGGACATAATTAGCATAAATCGCTGGCGAGGAAGAAAACCTTCCCTGATCTCCTACGGCGTATAACCATAGCTCCCGCGGCACGTATCTCAACCCCACGGGTTTAGAAAAATGGCCGGAACATTGCACCGAAGACGTGCGAACTGGGAATTTAATGGGGTGGAATTGTTTCACTTAGATTTAATAGGTGCTTTCAGAACTCTATTTTGCAAATAATTTCATTTCGAGGGGATCGTGGCGGCACTTTATTACGTCGCAGCGTAGTCGAGCTTTCTCGCGTTTTCCAAACCCCGTGTGCTCTACGAGTAAAAGTTATTATTCAATGTCTACTTTCTTTGCACATTTCGTCTTCCCTTTCTCGAACGCGGTACCAGCGGATTGATGAGATTTTTCTGATTAAAACGAGTCCAAACACGGAGTAAATCGAACCAGTTATAGGCTTAATCTAAATAACGAAGTTGTACAGGGTGTCCCAAAAGTGTTGCACTTCCTCGAAACGGATGGTTCCCGAGGTAATTCGAAGCAATTTTTCCTTTACGAAAAGATCTCTTCGAAAGATCTCGGGAATAGCTTCTTTTAAGGAAGAACAACATTTTTGAAACATCCTGTAGAGATACGACGAACTCCGACTTACGTCGTGTTTGGACTCGTTTTACTCGGAAGAACTCCGGTAATGCATTGGTACAAATTATTCAATTTGGCTTCCGGATGGCAAACTTTGAAAATTTAAGCGACGATCACCGTACAGCGTTTCTTCGAACCACAAAATCCAGGCCGAATTTGAACGAACCCATTATCGCGGGACTAACGAGCGCGGTCGGACGGGCTCGATCGTATCGTGGCCTCGTTTAAAAATTGAAACAAGCGAGCGGAAGTTATCGCGGCGGCGCGTATATCAATATTCCCGACGTTTTGCTCGCGTCTTGTTCCCATCCACAAATCATCCGTGGGTCGGCGACGCGGCGGAGCTTGAAAGTTATGCGGGCAGGCCACGTACGCGTACGCGCCGGCTATTTATTTCCCGCAATCTGCGGGTCGACGCGAAAAAATACCGCATAGCTTCGTCCTGCTCGGAGACAAATCTCTGACGCGGTCACGCGACCGCCCCCGCGTGATTAAATTACATTGCCTATTTGAAAGATAAGAAGCCGCTTTACCGAACTTATTTATCGAGCTTATTTATCGAGCCTCGGCATGGGGCTTTAGCTGTTCGAGACTCGAGTCTCGATTCTGCTTTCCCGCGCTCCGCTGAGCACGTTTAATTCTCTGATTTACGTTAAATACGCACGTGAGCCCCGGATAGTTAACTGCACCTCTGAAAAGAACAGCTTGTATTCATTTCTCTTTATCTTTCTCTTTTTCGCCCCGCGCCAGCTCGTTCGCGATTAGCTCCGCGAATTCCTTTATTACTCGGATTAATTCGCTACTTCCTCGGAAAATTTCTCGCCGCCGAGTCGTACAAACCTTATTCGAGCTCGCGCAATTGTGGAGAGGGAGAGAGGGTGGGGAGAGAGATTAATCGACCTCCGACTTTTTCTTCGCGACCCTTTAACAATGTACTTTCGGCCGGTTTCATTCAGCTCCGCGTCATGTACTTCGCGTGTACCGCCATGGATCAGATTTTACGTCGACTGCAAATGAGCTCTGCATGCTGAGCTCATTGCTATCGCTCGATCTTCCGCGAAATGGTAATACACTGTTACAGATAGCGCCAGTCGTCGGATCTAGCTGCGCCCGTGGGCACGAACGTTGTCAATGAATTGTTGCGTTTTATTCGACGCGCTTCCGGCCATCGTTCATTTCTGTTAAAATCTTTTATCCGACGTTGAAGTGTTCAAGCGAAAATCAACATTCTTCTTTACGAAATAATCAGAATAATTCGATCGTGAAAATATTCTGATATCTTAATCTTCTTACACGTTCGGTTTAACACGTATGTTCGTTGAATAACGTTCCACGTAATCGGATGAAGTCGTGTCGGACGGATATGTTGATTCGAACCTGCTTGGTTGAAACCTAATCGTACTTACTTCAAACCTGAATTATTGCTGTTCACTTTTTTCATGTACTTCGCTGGCACAACTTTGGAGACATTCGCAATCCGCTGCTTAACAGTGATAAAAGAAATGCAATTTCCGCTTACGTTAGAATAAGACTAACAGTGAAAGTTGCTGATAGCATCGGAGAAAATGCTAGGAATGTGCTAATACGTAAATTCAAATTGTACAAAAGGTTGGACCATTGAAAATGGTGTATCGATGAATGATAAATGTCAAAGAAATGAATGTCCCAAAGTTCCAGACCAATTCTTCTAGATAATAGCGGAGTAACATTAACCCTTCGCATGAAAAACGCGTCGAATTGACGCGAGGGACGCAGGAGAGTTAACGACGCGGCCGGATACGTGTTAAACAAGTACACGAGATTACTGGTTAGAGAGGATCCGAGCACTTAACAGTGTCCAGAAACAGGGAACGTGTGGGTATTCGCCCGAGGATCGTACGAGGGTTAACTCAATTTAGCATTACCCGGAAGACCCAAGGTACGAGTGCTCGAAATAAGATCATAACTCTCAGGTAAATGATCTTTCAACGCTCGACCAGAGGTCGTTCTCCCGGAGGTCCGGAGTGATCTAAATATTCAGATCACCAACCGAAGCCGGAAACTTCTCTCCATTCCGATCTCTCTCTCTCTCTCTCTCTCTCTCTCTCTCTCTTACTCACTCGCTCTCTATCCCTCCACAGGGTCTTTCTGTTTAGAAATTTCGGCGAGATACATAGGGGTAGGAACGGTGACACAGCCGGAGTCCCTTAAATACCTTAATCTGAAACGCCAATGCGATTCGCGTGCAAATCCCCTGGGCCAAGGTGCGGCAATAACGTCGTCGGATCGGGGATTCCACTTGAAAGTAATTCCGACCTCTGACACGCGCTACTGGGGAGCTAGACACCGCGAAGATTATTCCAGGAGCGCCGTCGAAGGCGGGGAAAGAATGTGTCTGCGGCTGGCTGAATTAATTATCGCAGCTGCTGATCGTTCTTTTAACTGCTCGCGAAAATAACGAGCTTGTTCCGAGACTGTACGAAGATTCAATGCTTTGCTGATCGGCGATTTCGCCTGTTCGGTGAGAAACTGTTCTTCGTTCGAATGCAAGATCAGATTCTTCTATTTTCACAATTTTATCTCAAACTAGCGTAACTAAGATTACCTAAAATGCTCTTAAAAATACCTGCACGAACCGTACGAACAATCAAACAACACATTAATGTTCCCTTCGTACATCCAGAGTTAATATTATTTTACCTAGAATGCTCTTAAGAATACCTACATGAACCATAAAACAATCGAAGAACACTTTAACGTTCTTTTTAAATTATTTACACATGGTCGCATTCGCTGCGAGGTTATTAGAGACCACACGACTTAGAACTCGCTGTCGCGGTGGCAGCAGAAGTTTAAACAGCAGACGCAAGACACAAGAACGGATCACGGTGGGCGGTTAACCACCACACGGGACTCGTTTACTCGTCGCTGTACTCTCAAGCAAGATACGCCCGAATCTGAGACGGAATCGCACGAAGTTAATTCAGCACAAACTTAAGATTCGCGTAAATAGATCCCGGTTTTCATCGATTGTGAGAATGTTCCCGAAACAGTAGTATAACTCTACGACAAGTCGGATGTTCGGAAATGGTGCTGGTTCAATAAATACATACGCAGATATGCTTTCTCGTTGCGTTGTCTTTATTCATTCATGGTAAATTTATACATAAAATGTTTGTACCGTACATAACTTATATTTTAAACATTTATAACACGAATGTTGACTGGCTCGGAGAGACTGACTTTCGTGATACACGAAATCCCATATGGCGTTGGTTCAATATATTGCTGGTTCAATAAATAGATAGACAGATATGCTTTTTTATTGCGTTGTCTTTATTCATTCGTGGTAGATTTATACATAAAATGTTTGTACCGTACATAACTTATATTTTAAACATTTATAACACGAATGTTGACTGGCTCGGAGAAACTGTCTTTCGTGATACACGAAATCCCATATGGCGTTGGTTCAATATATTGCTGGTTCAATAAATAGATAGGTAGATATGCTTTTTTATTGCGTTTTTGTTATTTATTCGTGGTCGATTTATACATAAAATGTTTGTACCGTACATAACTTATATTTTAAACATTTATAACACGAATGTTGACTGGCTCGGAGAGACTGTCTTTCGTGATACACGAAATCCCATATGGTGATTGGTCTACTTCTAGTCTGTGTCTATCGTGTCGCACTTTATGATACTGCCATAACCGCAGCTGTTGTAGTATCTACCCGCGCTCCGCGCCGACTCTTCCCCCGGGCGCGGCTTTCTTTTCGCCTAACGACCGGATCCGGCTTCCTGCGAATTTGCAGACTTCCCGCGAAATTGAATGGAATATTCTACGTTCATTGAAGCAGTCGTCGTTAACGTAATTCCGCATTCGCGGATTTTATTTGGAGATTGGCTACAGATGGAAAAAGGAAAGTCGAGGTGAATGGGAAGACCATTCTCCTGCTAGTTTACTCTTTTGCGAATGCTTGTGGTGCAACCCGAACAGTACAAACGCAGTTCTTTAAAGGAAAGTTGGTTCTTCGGAACATTCTCTGCTAAAACGAATGTAATAGAAAAAATTTTGCCGTTGCTCGCGAGTCTTTAACTTTCTCAACGTCCCGCCTTCGTTTTACGCATAATAAGAGAAGCAAATACACGGTTTACAAACAAAACAACTTGGCATGAAAATAATTGTTGTATATTCTACGATGTAGTGCAAAAGTAATATTACCGAAGGAAGTATCCTTTACCGGAGAATTAAGAAACACGTCTCGGTGAACAGCGATAATTAAACTGCATCTCTTTGCTTTGTAAAGTAAATAGAAAAAAAGTGGTTTCATTGTATAGTACAAAAGTGATGGAGGTATTATTTACCAATGAAATTAATAAGAACGTCCGAATGAACGATGAGAAAGAACTCTGACTAAAGAGCGTAAGAAACGTCTAATTAAGCTGCGTCTCGCCGTCTCCGTTTCGCGAAATAATCATAAAAAAAAGTGTTTGCATTGTCAAGCGGAAATTGCAAAAAGCTGACAGGTCTGAGCGAGCATTTTCACATAGTTTCTCTCGCCGTTTAGCCCGTCAGTTGCGAAACACAAAACGTGTCGCTGGGATGTTGGAAATTTACAAGTAAGATGTGACACAGATTGGCCGGTTGACTCTATCAAGTCCGTTGTCCGACCAAGCGCTGATAACATCCCTTCGCCTGTGTGATGAATAGCGGAATTTCTTCTTCGTTGGTGTCCTCTCCAGCATCCCAGCTCGACGTTTTCCTCTAATTAAACTGCTCGAATGCCCAGCCAGCCCAGCGAAAGAGGGCACGCGTCTTTTGTCCAATGTTTGCGACACAATAAAATACAATTGCGTCGGCACACTGGAAAGATGAGAAACGCTTCGAAACCTTGCACACCCCAATTACCACTTAGCGACAATTACCGCCTGCCTACATTAGCATATTAACTGGCGACGACGAGCTAATTCGTTATACGATTTATTAATAATTTTTTCATATTTTCGAACAGCATCGCACACGTGCGATTTTCGTCACGCAAATAAAATCAAATTAATTTTGTCGATGACGTGTGTTACGACTACGCAGCCGGTTTATGCATTTATCACAAAAACGAGTAGGCGCGAATTAAAACGGGAAAAACATAAGAAGAATTTAAAAATTCTGTTCTGTGATTTTGATCCTGTTGGACATATTCGGAAACAGAATAAATTTCTATTTCGGGTAAAACATTTATATAAAGATTGCTAGATCGTTATTCAAAATAATGTTTCGACGAAAAAAATTAATATAATTTTCGAGATACAGCAGCTCCGAGTGCAAAAAGTTGAAATATAAATGGAAATTTATTGTAAATTATGCCCGTGTTGAAATCGTGCAGCACGGAATACGACACAGAATATCATACAGCCTATTCACATCCAGCGACATGGAAACGGAGATTATTTCCCGTTCCTGTTCCGTTGATAGCGTTAAAACAATTCCAATTGATGGTGGAGCAGCAATGGGATTACAAAGAGATCCCCAAACGTTGCCACACTGACAAAGCGTCTCCGTTACATTAGTTTCTATTCAGCCTCCGCGGTTTTAATTCTAAAATTACCGTGCACGCGTTGAAATAATGTTCGACACCGATCATTGGAATCGTGAAACTTAATCGTAAAAGGAAGGAGCTAATACCCCCGAGGAATACGTGCTCTATCTTACCGAGAACGGACGGGGTGTAATTTTTCGCACGGATGCTCGCGCATAAGTCATTGAAAATTGTCATCGGAATTTATCACGGTAGGCCGCGAGAGTAATTTTATTTCCGCAGGGATTCGTCGTTACTTCCCATTATCCACGATTTACTGGCGATAAGGAATGCTAACCGCGTTCAATCATCCCGCAATTACGATCGTTCTGCGACGCTGGCGTTCCGACGCCGCACAGAAATCCGGATTGGAAGATCGAGTGGCGTTCTGTCGAAAAATGAAAAATGTACAAAGTCTGCGTTGCTTCCCAAATATCAATCTACCTCGAAAATAAAGAAATTCATAAATTATAATGAAAATTGTAATCGTAACAAACATCGATCGAATTAATCTGTAATTTAAAATAAAAATTTGAGATCAAAATTTACACTGGTGATTAAGGATAAACCAATCGATTCCTTGTATTATCCTACGTATAAAAGCGTGCAATGTTTTTCGATAATTTTTCGATAAACTTTTTGGAACAAGATAATTCCATTTTTATATTACGTTCATGCTGATCCCAAGATCGTTTTACTCATTGTAAATATTATTTCATGGATCTTCCCCACCGATACACGTATCCGGTGTTACGTTCTCCCGGCCGCGTTCCCTGCTTAGATATTCGAAGCGGATCACAAACACCAGCCATTTGAATAAACGAATATCTATTCAGACTGTGCCGCCCGCGGTGAGATTCTTCGATACCCCGTCGGAGGATTCCCGAAAACGTTCGAAAACAATTTCACGAGATCAGCAAGCCCCTTTTGCCAGTCGCCGATAAACCGACCAGTTATTCTCCCTTTTCTTTTCTTTTTTATTGTAGAAGATCTCATAAGAGATCTATTTCAACATAATACAGAATTCGATATGATAAATTATCTTAACAATAAATTATTTCAATGTTTGTCGGGAAAGAATTTCTTCCATCATATTAATTCAGCGAGTAAAACGATATGCGGAGTCTCGAATTGTATCCATCAAACAATTCGAAAGCATCGAAGCGTTCTCCTTCTAAGGATTCGGTTATGAATGATTGAAAATGTGAATAGACTTGATTGGAAAGAAGCCACTTGCAGCCTGAAATCGTATAATTGATGAATGTAATTCGATGCAACTGCACGTATTTATATTACGATTCGGTATAATTAATTGGTCTGGGTTTCCTTGAAATTCAGTCTTTACACGACATTTCGATCTAGTAGCTTCGTCTTAAAATGCAGAAATTTCTGACGAATTCGAGCAATACCAATTTGTTCCTCCTTAATAAAATACTTTGTCCGATAGACATAGTTATGCGTATCACGTTCATTTCCGTCATAAATGCACAAAATCCGCTGTCCAGCCGTAACATTATATAGTTATCGCATGTCTATAAATATTGATGAACTTCTAAAGTATAAAGTGAGCTTGCTACAAATCTTCAGAGATAAATGGAAATGCTGTGGGTAAATTGTGCGTGCCTTGAGGAGAGTCTACGTTCTTTGCCGTGACCTCGATTTTATCAAATGGGATCCTGCGGCTACGTCGTTTCTTGAATCAGTCATTCAATATGTCGGCTTGCGTTGATGAAATCTATAGCTTATGGCAGTGCTGGGCACATTTGCCACGATCGAGGCAAAACAACGTTATTTTACAATACAACTGGTACATTCGACAAGAAATTTATACAAAAATAAATCTACTTTATTGCATGTAAAAACAATTAATATCCCTTTGCGAGCATCTTCCATTACACACAATTAATGTAATACCATTCGATTTTTGAATTGGACTTTGCAAAATTTTTTACAAAAATCTAAATTTGATTACTAACGTGTACGCGATGGTAATTATTCATTAAAACTGAAATTTAACGATAAAATCATTGTCATACGAAAAATAATAGCAATTTCCTCCTAATACGCAGGTTTGACGAAAGAAATTTGTGGAACATCGTGAGATAAACGAGTATCGAGATATGCCAGGTTTGTCAGTACCGTGCGACAGTTCGTAAGATGATCAAATGACAGGGTTTATTAGTCGAAACGCGGGATCCGCCGACTATCAAACAAGGCTGTGGCATCGTTAGACGATGAAATATGTTGTTGAGTTGGTTGCTGAGAAGTCGATACAAGCGAACGAAGAGTAGACAGACGGTGGAGTTCTGGGTGAACCAAAGAGCAGTCGCCGGAATGCACGGAAAAGCTCGTTATAAGCTCTTGGGGCTTAGTCGCAGCTACAGAATTAATTAAACCGTGCCCGTGGTAAAGCCCATAAAATATCTCGAGGTGTCACCCTACTAGGCGCGCGACGGATTTATTATATTGCTATTCTCCTGATCGCTAGCCCTGTTTAAATAACGCAGTCGCCGCGGCAGTAATGGAGCTGAGGCAGAGAAAAGCAATTAACGGCGCGAAGTTCTTGCTGCTTATAATCCACGGCACCATGTATGGAGTTTCTACCTTCGAGCAGACGGAAATTAAGGCTCGTCTTTGCAGGATGCATATGGAACTGCAGAGCGGAATCCTGTTCGCTTGTACGTGTCGATCTCTGCATTCATTCCTCCTCTAGCTGGAGAAAATACAACTTTTATAACGATCCAGATGTATGAAATCACGTTAGAATTCGATAGTAGAATGTCTATTTAACCAGGAAATATAAAAAAATCATTGGAAAATATAAGTAATATCTAACAATAATAATAATAAATATTATCGTTTTCGCCCAGTGTGCGATGGCGTGAATGATTGTGGGTTTCTTGGAAATTCGGAGAAGCTTCCTCAGAGACATTCTCGATTAACTTGTGATTCGATATTGAATCGACGTTAATGTTTTTGCGAGAAGGCCGAGAATTACTTTGTACAGGCAATAATTCCCGGTGCGATTTCGCGACAGCCATTCCCCTTATCCGCGTCGCAGGATAACGTTTTCTCGGCGCTTGCAACGCGATTGAAAAAGTAGCTGGCGCGGCGGTGCACGCCGGGAAATTACCATAGTTGTAACATCGAGCGGAGGGTGGGGTCATGTATATTTATAACGGTCTCGCGACTGCATACGCATATCCAGGGGACACGAGTGTATCGGAGTTTCTTTCAGGCCGGTGATGGATTACGAGAAAAACAACGGAGGACGATACACACTGGTTGGGGCCCCCACGGCGAGTCGCGTCGCGTCCCGGTGTGGTGCGACGCTGTGCGACGCTGCGCGTCGAGGGCTTTCCCATGGCGCTCGGAGCAGCTCTCAGCTTCGCCATTCTCTACCTAATTCACTCTTAAGCCGAAGTGTAATGAGCTCTGATCTAATCTAATTCCATCCAATCTCCTTCTGGCTATAGCTACGCCCCCGCGGCTATTATGGTTCTCCTGCGGAGAGAGCAGTGAGCTATAGGCACTTTGTATGCGCTTTCCTATTGAGAACGGTCGGCCTCTATTCTTACCGTCCGCGTCCTCCAACAACTTATTTAACTAGATACGCTTAAGGGTCCTCTTTACCTTCACCCGTTCTTTCAAGAATTCTTCGTCCCTCTTGCACGGCAACTCGGAGAACGGACGGAGATCAACGACGCGACACTATCTGCCTAGGGAGACATCAAAGGAGGACGCTTTTATGCGAGCCCGTCGCGTGTAATTGGCTGTTCACGGTGTAACACGGTAAATTCGTTCGCCTTTTGATGAACACTTTTCCGCGGCCCCGCGACGATTAATTCCGCGTAGCCTCTCAATTTTTGTGCCGACCTCCGGTCGAAAAATTTTGCTTCTTCAAAGTCTTGGAAGACTCGAGCAATCTCGAGGCTGCCGAATGTAGGCCATTTTCTAAAGCAGACAGTTCTAACTTGTTCCTGGAACAGGGACGAAGTTCTACGGCAAAGCTGAAGTCTAAGAGTGGCGGTAGAACCCAAGCGGGGAACGTGCCACGTATGACTCGCGAGCTACAAGTTGGAAGTCCCTGTCCTAGAGGAATTATTTTTCCAAGAGGCATCCAGATAGCACCGGGGAGATCCGAGGGAATACAGGTACCACGCTCCGGCGTTAACGGATTAGTCACGTGACACTGCGATACATGCGCGACAAGGTAAGGCAGTGTGGGAGACAAGTCTTAATCTAGCGACACCGCGCACTTCCGTCGGACGTTCATTTCATGTTCAGTTTATGTCCGAACGTCCTGCGACTATTTCGGAAATCCCCAGGACGTCCGCAAGACTTCAATTTCGTAAGATCTAGGAACGTCCGTTTCTTAAGTTTTATGGATATCCTTAAGTCTCGCGGATGTCCTTAGGACATACTCAAGTGTCGCATATTTAGGAACGTCCATTTCTTAAGTTTTATGGATATCCTTAAGTCTTGTGGATGTCCTTAGGACATACTTAAGTGTCGCATATTTCGGAACTTCCAAGACACGAGAGACTTTATGCAAACTAAAAAATGTTTGCGGTGTTTGCAAGACACAGGTGTCAAATAAAAATTTCTTTCATCATTTAATCATATCGTGAAACCGAAACTGATACACCGGTGTCCTTAAATCTTGTTAATATAGCCACCGCTTTAAATTGTGCGCAGCCATTTTTATCATAAATGACGACGATGAAGAACGAGCGACTGGTGCAAGGAGAATAGATTCAACAGTAGACGACTACGTATTATACGTATAAGTTTATTGATGTATTGGGTCCTTCCGGGCAGACGTCAAAGGAGGACGCTTTTATGCGAGCTCGTCGTTTGTAATTGGCTATTCAGGGTGCGACACGGTAAATTCGTTCGCCGTTTAATAAAGGAGCCCACGGTTACTTTTCCGCGATGATTAATGCCGTGCGCATCGCCTCTGAATTTTTAGTCGACCTCTACTGGCCGAGCCAACACCCGCGACCGTGGTGCTCGATATAGAGAACGCCGGCAATAACGATTACCATGCAAATAGCGAAATAAAGGAACATTAATATTCGCCGGCTGTGATAATGTAAAGGTTACAATTCACCCGATCGGACCTCTGCGGCCGTTTCGCATGGCGCTCTTGTTTTCATGAACACACCAGCCGCAACGCAGGAAGAACCGCGAAATTTAGTGACTAATTCGAACTCGAAATTCTGCACGCGTCCTGCTCGTCTCACTGCTAAATATTATCGGCAAATATGCATTCACGATATTACTCGTTGCGGTTAATCGGTACTCGGACCTTTCGCACGCCTCTTCCAATCTCTGAGATTTACTCCTGTTTTTAAAGTACAGGGGAACGTCCGTTATCCCCGGACAAACTGTACCAATTATTTATCAATAGACTGCGCGGATCTTTATGCGTTTGTAGCACAGTTGAGTAGACGAAACTCAAAGTTAATGGAAAATTTTGAAAATTGAGGACGTCGATGTATGATTTCTCCTCTATTCAAATCGTTAAGGAACGAAATGATATTGAATTTGGTTTCCGTTTCTTGCAATCGATGCAGACAATTTTTAGTTTGCGTAAAGATCCGCAGTCTATAAAATTGAATCGGATACAACCCGTAAGTTTATTTGTTGTACAAAAAATGTTTCGAACAGTGCTCTAATCTGTTTTTTATTACTTTACTGCATTATCGAGATACGAGGATCACCTTCAGTTTTTTAATTGGGATGTTAAATGGAAATTTCTGCGTAAAAAAAAGTATTATACAAAGCGTTTTTTTTTACTTCTCGGGCCAAATAGCCCGCTGTGTAACGTCACAATTTTGTCATTAATTCGTATGTCACCGAGATCGATAATTAATCGGAATAGCCGCACCGAGTAGAGCATACAGGGCATTAAAAGTGTTTCATTAGGGGCGCAAATACTTGCCAGCAACTCTCTGTCTCTCTCGTCGTCTGCAAATATTTAAAAGCATCGTTCGACGAGTGTTTAGCCGTGCCGCGTTCGCATTCGGAGAATAGAGGTTTCCACGCACGAGGAAATTATACTCTGTTGCGTTCCATTTTTGCAACGATCACTATTAAGACGGTCGTTCCGAAACAGAGAGAGAAAGAGAGTGATACATAAAGAAAACGCAGAGCATAGCGGTGGTAGGGCGATTTTATGCGCGAAGAAAAAAGAAGTCAACATGCTAGCACAGAAAAAAAAAGAATGGAGAAGAACGAGAGTGTAAGAGATAACGGAGGGAGAACAAATGGAGCAAGACAGATACAGGGTGCGATAAGCCGAGAGAAATAGGGGGAGGGAGACCGAGAGAAAGAAAGAGATGGGTGGGCAGATAGGTACATAGAGATCAATAGATAGTCTTGCGACACAGAATCACGATCCGGCACACTCTGCTAAAACAATATTGTGAATTCGGTTCAAATAGAACCATAGCGATTTAAAACATTTCAATGGAATCGAATGCTATGTTGCATTTAGCTTCGGGATTCAGCCACGCAATGTCAACACTCGCGCACAGTCGAAATTGTTAGGCTCATCTGGGCAAATTCGTGTCGACAGATATCCAATTAGTTCCATAGAACTTAATGAACTTTGACGTTACTATATTACTGCCACGTTTGGTCTGCTGTCGCTGGAAAATTCTGTTAAACATCTTTATTTTGTCGTTTAGTAGCGGACTGCGGATCTTCGTGCAAAGTAAAGAATGTTTACATCGATTCTTCTTTGAATTATATTATAGAGCTGAAATCAATACACTGGACGTTCTCTAAAATCTTCTTAATGTGTTCGCCGGTTTAAATTGTACTTTGAATTATACCGTTGTCGGTTCATTTCCTGAAATTGTGAAACGCAGCGTTCTTTTTTTTGGGACCTATCTGCAACCTATCGAAACGGTGGCTCAACTCCTCGCGAGTATCATAACGGCGTTTCCGGGGAACAATCGAGATCCTTCCCTTTCGTCTACAGATAGGACAAACTTTTTGACATGTGGGGCCGGAGATTAAAAAACTTTCTTGAATGCAACGGAAAGAGGTCAAAACGCTTCGACTTCGGGCTCGAAAACCAGCTCCTTAGCCAGATGGCTAGACAAACAGAAACGGGAATGAGGATCCAATGCGCCCAGGGTCGTTACCAAAGAACCACTGTCCCGAATTCCCTGGTGGCCTCGGCATTTATACACCAGACGGAACAGAGTCAAAGTGATTCGCTTGCTTAGATATACGGACGGACGTCGTATAAATTCTTAGCTTCTCGCGTAGCGTCTTCAGGAATCGATACTCTCGGGCACCGATTCGACGAGATCGAACGGGAAGAAAAGAAGAGACTGCTCGATGCGAAACGTTGCTCTTTTATCCTTTACCCTCGCTATCATCTCGCGATGGTAAAGGAAGATTCTCGAAAGAGTGGCTGCTAGCTGTTGACGAATTTGGCGGAGAAGACGCCCGTTGTTAGAGAAGCTTCAAAGGCCCCGCTCAGACAAAGTCGGAAAGATCGTTGTACCCAAAGTCGATTTCTAACAACCTGATTCCGCGATCCTTGTTAAGCCTGTACCACCCCAGTCACGAAGTGCCATCGCCTACTTTTTATGCGAGCCCTCGAGCATTTTTATACTGCTACGGGAACAAATTCTGATAACGGGGAGCCGAGATTTGCGGTCTAGGGAGCAAAAAGGAGGAGCGTATTTGGGATAGGGAACGGAGGGGAATGGGATCTAGGGAAGAGATAAAAGGGGCGGGAGGACAAAAGATCTAGGGAGGGGAGAGGAGGATCTAGGATGTAGGATGTGAATCTTGGGAAGGGACGATCTAGAAGAGAGAAAGTGTGGAGGGGATCTCGGGAAGGGAAAAAGCTGATGAAGAGGGATGGGAGGATGGTGGAGGAAACTTTCAAGAAATGAGAATGAGGGAATTCATTCTAAATCGAAGGACAACTATTTCGATCTCTGATTGGGAATTAATTTGAAATGTTACAGACACGCTCAGCTTAGGGGATCGGGCGATGGACAACATGGATCGACACCAGAGCCAGAGGCCGCGGAATCAGCTGCTGGTCGACGCGTCAGGGCCGAAATCGAAGGCCGAGCCGACGTTCGACTACACGCAGAACACGAACGTGACGGCGCTGATCGGGAAGGCAGCCTATCTGACGTGTAGAGTTCGGAATCTGGGCGACAAGACTGTAAGATTATTTCGCCGTCGTTCCCCGTTGATCGAGTCGCGTAGAAAAGAATTCTCCACGTCATCTCGATCGAACGTTCGGTTCTACCGTCGTCGAACCTTCCCCGTCACGTCAGAATTCGCGAGCTATTCGGCCCGTGAGATTGCACGTGACAGTTGAATGCGTCGACGAAATGCTACCGGGATGCCCGCCTTCTCCGAAACTTTCTGTTACTCCATGGGATTCCGACGAATTTGCGGCGGTAAGGTAATTACGCGAAGGAACGGTATACTCTTGGCCCCGGCTCGAGAGGAAATCCGGGCTTCGTAAAGACCTTAGGAAAAGCGATTTGCAGGAAATAATCGAGTTGCCTGGTCTCGATTGGACGTTAATCGACCTTCAAGGCAACTGGAAACTCAATTTTATGGTAGCTCGCGGTCCCGACGTTACAGCTATTGGTCGATCGAAAGTAATCGGGTATGGCGGTGTACACACGGTACTCGAATTATGACTTCGTGACCACCGTTTCGGATTATTGCATCGCTACCCGCGTATCCCGGCTGAATTCGAGCTCAATTTTTGGAACGAAAAACACCTCGTCCCTTCCGCGTCGACCCTTCTGCCCTAGAAATGCCCTGGACTGCCGGTGCCGCTATATTCTTCGTGAAGTGCGGTGACTTCGATTTCTGACTCAAATTAAAATTATAAATAGATGAATAAAGAAAGCTTTCGATCTTTGGTGTTCAAGAAACGACGCTGGCGTTGCGTGTCCAATTAATTTATAGAAAATCGTACTATACAGTATAACTATAGTCTGTTAAATTTAGACAGTCTTACTAAAAATGTTTCAATGGATAACATTCTTAGTTGAATTAGATAATGAAGTTAATATGCATTCTACATTACCCGATCTACACGATAGGTTTCAGCTGTTCATGGTTAAATGTTCCTTCCAAGGAAATCATCTCCATAATTAGAATTTGTAATTTTTTAATGTCAAAATGTTTTGAAAAGAAAAAGAACCGGTGTATGGTGGCATTCCCGTTCGGAAGCTGTGATCTAGATTCATTCGAAAAAGTAGTTCACAGCTTCCCGGAGCGAAACCATGTCAGATAATTAGCTCGTTTCTCCGCGCATCCATTCGATTCTGGTAGAATAAAGTTTCCGGAAATCTTGAGCTTACAGCATCCAAACACGTGAACCCGAGTCGATTCGCAGACAAATTTCCGTTCGAGAAGCTTCGCCGCTTCCTTCTAGAGACTTCTCGGACTGGAAGAACTTCTTCCTGAAGTTGGTAATTACAGACTAGAATGGGGAAGACATTGTCGCTCGACGGTAATCGACCAAAAGTCGGAATTTCTCGTGATAACGGTTCGAATCGCTGGAAATCCCGAAATTACGTTGACCTCGATTACATACAATACTTTCCCGATCGAGTCGCATTGTCATCGACGCGCGAGCTCTTTCGAAAATGTTCCATACTTGAAATGGCATAAAAGTTACCACATTCGTTCCCGGATAAAACGTAATTACCAGACTACGGATTTTTATGCGCTTACGAAGAAATTAACAGGCTGAAATATAAAACAGTGACAAATATAAAAAATTCCATAATATCGTTATGTTGTCGTCAACGTGAAAAGACTGTTAAGGGGTGAAATGAATTTTTATTTAACTGCCGCTTCTCACAATCGATGCAGGATATTTTAATTGTGCACGAAGATCAGCAGTCTAATAATTACGCGCACTACAATAATAATTCTTTCATTTAATAGTTATCGTAAGAGTCGTAAGTAAATTAAAATATGTGAAAATGGTTCGTTCTTTTAATTAATTTAATTCACATCAATTTCATCGACTTCGATACTCATACGTATTGGTTATCCTCTCTTTTCGATGATCAAAGCGTAACGAAATAATCGAACCAATGAATGCAGCAGCTTCGAACGTAGCATGATTCGCCAATCGTGCGAAAATCTCGTAAATTCTTCGTTTGAACAGAAAGTTCTTAATCCGCTCGAGTGTGTGGTATGCGCGTCACCTAAACTAGGGCAAGTAAGAAATAATGAAAAGCAGGAACAAGAAATCGACGTTTGTATGAAAGCTAGAGTTTCGATATCTGTAAAATATTCAGCAAGCACTGCCCCAGTCGTCGTTCGTACGAAAATAAGGCAGTTCCAGAAGCAATCTCTCGAGCTCGAAATAAATCGGATGATTGGCTTCCGATGTTAAAAGTTTCGAGCGCTATGAAATATATAAGAGGTGATAAAATATCCGAGAGAATCTGCGTTCCGAACTTCGTAACGAAGCTCGTGTTTGAAAAGCGCTATATAAAATGACGGAATAAATCCTACGAAAACGTTAAATTATCAGGCCGGTGACGTGTGTCCATATGTATCGGAGCAGCACTTGCGACCCACCCAGTAGATTCGTCGAGCTTTTCCGCAGAAAGCTCGTAGGCAAACAGGATTACGGGGAAAAAGGAAACTGGAGATCACGGCGGAGTACAGGGGATTGGGCTTAGAGCACAGCCGGGGCAACGGGGCTGTTCAATTTCGGCATTTCTGGGTGTGTAAACCGTATTAAGTGAATTCATTATACAGTCGGAGGCAGACCCGCCTTTAATTTCATTCGTTGTCCCCGCGTCGGCTGTGGAATTCCATTTGACCCACGTCTGAATTCGTCGGGTCTCACGGATTTCCTCGATACCTGATTCGTCGACACTGGAGTGGTCCTTATTCTTCAACGTGCAATTTTTTCTTGCTTTCACAACCGTAATTTCGGCAAACGTCGAAGAACGTAGCACCGCTACGCTTTCTCGGGGAAGACTGTGTACAGGGTGAACCACGAATCGCGACCAATAGAGATTACTCTGTTGTTAGCAGTCCGATCGAAAATGTTATAGCAAATTTTTTGTAAAGAAAAAATTAACAGATAGACTCTAGCTCTAACAGACAGACGTAAAAAAATTATAGGTGTATTTGCAAAAAAGTTTAAGGCGACCTTGACAAATCATGGAGAAAAGAGTTGACAAAGAATTTGCTGTAATCGCGTGAACGCTCTCTTGGAAACCATGCTATTCCTGATAAAAACATTTACGATCGGATCACCCTGTATGGCGGGCGGTATAGCGGGGACAGTTTCGTCTAAATTGAGGCAAATGTGCCCAGCACCGAGGTACACCACGAGGGCGTTACACCACCGAACTTGGTCTTCATTTTTGTTCCATAAAACGGTGAAAGAAATGATTGATACCCGGTATTCGCACGCTTCGTGCGACCAAGATTCGCTAACGCGGATCTAGGACAGTTGACCGTCGCGAGACAGGCGCCGAACTCCATTCCGCGGAGATAAGACTTGTGAACTACGCGCACCGGGTTTATCGCAGATACGAGGATTTCCCTACGACATTATACCGCATTGCCTCGAAGAAACACCATGAAGCTCTCACGTTCGCGGCACGGCGCGTTGTGTCCCGTGGATCTATATACTCTTCATCCGACAGGCTGTACCAAAGCCAATATTTACGCTTGTATCAATGAAATCGAGCTTTCTCTCGGACCCATACCTGGTTTTGAGTTTCTGCCAGTAATCCTGATATCTTGACTCAGCCAAATCGACATGTCCTGCGCCGTACTCTGCCGAATATGCTGAAACGACGTCCGCCGAATCCGCCAGCGAGGCTGAGGACGCGTTTCAAACTAAAATTGCTAGTTTACACACGAACAAGAAAAATTGTAGAAGATTTTCGGAATATCGTACAGTATACGTATATCAGTTTATTTATCGCAACGATTGGGAGTCGAGAAGGAATTGTTATTCGACTCTTGTTGTTTGTAATTCACACACACACTTCTCTACAAAATTGTTCTCGTGCATTTCGCTATTTACGTGCAATCATTTTTCTTGCAACGAACGGATTCTAACTCGATCTAGAATAATTAGAACATTTGGATTAAAATATTTGCTAAACTAATCATTTGTGGAAATAATGTTTACATACAACGCATAATTTAGAAGTCATTCGAGATGATCGAGTCAGGTGTCTCGCTCTGTGTACGCTTTACGTTGAAAATATAAAAGTCACAGAGTTTCAGATTAATCGTTCTGCGAATAGCAGAAGAACATCATTCTTTACACGAGGGACGTACGATGGTTGCAATCCAAACCGTTTCCATCTCTGTTACAATTTTCAAGACGAATTGATGGAACTGCAATTGAGCAAGACGATCGATGAACCGTGTAGTAATTTGTGGCACAATGCAGTGGAGGAGGGGAGGCTGCCGATCTGTCAAAAATGTAATGTATGTACAAAGTTGCTGGCGAGTTCGCGCGGCAGACAATACGCGAATCCATTCGCAGTTTCGCTAGCAGCAGTTCTGCTTAACGTTTGGCATTCATCATCTTGGACGTCTTCCCGTAGTTTCCGCCTACCGGTGCCTGAGCGTCTCGATGCGATGGCTCAGTTCGAGAGCGTTAAACTGCATCCGTTCCGTTGCACCAGCAGCAGCAGCAGCAGCGTGGCGCGTGCAACGGCTCGCCAGACGTAAACTTTCTCGGGTAAATACGCTAAGTGGTGCCAGGCATAGCACGCTCCTCTTCGTAGTCGCCGGAGACAGCTGCCTTTTCCAATTTATGTACGTTTCGAGGGATTAATTGCCGAGGATCGCCGGGATGGATCCATAAATTTCGACGTTCTGCTACCGACGGATCGCATTCCGGCTCTAACTTCGATTGTTAACCCTTTGGCATGTAAATTACGCTCAGTGTTTCCTAGCAGAACTTCGATCAATATCTTGTCCACTTCGGGCTAAGTGTTTCACGTAATTGGCCGGTCCTCTGGAAAATCTCGGCTATTAACGATTGATTTGTAATATTACGCGTACAAGTGTGCGTAAATCTGTTTACATCGAATGATCGTTGAACAATTTCTATCGAATAGCACACTCTCTCCCTTTTTTGTATAACACGATTTTCGAACTGTGTAAACATAGATTGAAATTGATACACGGTTGACAGTTCGATTTACGTAATTGAAACACGTAAACAGGTTATCGTCGCTGATGCAATTAACAGCGTAAACCGCTTCATTAATATGGACGATTGTTCGGTTGATAGTTTGAATCGCGATTATTAATAAATTGTAATAATTAACATTGAATACAAGAATTAATTTGCTTTAACCGTCGAACGACGCCATCGGATTGATTTCGGCGATAAAGCTTATGTAAAAGTAAAATATGGAACATGTATAAAATATAATAAAAAATTAATTTTTATAAAAATGTATCGCTTCGTCAAATTATCAGCATCATTGCTGTGGTCGTTTGAGGGCCGATTTGCGAATGACCTGAAATTTTGTACTTCCAAGGATGCTGTGTTCGTTGAAAAGACCCTATCCCTAACTATGGCAAACAGGCCTCAGCCGGCGAGTAAATAAAATTTCATTGTTTGCCTGTTTGCTGGTCACTCTGTACGCGAGCCTAGTTTCCCTTTATACGACAGGGTCCGAAGGACAGACAAAGTCGTAATTAGGGAAGTTCCTAGGACAAGGTCAAACAAGCTAAGCTAATCACGACTCTTCTCCCACTCTTATTCCTTCTACGACTCCCACTTTCGTCGAATCACGTGACGCGTTTCGTCTCTGTCGTGCCTGCGTCACAGTCTCACGTGACTGTAACGATGGAAAGAAGGGGTAACCGTATTCCCCTCAATTTCCCCGGCCCGACTACACTAGGTCAAACACGTTCAAAGTTAATAAAAAACTTCATCCCCCTCAGCCGGGTAACTTCTGAACTTCGCGGGACGAGCGGACAAAAAGAGACACCCTTTGCCGCGATTTCTAAGCGGTCGCTGCTCGGAGCCTAATTAAAAAATCTCCTCCTCCTGGATCCAAGTATTAGAGTGGTCCGCCGATAGAGGAGCTGGCGGGACTTTCATCAATATCTGATCGAACACGAACACCGAACCGGTTCTTTCGACTTGCGCATCTCGAGCGATTCCCGATTACGCGAGCGGACGAACCGATCATCCAATTAGCCGCTTCCTTTGTCCCTGCGAATAGTTCTCCCGTGGAAAAGTTCATTTCTCGCGCCGATAGGCAGCCGAATCATTCCTTCGCGAAGCAAATCATGCGGTTAGGTTCCTTCGCTGCGAGTTCTGTGCAGTAGTGCGCGGTTTTTAGCAACGGTTACAGATACGTGTCGTTGGCGCAAGGGCAGCCAGAAAGTATGATTAATCGTCTCAGAGACAGGGAACGAGGATGATGAATTTAAACATTCTCGCTCGTTGTCTCTGAGCTGTGCGCGTAAACTGACTGCACGCGTAAAATATGTGTGTTAAGAACCTGTGTGAAATATGTGTCCGCAACAGAGTATACTTCGATTTTGATATTCTTAAAAATATCGATGTTTTCCCTCAATCTTCTAAGTTTGAGCTCAATGCGCTACCTGACGGCATCACCGCCCAACTTTAAGATTTTGATCCTTTCGTTAGGACGACGAATTTTTTTTCTTGGGCGTTATCGGTTTCGAAGAAAATGTTTTTTCGATCCGGTCTACTATGTATAATATACGTTGCGTGTATCGCACGCGACGGATCGTACCTCTCGATCATCGTCGCAATCAGTCACTCAATCGCTCGCAACTGCTCGCCGAAACGTTATTATCCTCGGGGAAACGAGGACGGGTCACGGGTGAAAGGATATTGGTCGATATAGGTTTCGTTTCGGAGGAACTCGTCCGTGCTCACCCTCTCCGTCGTGTCCCAGAAAATTGATGTGTCTCCTAGCCAGAATCTCGTCGTCACGTAAACAGAGGACGCGGTCACGAGTCTGCGGGATTTTCGGTTTAATATGGATTAGCACGGGAATATAGGAATACCTCGTTACGTGCTCGCTGCTCGGGATTCTCTGTGACACTGTAACGAGAGGAACCAGCGAACACGCAAAAACGAGACGAGATTGTCCAGAATTTTATTAAAAAATTCTATTAAAACCTATTCTTTTTTTTTGGTTTTCCAATGATTCCGTGAATTTTCCTTTGAGAGATCAAACCACGATCTAAAATCCACTTCATAATGTACGAATCGACTGTGTGTTGTTAAACAGAAACATTATGTTTAATTAAAATTTTTCTAGAAGCTGTGTTTTTCGAAGTGATATACAAACTCGAAGTACTTCGCTTGAATAATTTGTATACAATATACCTTTTCAACGATCCTTCAATTATCGAAGCGGTTGTAAAAATTTCGAGTTGATTCCTTTTGATTAAAAACACGTTATTTCGTTTGAAACTGCTGCTACGGTAAATGAAAAGTTTTAATATTCGTGTGGTACACTTCAGACAATACATTTCTGATGGTAAATTCAGTGAAATTTTCAGTTCAGATATTCCCAGTCCTTTGTGATAGTGACAGACGGGAATCGATATTCCAGGAAGATTGAAATAAACGAGTAACAAACGCGTAGAACCTGGCGGAGTTTAAATTTCTGATAAAATCGTTGATTTCGAGTATACATTAATTTTTCCACGGAAAGGCGCGGAATTAATTTGTACACCGGATACTTTAGCTGCGAGTGGCGAGAGCATACACTCGCACGCTGCCGATGAAATTACCGTGGCACCCAGGAGACGTCAAAGTTCGCCGTGGTCGAAGTTTAAATGTCTCCTTCGTCGAAACAAATTATGTATTACACGGACGAACGCGGCAGGCGTTTGCGGGTGACGGAAGTGTGCTCGTGCCGGAACTTCTGACCCCGTGTCTCGACCTAGTGAAATATTTAGCGGTACAGAATGACGAGACAGTGCTGAAATATTAACTCTCATAGAGACGCCTCTCCGCCTTGAACCCCTCCAAGAAATGTTCAGAGATTCTCCGTTGCTCGCCTAGCGGGGATACCTGTATTCTTGAGAGAAAATTTTTCGGAGCACCTCGAATAGTTTCGAATCTCTTCGCAACCATCCGGAGACCGATGCAGCCTCGAATATCCTCGGTGTCTTGAATACTTCATCCCTTGCTTGTCTTTGGGTAACAGCTACCCTTCTTAAGAGGATATTCTGGTTCAGAACTTTTCAAAAATTAATCTTTTTTGCTATTTTTTCGAGTTCAAGCGTCCTCAACACTAAATCCAGGAACAAACGCGACAGCCTGCGTTGAGACTTCGTAGAATTTGTTTTGACTTACTTCTTCATACAGAACAAGGTCATCGTGTCGATAACAAGGTCATTAGCGATCACATTTGGCTCGCATCGTATTTACAATGTTTTCGTGAGATTTACATAAATTATAAGGACTGCAGGAACAGTGTTAACATCGGTATAACACAACGGAACAAGCTTACATCTACCAAGGGTGAACGTGCGTATTACATTAACAATATTGAGTGACACGCTTGAGACTTCCATCGAAAATATTTCCCTCGTTTTCACTGATACGAAGAAATGTTTCAGGAAAAATATTTTTGGCTCGTTTAGAACCAGCTAGGCCATATTTTCTTATATTTTAAGGTCATCGCCGTTCTTCTTTAAACGTAACGACGTATTTTGATTAGTGTACCGTTATAGATGTTTACTCGATTTCGATCGAAAAAATTGTAAATACAATTCAAAATTATGATATCGATGCACGAGTCGATCAATTGTTACGCACTTATGTAATTTTGCAAATAACACCTATAACAATTTTCAACGTTTCGGTCTCATATTTGGACCATTATCAAGGAAAAATTTTTATAATGATTGCGTCTGTAAAATAAAAAACACTATAAATTATACGAAACAAATTAAACACCAAAAGAAATAAGCAACAAAACATACTTGCTAAGTGGAAAGAAAAACTCAACGTTGATGATATAAACATGTGCTGGCACAATGCCGGCAAAACACAAACTGACATGTGACAACCGTTCTAGTCTGAAAAACAGACCGGCAAGGTGAGAGAACTACGAATCAGGTAACATCGATCAACACCATTGGCCATCATTGTACCATTATTGCTAATGCACTAATCGTCGAAAGGCATAACCGTGTGCACGCTTAGCGTACTCCACTATGGTTCCGTTGATGTAAACACTTTCAAATGAGCTGGAGAGTATGCGCATCGTTTCTCCGCGATCGGGAAGCCGATGTATTCGTCAATAAAACTCGGTATTAAAACGTAATGCTTCGTGATTACCGATGCAGTGGCGCTCGAAGAAAATTAGCACAACGTCAAAGACGCCTACTCGTAAATCGTTTCGAGACATCTCGAGTGCCGTTACTTAACCTGAAGACGCTCTCCCAGACTGTTTCAATCTCATCGGCAAGCGCGAGGCTTGTTTTTACGGAAATATTTACGAGGTTAGGTCATCCGCCGTCGGAATTCGTTATTCTTACGCGTCGAAGAGCTCGTTAAGCTGGCTGGCGGAGTAACGGGGGCATTGTTAGAATACTAATCGCGTCTGTCGGCTGTCGAACAACGAGAAATAAGGGAGGCAAAAAGAATCTACCCGTTTGAAGTTGAAACGCGAACGTATACTCTATCTCGTTATCGGGGAATTCGCTTAGCAATCGCGGGTTACACGGTTCCATTCAAAGAAGCCGCGTCCGCATCGATGTCCACCAACAAAACCATCATTGACTCTTCTTTGAAATTCCGTTTGTGAAAGGTATCCTGGGTCAGGGCGAGGGACATTCACATTTTAACGGCGGGAGCGTACACCTACACGAGCGATCAGCGATTCCAAGCGCTCCACGGGCAAAACAAGGGCCAAAATAACGAGTGGTCGGAATGGACGCTTTACATAAAGTGGGCACAGGAGAGAGACCAGGGACTATACGAATGCCAGATATCGACCATCCCCGTCAAGTCGCATCAATTTCGCTTGAACGTCGTCGGTAAGTTAACAAACCCGTTGCAAATTCTTCGACATCCGCTGTGAATCCCTTCAGTTAAATAAAAGTACGAGGTTCTATCAGGTTGTTGCATACGAACTGTCCGATTATAAAAGGCAACTCTTAGAAAACGTTTCGATCAAGAAACGCTTTTACAGTCTATAGGTTTATTATACGTGAAACTTTATGGTACGAAGCTAATCATTAACACTAAACGTACCACGACCGGTCAAACGACCGGTTCCAGATTCTTTATTTCACAATTAATGAAATTATAAAGATGCTTTCGTAAGAAATGATTTAATAAATATCTCTAGTCTAAAGAAATTAATTCTTGTCATTCTTGTAAGGCAACCACGTGCCTGTTACTTTTATAGTTTTATATTTATTGTATAGTTTTACTATTGGACAAAGTTTATTTCAACGTCGCGCGTTCCTTTTATACGTCTGGAAAAAGAGCTTGTTGACAAAATGTGGTGATTTATTAACGTACTAGTCGTTGATGGTAAAAACTACTACAAAACCAAGATAACTCTCTAGCAAATGAAAAACGTGAATGACCGTAACATCTTATCTCTGCCGTAATAAAATCAAGAAACTTGTTTGTAGATAGAATACGTTGGGTACACAAAATTGCGTTTGTTTAATGTCACTGCGAAAAATCGGACATTTCGTATGCAACAACCTAATACTTATAATTTTGAAACACTCTGTAGAAGGAAACCAAAGGAGGACTCGATAACGATCGAAGGGATTTTTGATTTCAGTGCCGACAGCGACGATACTGGGCGGTCCAGACCTGTACGTGGGCGCAGGTAGCACGATAAACCTGACGTGCGCTATACACTTCAGCTCGGAACCACCAGCCTTCATCTTTTGGTATTACAACGACAACGTCTTGAGCTATGACAGTCCCAGGGGCGGCGTCTCGGTGATAACCGAAAAGGGTGGCGACATCACCACCTCCTGGCTCCTTATCCAGACAGCGCAACCCTCGGACTCTGGGGAGTACAGATGCAAGCCCAGCAATGCCAATACGGCGTCCATCAAAGTTCATGTACTGAATGGTGAGTGTTTGCACGCCCGATTACCGAACTCTGTCGACACGGTGCAGCGAGGCGATCCTATAGCAATGGATGGACATTGCCACCAAATTTCGAAGTTTGGTCATTCGAGTCCATTCTTACGTACACGAACGATGGACACATGATTTGTCGTTCTTAAAGGACCTACATTACGAAATAAGAATTGTACTTACTAATTTTTTTCTAATCTAGAGAACTTTCTGCTCCTCGTTACTCTTTTTCAAGATACATTTTTTCAACGCTACACCGATAGATAGACTGCGGATTTTTGTGCATTTATGAATAAATTAACTGGGTGAAATATGAAACAGTGAATAATATAAGAAATCTTAGAATATTGTTGCGCTGTTATTCGAGTGCATTCTTACGTACACGAACGATGGACACATGATTTGTCGTTCTTAAAGGATCTACATTACGAAATAAGAATTGTACTTACTAATTTTTTTCTGATGTAGAGAACTTTCTGCTCCTCGTTACTCTTTTTCAAGATACATTTTTTCAACCTTACACCGATAGATAGACTGCGGATTTTTGTGCATTTATGAATAAGTTAACTGGGTGAAATATAAAAGAGTGAATAATATAAGAAATCTTAGAATATTGTTGTGCTGTTTTCACTGTAAAAATCCGCAGTCTACTGACAGAGCTTAAAATACCGGTTCGTGCATCATTAACTGAACATTATCGATTATTTAAATGCTTGAACAATTAAATGCTTCGGGCTCGTTAATTTTATGACTCGGTACCAATTGTGACGTTCACGATTGTGTCGCCACGCTCAATCAGACAGCCGAGTGTTTTCAACGAGATTTCTATAGCCATTCAGTTAATAGTCTCCCATCCTCTTATCAACAAAGCTGCGATATTTATTAACCGGAATAACCGGGGAACAATGGAATAATAGATAAAGATAATGTCGAGCTCGGCGCGGGTATCTTCGAGTTTCTACGCGTTCGGAGCTCGCAACGCAACGATCAGCTTATTAAAACTCGGCAATTACGGAGTCTGGAAGTTTTCTCCGCTTATTGAATAACGCGGGGGAGAGTAGGACCGTACAGGAAACGAGTTTCGAAGCGGCAAGAATGTTTACCGTTCCGTTCGTCGTTCTCTCCGATACGAAACGCCGGAATAGTTTCGTTAACGCGGCATTTCAAACGTAATTCCCTGTGATTTTCATTATTACGTTCGCGAGTGTAACAGTTCCCGTTCCGGGCATTTTTCATCAGCATTTTTCTACCGAAACTTTCGCAATGTCCGCCGTAATCACAGAATTCCCCGAGCATACTTTCGCGAGGTCCACCATCGGCGACTGCGCAAAGAGCTGCTTCCTCCGTCGCGCTGCTAGCCTCTCAGCTGCATAGATTTTTAACGTGTGTACCGATCGTTCATCGGAAGATGGCAGCGAGTAACTTGTTCGGGCTTGTACGGGAATTGCTCGACGAACACAGCAAACGCGTATATTATTGTGACTGGAACACGCTAACACACGATGCACATCCAGCGGCTCGTTTGGTAAAAATTAATTGCCTCGTATCGATATTTAATGTGTCCACATCGCTTTCTAAATATTCAGCAGTGCCGAAAATGTCGATATTGATGAAATTTAATATAGATCACAATTAGAACAAACATTTAAAAATGATCTTCTATCGAAAAAATTATGATATATAATATTAATATTCCTTGGTGAACTCTGTCGAATCTATTTAATATTTGTAAAAAAATCTTGTTTTTAAATGAAGAGCACTCTTTTAACTTGAATGCGCATACATCGAAAAACATACATTAAATACATTAAAAATTACAGTTTGTCATTTCTGAATGGAGTAACGAAAGCTGTCGAAATTATTCCCCTTTCGAAGAAATCGAAATCACTGCGTCTCCCGATGCACGATCGGTAGAACGTCGCTCGTTGTAGCCTCAATTAATGCACGGAAAATTGTTGGACCCTTCTAGGGAATTAGTTTCGAGTCGCGCGCAGTGTATCTTCTTTATGGAACCGGCCGAAATAATTTCGAATTTACCTCGACAACCCTGTAGCCTCGCCATGACCCGGGTAAGAGGTTCAGAACCGGGATTCTCCGCTTAGCGTGCATTTCCGAAGCGGACAATAAGAAGGGCCGTCGATCTCCGCCGACAAATTTGCCCATGTAAATCACGGGGTTCTCGGGTCACGGAATTCTTACGAACTTCCAGGCAGCCTCGCCTTGCCTCGCCGGTCCGAAATCGAGCGGAAATAGCGTTTCGATCGGTCGCATAAAATACTTGGCCGCCCCGCCACGCCGCGGGCGACGTTTAACGAAGAAAGAACAGGCGAACGGAACACCGATACGGTCCTTTCAATCCTCGCGGCTCTGGGCCACGGGAAAATATCACGGGAACCTTCGAATGGTATTTTTACGGCACCCTGTTCCGCACACAGGTGGCCTGTTCGCCAACTTCGATTATTTCAAATAAAGATCCAAATGTTTTAAAGAGCCATTTCTATTTTTCGTATTCGCAAAATCGATCTTTTGCGTTTTCTTTGTGTATACGCGTCGCGGAATATGCGTGGGGAAGATATCGATGCCAGGCATTGTAAATAATCTAACCAGCAACAACCGCAACATTCTCCTCATTACGATATTATTATCGTAATAATAACATTATTATTTCGTTCCATTATTACGTCACAAGTTTACAGAATCATCAAACATATAATATACGTGTATACAGTATAAATTACGCACGCGATCCCAGTGTTCACGAATCCTTCCATTTTTTGGCTTGTTAGCGATAACGTAATTTTACATATTTTACATATGTTACATATATTACATATTTTAGCAAATCTATTATTATTATTGGAACTGTGGAATATTCTGTGCGAGGAACAACCACGAGTATATACAATATCCGTGCAAAATAATAATTCTAGCCTCTCTAAATCTTATCGATATTTATAATATATCTGAAAAAGAATGCGAATCGCTGTTCAAGCATACAGTCTGGTGCTTGCTGCTGGAAACTCGAGAGGAGACGAATTTCACGAAAAGAGGGACCAAGATTATTGAATAGAAATTTCCTGAATGTAAAAGTGCTGTAAACGTAAAAACGTATGAAAGATAGAAGCATTTCTTGAGCTAGTCTGATACAAGCAACCGGCGTCGGTGCGTTTTCTTTAGAAAGAAACCCATACGATCATGGTTAAAAGATAAAGCAAGGAAATTTATTATTTAATGGAAACCTGGCCTGTTTTCAGCCCGGCAGCAGCGTAAACAAACTCGCAAGCTTCCCCGGCTTACATCTTCCGTGAAAAACTGTTTTCCCCCAGTTGGCAGCTGCTCGATTCGTTAAAGTCGGAC
Source organism: Lasioglossum figueresi (assembly GCA_028455805.1). Lineage (NCBI taxonomy): Eukaryota > Metazoa > Arthropoda > Insecta > Hymenoptera > Halictidae > Lasioglossum > Lasioglossum figueresi. The sequence goes on along the minus strand of CM052189.1, from coordinate 14,818,545 downwards.
GACCGAGTTGCTCGGCCGTGTTAAAAACTTCCGAGAGGCGGCCGATGCGCGAAAAAACACGAGCCTTTTATTAATTTTCGTATCTCGTGCAATTAATAGCGAGTCCCAGGCCAACGAGCACCGGTGATCGTCTGTAAATTCGTCCTCGAAAATATGCTCGGAGACACTTTCCACCTACCAGAAGACTCTAACGACGTTTTCGACAGTGCCATTCTTCGACGAGTAAACACCAGTTCGTCTCGAGTATTGATTTTTCGCATGCAAAGCTTTCACCAGTTTGTTTTGACGCGAAAGCTGTTCAGCTCTCCTCTTCTTTGACGCGTTCAGCTATTTGTTTTCGAAATTTTGTGAAAATCAATTTTTTACTGTGAATAAATACTAAAAGAAATGTTATTTCTTTTCTGAAAATTAGTTCGCCACACGAAAGGACATCTAACGCTTGTCATATGAGAATCAATGGTGTCCACAGTACAGCAACGTCTCGATTGCAACGATCCGCTGGAATCAAAGTAAAACTCCAATTATACTGAAACTGACAGAGATTACGCGAGTTCTAATAACTGACGCAATCGCGTAATAATAGAAGTTCGTATAATTTCCAGGTTTCCGATTGTTCGTGGCTAAACACCGCGCGATGCAAATGCAAAAGTTGTCTATGGTCAAGTAATTGAAGAAGTAGAAGCACGGAAAATTATGTCGAATCCTCATTTATCGCGGATTATTCGGAAATGAACAGAAAGATAGACATTTAACGATTTCTTAATGCCACGATTATTCAGGCATCTCTGATAATGTGAGAAAAAAACAACAAAAAATTAGTTAATTTCTCTATTTGACACTGATCTTCTATTTGATAACTTTTGCCACGTGGCATTGTAGGCGACATTGAGATGAATTCAATGCGATCATCAATATCGGTATGTTCGTTCAATAACTTGTTGAGAAAAATATTTTTAACGTGATAAAAGAGTACTTATGCGTCTTTTCATGAAGAGCCTTTAAGAGACTTACTCGTTAATATCTGAAGGTCCTTAAGTCTCCTTAAGTATTCTTAAATCTCTGGAAGACTCTTGATAAAAAGGACGCGTCGGAACTCTTATTACATTGAAAATGTTTTTCTCAACAAGTTGCGAAACGAATGTACCGATATTGGGCAGGATGTGTGGTAAAAGTTATACCGTGCCGATTAAAAAAATCAACGTTCATTGTTTCCTCACATTCGTCACCTCATAAATCGTTACGCTGAATATCTTGTATAAGATGAACATAGAATAAATTGAAACTAAGCAGATAGTACTGATCGTCCATCAGGAAATCACTGCCGTCGCGTGATGGACGATCGGTGCAACGTGTCTCACCGGCATGGAACATAATTCGTCGAGCCAGACGAGACCCGATGAATAAAAAGGACGGTGTGTTTGTTGCAGGCGAACGACCGGAGGCGATGCAGACCGGAACGGCGGGACCCATTTTATCCTCGAGCTGTCTTATGGTGTCTCTGATCATTTTGTACATATCGTCGGTGTAAAAGGAACGTCGGAACGGCATGGAACGAGCGTCGCCGCACCGCTACGGCCGAGTTCGATTCTGTCGGAGTACGTTCTCGTTGAATTCAGCCCACTGTCCACCTGGATCCGCCTGTGTCAGGATCGGTAACGGGTAAAACCTATAAACACACGCTGAAACTCGGAGCTCCTCGCGCTTCGACTCGGCCCCATGATCCACGGGGATGTTGGCCGGGCGAGGCATACCAGAAATAAAAAGAAAAAGAAAAACAAGAAAATCGGCGAACGATCGCCGAGACGATCATCCCCGGAAGCGTGGATGGCGCGCGTTTCCGGTAGACACGTCGCGAGCTACGAGTCTTTCGAATCCTCGAGGCGACGAGGGGACTGAAAACGAAGTTTCGGGATCAAGGGGAGATTGCATGTCCCGGGGCTGCTGCGGCGGGAATCGTATATCGGTCGATCGGCGTTTAGTTAAGATGACACGTCGACGCTAATGCCGGGAGTGCGGGCCCGCTTCAGCCCGCTTCAGCCCGCTTCAGCCCGCTCCAGCCCGCTCCAGCCCGCGACTCGTTTCGCTCCGAGAGAAACCGATTTACGGAAGGCGTAAAATCGCGGAACAAGCGTCGTGCGATTCGCTTTTACGATTGGTCGAATCTGGAACGACGCGGGGCCGGTTCGCGCGGGACACCAGCTCCTCGGGGAATGAAACGTGCCCCGACTGCGCGATTCCAGAAGCCAAGCCTGTTCGCTTCGGCGTGATGAAAGTTTCCGCGGAAGAATCCGGGCGAGCCGTTGATTAATCGCTCGTGTTTTGCGCCTCCGCGCCGCCTTGGCGCACCGGAAGCGAGAACGACGACTCGCCGCTGCTCGAATTCTCGTTCCACAATTCCCCAGACGGCAAACGAACACACGGGAAAAATTGAGCTAAATGCCCGCACGCGCGCGCGCACGCCAATGTTAATGCTCGGAGGCGGGATTAGCGTTCGCGCGTCGTTATCGGCCACCACGAAAAACCAGCGCGATCACTTCCAGCCGATTAATGCTTGGGATCGCGGGCATTCCACGATTCGAAACAATTAAGGGGAAATTATTATTGCCGGCCTCCGGCCGAAATAATCGGCACGTTTTCAGCACGCGGCAAATGTGTCCTAATTTCGCGGATCGGCCCGCTGCTCGCTGGCCCGGCTTATCGATCCGCGTCGTCGGGAGGAGCCGGATCAATTTGGCTAATTATTTGTGACGTTACTTTATTTCAATTGTCCGAGGCTCGGTACAGACCAGGCTCCGTTGACCTGAATCTCTTTCGGAACCATAATCACCGGCCGATTCGTTCACCTGCTAAAAGGGTATTCTGGTTGCACGAAGTTTTATCCATTTTCTCATTGGCGTTTCGACTACATGTACGATTTCTTTCGAGCGAACGTAATCAAAATTACAAGAGTTACGTTATAGAATATATTACAGAATAACTGCATTAATTTTACGAATTCAAAGAGATCCTTTGAAAAAGAAAAATTGATTGTTCGAAAATGAGATACCAGAGTACCCGTTGAGTGGAGCAACGAGGCCACTTGTTTTCCTACACTTCGCGACGATACTACTGTAAGTGGTACAAGCCTATAATAGTGTAAGCCGCTATACCAAATCCTACAAATCTCTGTTACGAAAAAGAATTTATCCCACTCGCACGTGCAAACAATTTCGCTATTTGTTCTTGTTAACGAGTTTGTTATCATTTACAATATTGCATGTTTGGTAGCAACTCTTGATACGTGCATACAAACAACGTGATCATTTGTTCAAAACTATTCTGGATATTCATTGCGTGGATTCATGGAACACGAAACGAATCTTTGGGACTGCCTAATAGATTTGTATGGTGTTGTATAGTGTCTAACAGCATCGTCGCGGAGTGTACGGTTTCCCCGACGCGGTTCGTTTCTGTACTTTGTCGCGTTTTATTAGTTCCGCCGGTGCACGGGTGCATCGGTGCATCGAAGTTAGATTTATGACGGGTCGAGGTGTCCGCGATCTTCTTTATACCGTTTTAATGCATCGACTGCCACTCGATCCATATAGCGGCAACTATCGTTCATACAGAATCGGGCCATCTATCTTCAGGGGCGGATATTAAATAAAATAAATTGGACAAAGGTTTTATGCTGCTTCATAAAACTCCACTGATAAACCGGGGATCGTTCGGCGCATGGAAATTTTTATCGGCGTGTTAACTATGTCTTCGCGCGCGCGGTCGTTTCGAACGGAACGAATGAAACAGTTAACAGGTTGATAAGGGATTAGAACACGGCAGAGCTCTCGCTATTCTTACGAACCTGTTGGGGGATTAATTCGTTCGGACAGCATCCCATTGACTCCGCTACCGCGTCATACATTCTTTTCGCTGCGCATGAAATGTCGTCCTTGCGCGATTGAAATAATTTGGTACAAATAAATGGCAACAGAGACATTAGGCAAAGCTATTAAAAGGAGGAGCAAATTTTTCTACGGTTCCGGTACCTCGTGATCGACTTGGAAAATTTGTAGTCTGCGTACGCGATCCGAGATCTTAAAGAGCATTATCCGTGTGCTGTGCATCCGACAAAGTCAGCGCATTCTGTGAATTCTTCTGCTGAAGTGTGAATCCCATCGCAGTAGAACCTCGTTCGGTGCAACCTCGTTGATTGCGCGGAATCCTCGTTCGTTGCGCAACAGCGATTCCCACGACCAGTTGTTCGAAGTTCTGGAACTCGTAGTGGGGATTGTGGTGACTACGTGATATTCTGAGCAGCTTGGAGAGCAGGTAGGTACGGAGTGGGGACCTGGAGAAACAGATCGCGCGATTGGGTACCTCTATCCTTCCACGCATTCCCGTTTCGTGCGATAAGCGAGGTTCTACCGTATCAAACGTAAATTCCATGAAAATCGACGTGTCGCGTTCAAATGACAGAAAAAAAACTGAAAGCTATTTACGGCGTCGCGATTACCAAAGACGACACGTCGTGTACACCAACGAATTCCGAGGGGCTCTTAAACTTCCGACGACTTGGCGCTGTTGGAACAGAAAGTTCCGGGGGGGAAAATAGTTTCCGGTTGACGGGAAATAATTTCTCAATCGACGGAAGAGTATTCTAGCTAATTCCAGCGGAACCAAGAATTCCGAAGCGCTCGGATCGATCGATCGGTTCGAGTGTTCGTCTCGCGAGCGGTGCAAGGTTTCGTCCAGGGCGTGTGAACGAACTTTAAAGAGCGCCGGCAAGAGGAGCGGGATGATGGAAGATTAGGAGGAAAATGTTGGGAACGCGACCACGCGGGGATATGAGCCACGATAGTCGAACGAGAATGGCGATGTTGGACGCGGCGAGCGTTGCCACAGTGGGCGTGGCCATTTTCTTGGACAACGGACAAAGTATTTCAATGTCGAAGCTTCGTACCACAGCTTCGTCAAATCTTCATCCGTTCTGTCTTTTGGTTCTTACACTTTGAACGACCACGGTAACGCCTCGCTCGTAGCACCTCGCATACTTGCAATCCCCACCAAGAATCGTTCGAAGTTCTGGGACACGTGCAACAAGAGCGAGGCTGTACCGTATCAGATATCGTTTCCACTTGATTCTAAAAAACTGCTAGCAGATAGCGAAGTATATCTTTGAAGATTAAATGATCAGGACGCGGTGTGGCGATTGGAGCCGTTGAATTCGATATTTTATATTTCGCGAGGATATACGATCTTAGATAGGAACTTCGCAGAACTGTATAGAGTTTCGTTACGAAGAATGCGAATGTCTGTGAAGTCTTGTGAGAAATAATATTCAAAGGAAATTCTTCAACGTCGTCGGATGCTCCTCTCGACGTAGCGCGACTTTGTCCGACGCTTTATAAAATCGAAAACAGGGAAGATAGTTGGCGTGTCCGGTTACGTATTGTCCTCGGCGGTTCCACTGTGGCGTCGTCGCCCGGCAAATCGGCTCGTTTGCCGATCGACGAATAGGCATTAGCGTCGACGAACACGGACACAGAAACCTGTACATAGCGTCTGTATTATAAACTGTGGCCGGGTGATGGTAGTTACGTCGCGACAGCCCTGTCTCACCTGGAACCGATGCGCTAGCCCTCTCTCACCTGGTCTAGTAATCGCGTTTGCCGCGTGGAAATCGAGTTTCGCGGCCGAAGTGGTTCCGAGCGAGCCGACTACCAACTCCGCACATCGAGGCACGCTGCAGAGGATTCGACGGCGAGGATCGCAGCTTGCGGAGACAATCCGCTTGCGAAAAGACTCGCTGAAAAATTCACCATTGCTCTCAGGCTAGCGGAGATCTAGGGTCTCGCTCGGCTTCAATGGAAACTGGGTTCGATTCGCGGGACGGACAGTTTTTGCGAAATCTTATCTTCTGTTCCGTCGAGTAATCGTCTTCTGATCGAGAAACAGAGTAGTTCGATGCGGACGAGTTCTCGAAATGCTGGATACACGACGGTTCCTCGAGATTCTCTTTGTTTGTTCGGTTCCGTCAAACCGTTTCGACCGTTCGGTATCATAGTCGTTGATTCATACGTTGTTTTACGATTTCTTTGTCGCTAGGGAGATTGTCAAGGAATGTATATATGTATGTACTTACGTAGTTTTACTACGCGCCACTTGTCAGTCTGACGAGTATTTAAGGAAGCGCTTTATTTATTACTATCCTTTCGACGTCGAAATAATTTGTAACAGCGACGACAGTCGGTTTGATATTTTTACATTCATCATTTTCTTGTTAAAATAAATTCTAGTCTTTACCGACGACTTCTTTCTTTTCTTTTCACGTCTGTCTCTCCTCCATCCGTTACTACCGCCAATGAACAGAAACAATTCTTTACGAATATACGTATAGATTTCGCTTTTTATAAATACATTGTGATATTCGTCGGTCAGTTTTATAGATTCCGTTACCCTGTTGACCCGTTAATGAGATTTCACGTATCTTTACGATGTAAAAGTATAAGCTGGTAAATACGTTGGTTTTGTAATCAATTACAAAAGTAATCACAAAATAATCTATCAGGCTTCTTCGTCGCTAGACTTCGGATCTTATGCATTTGTAAAACATTGAAAATGGAATATGTCGATATCCGATTTCTCCTCTACTAAAATCATTAATGGGAGAAATAGCGTTCAATTTAGTTTCCATTTCTTGCAATCGATGCAGACAATTTTTATTTCGCATAAAGATCCGCAAACTGTTCATCGCGTTTTGTACGAGCCACATTTCTCCCACTTCTTCGTTCCGCTAAGGTGGGCGCTGACGTTCGACTGCTGTTTGCCACGGTCGACGATCGGATCGCCAGAAGTGCACGACATTTGTAGTAGCTCAAGGTTGAAGCTAAAGGCTGAAATAGCGGGGGAACGGAGCGATCGATGGTGGGGACCGTGTGGCTCGCGACGAAGAAGAAGTTGGGCAGGCCTGTTCTGCTGTATCCTTCGTGCAACGAACAATGAAAATTCGCGCGCGGCGAGTCGTCGCGTAATCCTCGAGTACGATTTCGGTTCAAAGTCGACCCAGTTTCCAGGAACTTTTTCCATTCGCCTCTCATTTCATCAAGATTAAATTAACCCAGTTGTGTCAACGACGCGATAAGAAGGCCGGCGCATCCGACGAGGAGGGCCGCGGACGATCCTCCGCAAAGTTCTGCGCGACGAATCCGCGAAAACGATCCCGGACTGCTATGTTTTCCCGCGGGCCCGGTGGTCACCGCCGAACTGAATTTCCCGACGATTTCCCGGGATTGCGGCGTCCTGAACGGACCTTTTTACTACTTTGTACAGTACTCCTTCCTTTTAAAGGCTTCCCAAGTCGACTGCCTGCGCACGTGACGCTTGTAAAAGGGCCGCGTCGAGAATGGGACACGCGTGATCGCGAGCCGAGATTGGCTCGGCGAGAAACCACCCGGTCCCCGGAACCGGCTCGCCACGCGAACCTAAACACGACTGTTTTCACTTTCTATTTGTGTGTGTTTCGATGTGATATCCTCGCAGATAACCCGACACAAGAGTTCACGCGCCGAACACGAATCGAGTTCCCCTCACTTTTGTGTTCCTAACCACGGTGTGGCGGTCGTTTCTCCGATCTGGATGACGCGCGAGTCGATGGAGAGTATAGAAACTGCAGAGAGAGAGAGAGAGAGAGAGAGAGAGAGAGAGAGAGAGAGAGAGAGAAAGAGGGGAGAGAAAAGGAAGGAAAAGGGGATGCCTGCCAGCCGAACAGCGTGACCCAGAGTCTCGCAAGTTTTCCCAGGACGATAGGCGAGGCGATACACATGGCTGAGAGTTGCTATGGGATTTCCACCCTTTCTGACAAAAAATTGGTAATAACCTCAACTTCGTTATAGTCACGTGCAACCTCTTTTGAAACCATGCCACATCTGATAAAAACATCTTCGATCGGACTGCTAATAACAGAGATATGTACATACATATATTTTGAGTAATATACATCACATTTCTAATTACAGCAGTAGCGCTGTTGTATTTAATAAGTAATTTCAAAACTGTTCGATTTCTCGAACAACTCTGTATTTGATTTTATTCGGCTATCGAACGTCGACGCGTACGATTAGCTCGAGACAGGATTTTCCGAGGTTGAGCGTCGCTTTTGGACGCAAACATGAGAGCCTGTCGCTGTCAGGCGTCTAAGATTCACGCATCCATTTGCGAGTGCTCGTGCTACGTTCATTTTCGTATCCGCGAAACTTCAGTCGAGCTTCTAACAAGGGAAGTCAGGCGAGTGACACATGTGCTTTTAGCGTGATGTAGTTGGTTGAAAAGCATATTTTTCTCAGTCCGCCGAGCATCCACTTAAAAACGGTAAGAAACTTGTTGGACTTATCGATGGAAGAGCAGAATTTTAAATTATAGTTCAACTTCGGTGATTCGTGAAAATGTCTGCCAAAAGTCAATACGATCTTTATGGAAATTTGCTTGACGAATTTTATATTGAAAGCTCAGAATTTGTGAAAACATTTCGCACGGTGAATGGACTCCGAGATACTTGATTAAGCTTGTTTTCGATCGGCGATTCGGTAATTCGTATTAATCCGATCAAAACGAACGATTGCGGGCACGACGAAACCTCGAATATCCTGCCTAGTATGAAACGCGATCCGAAATCGACGCCGCGTCATTTGACTGGCTTCCTCTATTGCAGATCATTTGTACATTAATTACGAAAAGCACGGAAGAATTGATTATTTCCGATTGCTCTTTCCTTTCGACAAAGCCCACGCGCGACGGTACACGCCGAAACGTAATCGAGAATACGATCTAGCCGCGCAGAATATCGTTCGCCGATTGCATTTGAAATTTATCCAGCAACCGATTGATAGTGGCGTTCGGTTTTAATCAACTTTCCGTGAAATTCTGTTATATTATCATCGAAGCGATCGATCGGCCGTGATAACGGATAAATGTTCGAGGATGCGGAGCAGTGGTGTACGGTATTTGTTTCGAGGGGCGCGTTAACAGTGGGGTTTAACGGCGTGCAGCATGTTTCAGGGGTTAATAGGGCTTAACACGCGCGGTATCGTTTCTCTAGGCCGAGGGATTTTTATCGCAGCATCGTTGTGTTAACGAAAATTTAGTCATCTCCGAGCGTGACACCTCGTTGCCACACGAAGTATTACACAGGATGAACCACGAAGCGTGATCAGTTTAAATTATTCTGCTGTTAGTGGTTCGATTCGGCAATTCGGCAAGTTTCGGAGAGCGGGTTTTATGCATTTATTACAAGAATGAGTAGGTGTAATTCGAGACGGTAAAAACATTCGACGAATCGATAGTTCGTAATGTCTGTTTATTAATACGATTCTGGATAAGTTCATTGTGCTGGCAACTTATTGATAATCCAACAATTTCACTTCAGTTTGTTGTAATTCAGGTAGCAAATATTTTTTTCTGAATCCAAAACGATGAAAAACGTCATTTCTTAATCGTTTATGAGCATCGATTCAAAATTCAGGTAAATGATATTGTTTTAAAGAAGAAATAGTCTTTACGATGCTTGCCGAATTCGTCTCAGAATGTTTAAAAGACGGTTGTAAATGAATGGTAGGTTTATCTATAAAGAATTGAAAACGACAAGTTTGGTACAATCAGCTTAAAGCTCTCCTCGAACCATGTTATTTGAGCTAAAAACAATTCCGATCGAACACTTCCGTCCGCCCGGTATTGCTCGCGATCGAAAGGGCTCGCGCCACGATGGGGATCGATTAGCCTCGCTCAGGAGACTCTCGAAAGAATGATTTTGTTCGCGGCACCGGTGGCATTCGAATCGAATGGAGCATAGAAACTTAGGGGCGCTTGAAACGTTCTTACAGACTTTCGGGATTGAGAGTTTTAAAATGTTTGCCGAGTCTGGCCGGTCTTGAGAGCGCAGACTTGGAACGAGTTGGTAGCCCCGGATGAAAAGCTTGACAGCCTTGATCTTGAATCACTTAAACATCTTGAATATTTCACAGTTCCTTTCGAACCTCCTAAAACCTGCCCAGGCACTTATGAACCCCGACGAACGTCGAGAATCTCGCGGAATTTCGAAGAGGTTTTCTGAAATTGAGCGCAGAATCCGAAAATCTTCTCTGACCGTCTTCGAAATGTTTAGTGTCTGAATAATTCCATGGCAGAAGACTTTTACCGGAATCGAATATTGATGGTGCTACAGCGCATTGAATGTGGCACATTGAAATATTAATTTTCCTTAAAATTCTGAGCTCTAACCTCTCGAGTGGATGTTAAATTGTTAAATTAATATTTCGCGTTTCGCTGATACACGTTCAAAATTTCAAGTTAATCGGTCGGTCAAGTGGTTCCCGTTTAGTGTAATAGCATTTATACCGAATTCTCCCAAATTAATTACCTCCTGAATAAATAGTTCATTCGTCGTGTGATATTACCGGTTTCAGAGGCTCATTAAATAGATACTGCGATCGGATCGCAGTCAGATGGTTAATATTTTGTCCCAACAACTGCGGGTTAACCCTTTGAACTCGAAGCAATTTTTATTCGAAAATCAAGACATCCCTTTCAAACCCTGATCATTTTTATTGTACGTAATCATTTCTACATTGTCCACGTCAAATTGAACCTGTTTTCTCATAGAACAGATGGGCTTACAATTTATAAAATACAGACGAGTTTAATAATATAAATTTTAATTCGAAAATATCGAGACATCCCTTTCAACCCAGATCATTTTTATTGTATATAATCTTTCTTACAATGTTCACATCGAATTAAACCTGTTTTCTCATAGAATAGACTCCTTACAATTTATAAAATACAGACGAGTTTAATAACGTTAATTTTAATTCGAAAATATCAAATCATCCCTTTCAAACCAGATCATTTTTATTCCATATAAACGTTCTTACATTGTCCACGTCGAATTGAACCTGTTTCCTCGTAGAACAGACGAGCTTCTTACAATTTATAAAATACAGACGAGTTTAATATCAATTTTAATTCGAAAATATCAAGTCATCCCTTTCAAACCAGATCATTTTTATTCTATATAAACTTTCTTACATTGTCCACGTCGAATTGAACCTGTTTTCTCGTACAACAGTTGAGCTTCTTACAATTTATAGAATACATACAAGTTTAATAATCTTGAAACTGTTTCGAATAATAGTATGGCAATTTTTACCGGCGCCTCGTAGTCGCAATTCGAGTGCAAAGGGTTAAATTACATTGCCTCCCAATAACAGAGACACACATATGTTTCCACCAGAACGGTTAATTTGTACAATTTCGTGCTCTTTTATTTGGGAAGAACCGCGCGATTCTTGCCGGAAAATTGCCGGCGAATAGGAGTGTGCGAACGAGGAGAAATTTGGTTTGGTTTCCGGGTTCGAGCGAGCGATTCCCCATTCGTGCGAGGGTGAAAAGTAATTGGTAATCGTGCGCATAGAATGCGGAGGGTGGGTCCGAAGTGGGGATCTTTTGAAAGGACGTACCGGACGCGAACGGGAAGAAAAGAAGCGGGCGGTTTCAGCGTGGCTCGGTTTCCGCGGGTTTTTTCGAGGCTGGAATACCGCGTTTTACCGGGTTTATGAAACGCGAAACGAGGTAAATGTCGGTGGGATAGCCGAGGGGAGCGAAGGGAGGGCGGTTCAACGGGGGATGGAGCTGGAGGAGGAAAGAAGGGCGCATTGAAACAAACTCTCTGGATTTCGTTCGTTCCGGCTGGCCGGGCTCGTCGCGAATTGAATTCCGGCCGCGAATCGAATTCGATTCGAGAGGTCGTCGTGCCGGGGGCTTCGATTTTGTTCCCCTGACCGTGCAGGAATCGCTTTGCCCTCTCGCTGCCCACTTTGTTCCGGTGTTCGCGGTATTTTCGTCTCTTCCCTGCGAAAGGAAAAGTGATACCAGCGGGGCGCGGAACGTGGACTCTGCAAAAAGAACAAGCGGGAAAGGCTGGTCGGTCGACGCCGGCCGGAAAAAGCGAACGTCAGAGCCCTTTTCCCTCGTATTTTCTCTCTCCATCCCGCTCTTCGCATCTGTTTATTCTCTTTCTCTCTTTGTCAACGCGACCGACAGCGGGCGCGCGAGCGGTATCATTCGTCCGCTAAACCGACAATGAGCGGGACTGGTTATCGCAGCGTAACGAGACGGCCGTTTAACTGTGACCGAAGAAAGGAAGAAAAGGTACGAAGGAGAACGAGAGCGAAGACAACGGCGTCGACGCACGCTCGACACAACCCGTAGTTCTTAATCGACGACGCTCAGGCGACGGACGAATCAAAGCAACAGAAAGAAAGAAAAAATGAAAGAGTGAGAGAGAGAGAGAGAGAGAGAGAGAGAGAACGAGAAACGGATACATGAACAGAATCTGTAATCGCAGTGATATCGTTAGACTAGATAGGTATATTATTGTACATACTATAACATTACGATGTTTACTAAATAAAAACGTTGAAAGGAGGCTGCCGGAGATGCCTGGCGTCTTTTTCAGGGGACTACTCTGTATCCCGACCACGATTTTCACCAACTCGCGCGCAGAAATGGCCGAGCTATTTATACATCACGTGCCTCCCCTAATCTTATTTTATGCAGTCTTATAACTCTTCCCGCGGGTCACGTCTATGCATTATTTGAAAATTCATTGCACAAGATCGGGCTATTAGCAAAAACTTCTGAATAGACGGTAGATCTTTACGCAGAATAAAAATGTTTTACTCGAATTGCAACGAACCGGAGTGAAACAGGAATTTATAATATTATCCGACTCGGTGTGCTTAATACGTTGAATAAAATCCGCTGTCTGCCAGTAAGTCGCAAACGTTTCAAATTTTCTCGCGTCAGCGTACAATGTTTGGTTCTCCAGTGTTGGTTTAACGATTGGTTGAACGAAATGTTTCGAGTGTCAATGGTTATACGGTAAAATTATGAATTTCCGTGGGCTTTCGCGGCGTCGACTGCTTCAAAGAGATTTTGCAACATCGTCTTTTCAAGTTTTACCCGTCTCTGCGCGCGCGTTGCCTTTGTCACGTCTATCTTTGAGGTGTCTATCTTGCGGGTAAGAGGAGCAGATCCCGGAAGACAGACGCAGTTTTTTTTTCAGAGGATCCTTCAGAAGTCGGTGTTGCAACCGTGCCGTTGACGATCTTTCTACCGGGGACGGAGCAGCAGCTTTCGCCGCAGCGATAAGTATCTAACGAGAACGAGCGTCAAAGGACCTCGAGGACAGCTTTCAGCGGCGTGTTACTGCCGTGTCAATGCATTCCAGCCGTTTCCATCAGCCTAATCAGAATGGAACACCGTACATCCCCGACGGGGTAAACTTCGCGGGCTTTTCCGGCCGCAGCGCCGCGAGATCACCTAATTTATCCGGCGCGATGCTAAGAGCTTGCGAGCTTTCGACTCGGGCCGACCGGAAACCGGAGAGGCCGCTGGTGAACTTCATCGATCGGCTCGTTAATGGAAACTTTTACAACCGGCCAGAAAAACTTCCTACTTTCATTAGCTCGTACAACGGTGGTTACGTGACCGAATAACTCCCGCGACCCGCCAATTAAGGGCGCGGACCGAGAACAGTACGTTGCGTTTATAATTATCCTGATTACAAGCCCGATTGGCGCACGCCATTTTTCGACCGGATCCCCAGGTACCGTAACGCACACACGATGAATATCCTCTGAATTCATTAACCCTTTGCCGTGTTACGCTGCTTTTCCGCTTTTCCGCTTTTCCTCCACACGGGGACCATTTATTTCACCATTTTTGCAGAGCATCGGTCACTCCCTTTGCGTTCGAATCATTCGAAAGCTATTCGAAATGTGAACCGTAGAAGTATCTCGAAAAACGTTCTCGTAGATCCAGTCCGCGCAGATAAACATTTTTCCGGAAAACCAGCCAACAGAGATTTGTAGAAAATTGGAGTGCCATCGTAGCACGAAATATAGATGTCGCCCGTACTCGCGGGGCATTTGTTTTGATTACGATGCAATAAAATGTGCAAACGGAGTATATGGATTCTATTGGAAGATTTTACTGGATATTCGGTAGACTACAATATCGTTTTGCTGAACGAAAATTTGGACAGTACCGAATTCGTGAAAAGGTACATTGAGAAACATTAGAGTGGAAAGTCTTCGCGATTACTAGATTACGGATTTTATAGTATATGTTTAGAAGAAAATATCGTTTAACCTGTTTAATTGATTGCGAAAGAGAATTTTCTATTTGATTTGCCTGTTTAGGAAATTTGTATTCGAATGGGTATACATTTTTGCATCGTATCACAATTCGGAACAATTTTTATATTACCAGCACATCCTATATCCATGCTGGGTCTATAAGTGTACATAATGGTCTAAGGCGAGGCTTTATGGACGAGGTCTGGACGGTATGGTGGCGACGGTTTTGTTTCAATTCGGACAAAAATGCCCACCCCTGCTGTAAGACTATAGAAATTGAAACTCCAAGCGGCGCGATACGGTGCACCGGATCTTAATAACCGCGAACTGGCCGCGCTCCAAATTAAGGTTAACTGGCCGTGGACGCGGACATCTTTTTCCAAGTTTTTGCTCGAATTTACTGCTGGCCGTTCGCTCCAGAACGAGAAGAACCATGGAGAACAGTGGAAAATCGTGCTCTCGAGCCAGACAGACCGGAAACCGTTCGACGCACGGAGGATCGGTAAGTATCGGGTGGGTGCTGGAAGACATTTCACTTTAACCCATTCGACGCCATTTCGATTCTTGAATTTTCGCATCGAGCTTGCCGAGCTGCTCGTACTTAACTTTTAATTACTCGCATATAGTATTTACAATCTCAAGACTTTAAATTTTTAAACTTAAATTATCTCATCGAATAAAAATTTATTTACGTTGGAGCGACGTAAAGTTCCGTGTAAACGATTATTCAAAAGTGTACTGCGAGTAATTGAAGATTAACGTGATCGTTTCGCGTCTTCCTGTGAGTATTTTCTTGCTGTCGATGATTTCGAGGGTGAAATCGATTGGATCGGTAAGTATGAATCGTTGAACGAAATTATCATCGGTTCTAACGCCAGGCTCAAGAATATTTCACCGTCTGCCGTTCCTCTCTCTCGCTATCTCTCTCTCGGCTCGCGCAAAATCGTTTCACCCAATTTCACGACGGCTTCCCTGGGGAGAACGTAAAAACACTGTACCCGTGTAACTTCAAATTGTTCGTAAACCCGGGGTTATTAAAACCGATCGTAAAACCGGAGTTGGACGATCGGAGCTTAATCCGAAATACGCTGCCGCCAGCAGCTCTGCGGCAATCTAATTTCCTTACGGGCTGCGTTACACTTTGAATCGACGAAGACATTTTTAGTCATGCAAATCGGCCTTATATGCAACCAATGTGTTATCGTTTAACCACCGCATATTAAATTGTTCGTAGAAATTTGAGTTTCGCGTAGATTCGTGGGAAAGGAGAAGCAAGTAGTCTTTTAAATCACACCTACTCATTTTTCTAATAAATGCATAAAATCCGCTGTCCAGTTACGAGTACGTAGTTTACTTGCTGCATTAAATCTTCGTTTCTCCAAAAGTACTGCATAACGTCAATGTCAACTTAACGTTAACTACGACTTTCAATTTTACGACAATCGGAGAATGTAGTGTGGCAATATTTTTCGGAGTCGCTGTATACCGTATCAATTAATTCTTACATAAATTCTTCGTACTACCCCAGTAACAATCTTCCAATCAAATTCATTTCCGCCGATAGCATCGCCACAAACCAACCCCTCGGAGAGCGCAGCACGATCGCTCGCAAACATCGGCAACCGTTCGTGCGTGGCGCAGAGAATAAAAAAAGGTAACATTGAGCCGGCCTCCATTGTCCTGCCGTTCACGTAATTCCACCTCCGCGGAATTTCTAATTATCCGCGAAATTAATTGCCGCTCGGCGAACGTTCCCGGCCGCTTTCAGCCCGGCATTCCCGCAATCTCGAGTTCTACATTCGTAATGCGCATCTTTTTTCCTCCAAGTGGCGACGAACGAAACGAAACGAAACGAAACGAAACAGCGGAGGCCAGCGAAACGAACTCGGCGTACAGCGTGGTGCATGCATTGACCGTGTCTAGGAGCCGGCATGCAAAACAGGGCACACGTAACGAATTCCCAAGGTAGGTTTAACGCGAGCCACCGCACCGCCGCGAATGTAGCTCGCACTCGTCGACTCCGGCAAAAAGAGGGTGGCGACTCGTCGACTCCGGCCGGCGAGAAATATTACGTGTACAAATTCATTCTCAGCCTTTTTACAGAAATATTAACCCTTATCCGTCCGTCGTTTCGCCAACCGAATCCGTCCCTCGGCGTCGAATTGACACAGTGATAAAAAAATCGAAGAAAGAACAAGGTAAACAGTTATTTATTCAAATGAACGAGTTAACAACTGACTAAGTTATAGTATATCTTAATAAAATTGTTAATGCTTTCGGCGCAAGGAAATCGATCATTTGTTACTCAATTTACAAAGCAATTTTGCAAATTACCAAAGTAATGCCGACATTAACGACAAGCGTTAACAATTTTATGAACAACAAATACGATCGGTGGAAAGCTATAATTGGTATAACTTATTCGGGAAAACTGTGTCAAATTGTTCAACGGTTTCCAACCTTTACGCTACAGCGCCTCATAAAAAAAATTGAAAACTACGAATTAAATTTTTTATTAAAAAATTTTGGCGCCTGCCAGGTTGAAAATAAAAGTAAGAATGAATTCTGTTACCATAAAATGATGACTAGACTGCGGATCTTTATGCAGAATAAAAATGATCCGCATCGATTGCAAGAAATAGAAACTAAATTGATTGTTGTTTCTTCCCGTAATGATTTTAACCCCTTGCCTCGCATCATCCTGTCGGACTCGTAACGAAGATTTCGAACAGAGTCTAATAAATACGTATGTTATTAATCTCCTTTAAACCGAGATGAAATTCTATTTTGGCTTTGTTAATGTATAGTTATTAAAGAACATGTAGGCATACAATAGATATAAATTTTTTAAAGTTCTAATCACTGAAACCGTAAAATAAATCGTAGGACAAGGGGTTAATAGAGGAGAAATCATATATAGACATCTTGAATTTTTAAAATTTTGTTACAAATGCATAAAGATCTGCAGTCGGTTGACGATGATGACGGTTCTCAGTAAATGACGTCTGACGCATTTTTTGATCTGTATATGCGTCAGGCTCCAACTTTTTCATTTTATTTTGGGGGGTTGAACTATTAAATTTAGGGTCGAGAATTAGATGGGGCAGCCAATATATCGGGTGGTATTAGGTTGTAACTCCGTTCTCTTACACTCCGGCATTTCAACCCCTCTTACAGACCGACCAGAAACCAGGAGGTAAGTGGTAACACGATACTCAACCGGCTCTGCACACTTCCCGCGGATGATCTGTTCTTCAAGGTTTCTTACCGTTCGTTCGTCGAACGAAACACACCGCTGCTGTCCAATCCGTGGCGGACAATAAGATCTGCCTCTTGATTACGCCCCCATATCGATCGTCTCGGTTCTAGGTATGCTCGGCCCGATGCACCGCTTTCGGAGAATCTCGTACAGCAATAGCTACCCTTGCAGACTCGTCCGAATTGTCCGAAGATGGATTCCTGTTCACTCGAACCTCTTCGCAGCACACCACGCTCAAGACGACAGATCTAGTTCATTTGGTGAAAAATCAGCAATTTAACAATGATCGATCATTCAAAAAATGGACATTTTGTGAATACGATTTTCGGTCGAAAAAATAACTACTTATCTGTGGTGAACCCTGCCGAACCTATCGAACACCCCACGCAAAAAAGAAATATGTAACTAAACGTAAAATTTTCTCCAAGTAGCAATGCGCAGACTCGAATGACCCGCTCTCTGTATCTCAATCAAGTGTCTCCAGATTTCAATAAAGAAAACCTCTAAAAATAACTGTTTACCTTGTTATTTCATATCGTTATTTCGATCTTTCACCGCTGTGTCGATTCTACTCCGAGGTACAGATTCATTTCGTGAAACGAGGGACGGACGAGGGTTAAAATTCGTGGAAAAAATTGCAAAATTGCACGAACATCCGCAGTCTAACGATAAAACTACCCTCGACACGTGATTCGACGATGTCTTCGTTCTTGTTGGCTCGTGCACGGCTCGCGAACGGTACAAATGGACCCGTAACTGTGGGTTTCAGTGCGATATCGTTGCCAAACTGAACGCTACGACCGAAATGTCTTTGCGCCTCGGACTTTACGGCTGTGGATCCGAGGCGACGAAGAGTGAAGGAAACCGCCAAAGAGGACCGAAGGGATGGCCGGGGCAATGGAGTATGGAGGGACAACCCAGAAAAAGAACCGACGGGCTAACGTCGCTGTAAAACGGCGCGTTTACGCTGGATGCAGGCTAAAGGGGAAAGATGCTGGCTGACTGATAGAGGGTGGAACGAGAGGAACGAGGAGGAACAGACAGGGTAGAGGATACAGAAGGGGTGAAAGGAGCCAGGCGTTTTATAGCCTCGGCTAGATGGTCCGGAACGTGGTAGGGAAATAAAAAGAACGGCACATCGTGCTAGGCGAGTAAGGAGGGAGCCGGCGGACATGTTACAGATACGCTTTTTCCATTAACTCTTCTTCCTCTCTCTCTCACTCTCTGTCTCTCTCTCTCTCTCTATCTTGACAACGATGAATTTACTGTTCGCCAGAAGTAACGTGGTCACGGACAGTTTAATGATACCTTTCGATAGGTGAATTATCGTGTACTTGAAAGCGGCCCGAGCAGGAGAATCGTAGCGGTAATTACCGAAGAGTAGAAAGCGCTCTTCGTGAAAGGAATCTGCTTTTACGTGTGAGTACCGTAGACACGTTTCTTGTTGCGAGTAGATCATCGTTTGGAGTAACTTTTTCCTTTGAGAAAATGCTCTCCGCGGCTTACAGTAGGTTAAAGAATTATTAATGAAAAACCGATTCCGCCTCGGCCAATGCCAACGCCAGGTTCACCGTACTTTTCGTTAATAACTCGTTAGCGAAGCCGCGGAGAACATTTTCGCAGAGGAAACAGATACTCCAAATGATCTCGAGAACCGTCCGTTTCAAGTAAGTACAGCATTTCTGAGACGCCCTGTACACGTTCTAAGGAAATATCGAATGGGTATTTGATCGGTGCAAGCCGGAAGGAAGGTTAATTCGTTAGATTGTCCGGACGTATCCATCGGAAGGTTAGGCCGTCTTAGAACGCATCTCGTGTAACCGTAGCCTAAATCATCCGGTATACACCGTCGGAGGTGAGCTAATCGAGGGAACCGGATAACGTACACACCAATAAATATCAACGTGGAGCGGGTTAACGCCGGAGTTCCAGGTCTTAATCGATGATAAACCGCGTCTGAGAAGATCCCGCTAATGACGAATCGGTTATTGCCGGTTACGCTGGCTCGCTTCGCGGCCCCAATAAATCATCCTTTCGGGACCGATCGGCTCGCTTTCGAAACTCCAATTATCCTGCGAGGCTCCGAGAGCTTCCGGTGACATACGGTAGAAGCGACGCGTCGCCGTCTACCCGGGTTCATGCGGAAACTTTGTTTGGACGGGTTGCTTAAACCCCTCTAAGCTTGCCGGTAACGAGCAACGAGACCGGGAAAGCGAGAGGCCATCAGGATCTAATAACCTTTCGACTGAGTCGAGCCTTGAAAGCTCCGCGTCCTCGGGTTGGCTCCGAGGCTGCGACCTGCGAGAACCACGCAGCAGATGCAGCCCGCTGTAAATAGATATCTGCCTGTCCTCGAGGCTGACACAAGCGAAATGTTCAACCGTGAGCAAGTCGACAAGTTTACAGGTATCGACCCGACCCGGCACAGATACTTTCTTACTTAGACGAGAAACTACGCGGACGTCCTGCGATTCCGAAGCCAGGCCGCGATCAAACTTCCCACGGCTCGCAGTGGGCCAAACTCATGAATTCTCTGTAAAAAATTTTTATCTCGACGACAATGCAAGGATAACTAGATTCTTCGACGCAACGGCCGAAATTTGTCCAGTTTCTATTGATATGTAATAAAAAGTGCAGTTATAGTTTTTATGTTAAACCTGACTTAGACCTAACTCAAACTTAAAAAATATTTTTGCGGATATCTACGAAACTAAAACTCTCTCTCTCTCTCTCTCTCTCTCTCTCTTTACCGATCTTCAACCAGTTCCTCAATTTTCAAATTGATCGAACAGTCGTACGTCACATAGAGGACGATCCAATTTTTGTTCGAGCAGATACAAATTGAAACGTTGCTTAACATTCCTTACAGGAACGTAAGATTTACCTATTTACAAAGAGGAAAAGGTTCGTTCTTGTTCAACGGGATCTCCTGAAATAAGTACATAATTTTCCGACCTATGAAAACGAAGCGGTTCGTTTCCACAGAAACGGTAATTACGCTTACTCAGAGAACTTGAATTATTCTCTTCTGGGTATTCTCAAACACTTATTTTCACAATTCTCCCCCGACAAATACCTCAGACGGAATTCGTTACAACCGTCGCCTAAATACAACGAACGATAAAGAAAATATTTATTTTTCCTCCCGATAAAAAATTTGCTTTTCTCCGCGGGGGTGGGGAGAGCAAGCCTTTGCAGCAACTGCACCGACGCGGCGGTGCACAGGCTATTTATTTTATCGGTGCACTCACAAAATTTCCATATTACCGCGGTAAATTTTAAAAGTAACGGTGTTGACGTTATACCAGTTGCGGGTTGCACCGCTCACTCAAGAAAATTGGCTATTTTTCCGGCAAGAGAGAAGGCGCGAGAGAGAGGGAGAGGGAGAGGGAGCTGCAGAGTGCGCGCGAGAGCAAGAAGAAAAAACGAGATTCATTCATTCAGCTAATAATAATTCCACTTCCATTTACCCCGCGAGATAGCAGTCGGCGGTGAAAAGAGGGTGAACGAGATGGCGCAGGGACGAAGGGAATTATAACTCGGCGCTGTTTCGATGCCCTTCGTGTGCTAGAGTCTCAGACTAATCGGCGAAGCAATTTCCCGGAGAAGGTGACAATTACGTGGACAGTAATTAACTGTGGATGATAGCGGGAGGAAAGGTAGCCACGGATGGCTTCGCGATTACTTGCTCGTGTACAGTACCGACCACAAGTATCATCGCTGGACTGCGGATCTCGGCGCAAAATAAAATGTCTCTGTAGTATCAACCACGAGAAACATAATCGAAATAAAAATGTGTTGCGTCGTTCCATTATTCGAATTACGACGTATCAACTCCGTGGAATATCTCAACATTGATTACGCAAGATCAGATTATTAGATGCGACGTGTTTTCGTTATTATTCGTTTTCTAGAATTTGAAGACACGCAGTTCATTTTTTAGAATTTGAAGATCGTGATGAAAAATATCAAACAGTCTCCAATAAATGAGCTCTTCTTATTGATCGTAAAAATGTTTGAATAAACTTAGAATAATTTTATCGGCGCCACGGTTCGATCAAATTCTACTCCAATAAATTTTGATAATGCATGCAGTCATACTGGATGCGATTTTATGTATTTATGGTGAAAATGAGTACGTACAATATCAAGCACAGAAGATAGATTGAAAGAATTTAAGAGCTGCATCAAAATCATTGAAAGAAGGATGATTAGAATTTGAAGATCGTGATGAAAAATATCAAACGGTCTCCAATAAATTGTGATAATGCGTGCAGTCATGCTGGATGCGATTTTATGTATTTGTGGTGAAAATGAGTACGTACAATTTCAAGCACAGAAGATAGATTAAAAGAATTTAAGAGCCACATCAGAATCATTAAAAGAAGGACGAAGTAAAAATCGCAATCCAGCGATAACAATGGCTCTGTCCGGTTAGACAACAGATCCTTTTCATCCGCCTGTAACATAATAGCATTAGAATATAATAATATAAAACAACCATCAGGATTCATTTTGAATGGGATTGGTCATTACTCGGGCGTCCGTGCCGGGCGTATTCAATAGCACGCACGGTTCACAGTTTTTTTTTTCAATTGAATTCCCTCGAAAAAAAGCTTTGTACGAGGAACTTTCATTTTACATTCTGGATCCATTTTTGCACGTAGAATCGCCGGTTTCGCGTGGCTTCACGGAATACGGCCGACATTGAACAAATAGAACAAATCTGCCGCGAATTGGTTTCAATGTGTTTGATATTTTTGCAGAATTCCTGCACAACCAACGAATCTCATTTGTTTGCTCTGGCGTTTCAAATAATTCCAAATAATAAACCGCGTAACGGTGTACGTTTTGTGTTTCACGAATTCTTTTAAAACAGATTTAATGGCCACTTCAGAAATACGTCGATCCTTTAAATAAACGACGGAGTTGCGTGGAACGTTTCGATAGGTTTTATTTAACTGTTAATTACTCGCGTATGATATTTACAGTCTCAAGACTTTAAATTTAGTGTCTCCAGACGTCAACTACGCTATCAAACATTTCTTTCGCATCGAAGTAGTTATTTTATTGGATAAAAATTATTTATGTTGGAGAATTTGTTTGTGACAACAATTGCGAGAAATCTGAATAAATTCGTTCTTGTAATTCTGATAAGAAAATGTAGAATACCGGCATTTTGCGGTAGGTACGATTAGTGTTAAGAAAGGGATTAATCCGATTCCTGATTCCAAGCGTTTTAGCACTTATGGGAGACATTGTACCCTGCGTTCGCGCGAACAGTCTTCCAGACGACGCGTCATGACGATAAGCGCTTCCAATTAACGATTCAAATCAGCCGGTGAGAAATGAAAACCGAGCTCGGGATTTCTACGGCGAACGCGGTCGGCCACGGAACGAACGAAAGAAAAAGGAAGGAGCTCTGCAGAGACCGAGCTCGGGGTTGTTTGTTCGCAAGATTTGTCTCGAGTTTCAATCGTTAGGGGAATGTAACACGACCAAGTTGACCGGAATCGATAAATCTGGGCTCCCGTGACCGAGCAACTTAATTTACGGATTAGATTCGAACGCAAGTGTAATGAAGCCGCTATAAACATTTATTCGGTTCGCATCCACGCTTGCACCCTTGCGTTTTTCTCCAATGAGATTAACATACGTACGAATAAATATTTTGCCTTCAATAAATTTGTACAATTGACCATGGAAATCGCCATGCGAATCGAATCTGTGTATTTGTTTCGCACGTACGTTGCTTCTCAAAAACAAATTACTTGTCAGTCTACGTTCTTCGTCCAGCTAGCATTTTCCGATGAATTTATTGCATATTCTATGTCTAGCCAGTTTTTCAGACGAATTTATTGCACATTCGAAATCTTTTTTGTTTCGGTCGGGATCTCTGTTTTTGATATACCAAAATCAATTGTAAGAGTGATCTCGTAACACGACAGACGTGTCTACGGATGAGAAAATGATTCATTTCTTTACTATAGTTCGAAATAGTTTGTTAAAAATTGTTACGCCTCACCTTATCTTACAGTTTCAATATTTATCGACGCGATTGTATATGACAACAGTTTCATATTTTATATAAAAGGAATGAAAATGTTTTTACACGCGTTATTATTTAAAGCCACAATTCATCGCCCGATATTCAGAGAGTCATCGATATTTCTTTTTTGCTCAAGCGAGCCGCATAATGAAACATTGTAATTATGAAAATTGTTGCCAATATAAATGGCGACAGAAGTGCAAATCGATACCATGAATATTTAATAAATCGTTAATGAGCTCCGGGAAAAATGTAATGGATCCTTTTGAATCTCAATCGGTTTATATTCACTCGCGTGCGAAAATGTTCATTTGAATAGTCGATTACAAATTGAACCAGCGAATTACATCTGAAGTAACGATAATTATCAAGAAGCACTTTGTCTTTTCGCAATTCTCTTGAAAAATATTTGCATTTTAAACAGTCGGGCACTTTGTTGGCTTCGTCTCCAGCCTGGATCATTAATTTTAGAATGTTTCCGAGACAACTACAATTGAACGTTCCGGTAATAAAAATAATTTATTTAAATCGGATTTTCTTCATTCGCACGATGCAATTACTTTTAAACAAGCATTCGATGCGCATCCTTTGCAATAGATAACATTTTTATTCTCTTAACGATTAATTTACACATTCGATTTTAGAATGTTTCCGAGACAACTACTCTTGAACGTTCCGGTAATAGAAATAATTTATTTAAATCGGATTTACTTCGTTCGCACGATGCAATTACTTTTAAACAAGCATTCGATGCGCATCCTTCGCAATAGATAAAATTTTTATTCTCTTAACAATTAATTTACACGTTCGATTTGATTTTTCTTTGTAACAACTTACTTAAAAAATACTTGATTTGTAAAAGGTTGAAATAGTCCATTGAATTTTGTCAACGGATGAAATGTTTCCGCGACACCCAGTAGATTGTTCTCCATTAGCAGATCGCGCGACAGCTGTGCTCGGTGTTTCGAAGCGCTCTTTCAGATGTCTGACACCTGAAATCATCATTAATTAGAAGGCTCGGAACAATACGTTACGCTCGACGCAGAAACGAGCCAATTGTTCGGTTATTAAAATCTCTGAGACGCAAGTGTGCACCATTGAATTCAATTATCGTATTCTCTCGGCGATCGTGCGTGTCCGAATAGTAATGATATAATTTGTCGGCGCAGGGGGATGAAAATGAATCCATTAATCGGCTAATGAAATCCCCTATCACTCCCCCCGATCATTGTTCCGGATTTAATGGGATCATATTGTTCCCGAAGTCGACCCCGTGTGCGCGATATTTTTGTTTCGCGGGATCGTTCGCAACGAAACGGCTCCCCGAAGCAAGCCGGTTCTTAATCACTATTACATAAACCGATTATTAAAAGTTCCGAGGCAGATTGCGGCCGTCGCTATCAACGTCACCATCGTCGCACTGCGGAATTTCCAGTTTATCGGCGTTATTATTCACACCCGCATTAACGGCCGCCGCGTTTCCGATGTTTCTAATTAAAACCCGGCCGGAGCGCCGCGAATAATGAACCAAGTAAAAAGCACCTATTAACGTTTTCGAAAGAAATTGAACCGAGCGCCATGCTGCCGCGCCGAGTTGCAATCAGCTTTCATTAGCTCGCACACGCCAGCCTCAAACTAAATATCCAAAAAATATGTTTCCGCATCTCCCGCAGGATTGCCGATACATCATCTTCCTCGTCTCTCAGCTTGTCTATAGTTTCTTTTATCGCGGCGCAGCGAGCGTGTCGTTCGACAGTTTTCGGATCTGATATTTCGAGAACCGTGTATGCGCGCACACGCACGCACACTGATCGGTACTCAAATATTTGATAGCCGTGTCCCTAGAGTCCGACAAATATTCAATCAATATTTGATAGCCGGAAATCGCATCGCGTTTCACGCTACATCTTCGCCTTATTCAGTTTAGCACAATAGTCGGAAAGTACTTGACGGCATTGTCGACTCGCTTCCGCTCCGCCGGAAGATGCGACTTGACAAGAACCAGTTTCAACTACCGTATTCGATATCGAACGAACACCGAGCGGCGTGAATTTGAAAGACCTCTCGGTGCGATACACGTGTATCTCGGATGCGAGGTATTACCGATAACGGGCTGATCAAATGTTTCGCACAGGATATCGCAGATTTCAAGTCCCAAACTATTGGTCTAAATAGGAAAGAAACGTTATATAGACGTAGGCTGTTTAACGCTTCATCGAAAATTTATAAAAATAACGGGTCAGCCAGGTGAACGAGTTCTACATTTTTTGAGATTCGAAGGAATGTTTCAACCTAGTTCTTTTCCAATGGAATTCATTCAAGATCCTTCAAGGTCGTGCACGGATATTCGCTGTAAATGCATTTCTGAAGAAATTAACCGAATGAAATGTAAAAAATTTAAGAATATTGTTAAGGTGTTTTTCAATGCGAAAAGGCTATTGAGGGATGAAACGAATGTTTATTTAACAACAGCTTCCCACGATCGACGCAGAATATTTTCGTGTTGCACAAAGATTCGTAGTCTAACAATAAATGTTCGTTTCGAGTAGAAATGTGCGTCGCTGGTCAGACGAGCGGTGGCATCCGAAAGTTTGAAATCGTTGTGTAAATTCATGGGAATATAGAATAAGTTTGACAAGTAAAGAATAATTATAAATTACTCGGGTCATTCAACGATATCAGACGCAGCCGCGTTGCGAAAGAAGTTGTTGGCGCAGCCTAATAAAATCCTTCCGGGAGCGCTTGATTGATTCGACGTCGTCCAACAACGTCATCCCATTAATAGTTCCTAAAAGTCTCCGCTCGATCGGAGATCAAGTTCCTCCGACGGCAGAGATAATCACTTGCTCGTCGAGGCAAGTCACCGCGCAGGGAGTCGATCGCGTTGAATTCTAATGACAGTCAACATTGACTCAGCTAATACGGATCAGCCGGGCTCGCGTGAATTCTACGATCGAATCGGCCGAGATTGCTGAGATAAAGGCTGCGAGATTTCCGACGAAACGAAACGCGCGGGACAGGGTATTTGTGTGTACGTGTGGAAACGCGTCTACGTGTTGGCGTGGCCTCTTAAATGGGCCGCGAATAACGCCGTGAGAAATGGCATTGTTTTGACAGCCGACCGGCGGCCGGGCCGTTACCGCGTTCAGACGACTGCGCTGCGAAACTCGCCGACTGGCAGCGCTTAGGTTCGCCCGTAATTCTGCGACATCGCGTGCAAACAACCGCCCACGTTCTCCCGTCGTCGTCAGCCAGACGACAAGGTATTGTTGCATCGGCGTCGACCGACGACAGAAAGCCTCTTACGCGAACGCATCGAAGAATTAGGGAACTTCCGAATGCCGGCAGCCGTGTATTTATGGAGCTTTGCGAAGGATAAGCGCGCACAGGACTGCGGGGATTCCGGTTGGCAAAATAAACTTGGACCTGCAGAAAATGGAACACTCCACGGAGAACGCTCGACAAAAATTTTGAAAACACGATCTCTAGACTGCGGATCTCTATGCAAATCCTAAACTCTCATGGCTGATATTGCGAGAACCAGTGTACAGATGGTATTACTACTATTTGTTGTTACTGGACCGCGAATGTTTATGCATTTTCCAATTTTTCTAGACAAACTCGAAGAAAGTGGAGCGACAGGAAATCTTATTTTGTAATGGGAACAACCTTTGTAAGTCCAAAACAAATAAAAAATTGGACAAAATTCTATCGAATTTTATATTCTGGTCTCTCTCGAACATTTTCGTAAGCCACAGACGCATAAAGATCCGCAGTCTAGTTGTCGCTTAACCAAGTATTTTGCGGATACGTTGATACGCGTGTATTTAAATACACGCGAAATCCGTTTGATCTCGCGAATCGGACCGAATTCGAATTTCAAAGTCCGGCTGGAAAATTGAGACACCGTCTTTAGACGTGCCGTGTAAAAAGGGCGGGCGATGACAGAGGACGAGCGCAAACATTCTCGAATCCACACGGGGCTTGAAATTCCCTGAAATCAAATACAGCTTCGGCCAATGGAGAACTGAATTAAACATCGGCGCATCCAAGAATGGCCTGCGGACGGAAGTTCTGATCGTTAAGGGACGGCCCGGAGTATCAAGGGCCAAGAAATTCGACCGTGGAGAGTGTGACATCGGTCGACGACGCGACGACGGGTCGAGTTTTAAAACGAGCGCATGCTTTAACGCGTAAACAGGACGGTGAAGCAAGGGAATGTGGGTCTAGCTATCGACGTTGAAACGAAGTTCGACGGTAAATGGAGCAGGAGCGGTGTGCATATGCCAACGACTTTAGCAGAAAAGTTTGCACACCGGCTGGGAACACCAGGCGACATTCCATCGCGTTCGCTGTTTACAGGCCGTGTACGTGGGTCCCGTGTAAATGCACAGTTTACGAGGCACTCGGCGCAATTACAGTCGCTGCCGTGTCAGCGGGTTTTATCGTACGGGTTTCAGATTTATGGGACTCCGGTGCACCCGCTTCTCCCTGGCTATTTCTGGATCCGTTCCGACGATCAGGGACGACTTAACGCGCTCCTATTTCGAACTCCTTCCTGGTTGGGTAGTTCGTCGGACAACAGACGCCGCACGGCGTTTTGAGTTTCGAGACAGAAGGAAATCAAGAGCGTATCCGGTGGCAAGTACAGTCAACCAGATCCTCGCAGCCGCCACTCCTTTCCACTAACCTACTCTACTCGCTGTATTCAATGTTATACGAAAATACAAACTTTTGTAACAAGAATTAGCACTAAACCCTGCCTCGCAAATTCGAATTCAAACTTTCACAGTATTTCTGGCACGTTCGTTTTCGATTTACAAGCAAAATTACTTCCCTCCAACCTAATACGATAAAGCTATTATCGAAGTTCTTCGAACCATACAAAGCGTTGCTACACGATATAAAACATTCTTACCGGAATAGAAGTTTGATTGATTTCCGTATATGTCTCGCACAGTTGTGCCGCAGGTTGCGCGATAGTTTCCCCGTTAGGCGAGCGTACCTCCATTTGCGAATCCATGCTCGCAGTTTGATCGGCGCGCGTGCCGTCAGCCGTGGAATTTACGAGGGCGTCAAATTTAAATCGTTACCGCGGGGCCGCGCGATTTAAATCGAGACCGAAATTTGAGTAAACACCGATAAATCGATCGGCCGGATTTATCGCGCACACAAAGCGCCTGTAATCAGCGTGGAACGGAACAGCGGGACGCGGCGTGCACGCTTAGCGGTTCACGCAGCTCGACGGCCGGCATGCAAATCATTTTTCCAGCGATGGTTATCGATAACGATCTCGGCAGGGGTCGGATCCGCGACGCGAATCCCATGCGAACGAAATTTCACGCGGGCGACCGCGTCGCGTCGCGTCGCGCCGCGTTTCCCCGTGCGCTGAATTCCGTTTACCGGTGACCGACCCCACGAGAGTCATTCCGTTTTCAGCCTGTTAATCGCGTAATTGGACGCGCATGACTTTCGACCGATGATCGAATTGCTTCCCAGGCATAATTTATGAAGCCTATTCCGCAACACTTGCGTGTCTTCCCGCGGACCGCCGCTGTAGGCCTAAATGCAACCGGGCTGCTCTCGAAAGCCGGGAAATCAATGCTCTCCTAACACTTAATGCTTATACTTAATGCATTAGCACGATTGAAAAGTCCTAATGCTTCTGCAGATCACGAATTACTTTTTTACGATTCCATTGTGTCTACTCGGCGTCGGCTTGGCCGACTTCGTGACGAACCGGCCAATGACCACCGAACATTTTTGTTTGGTCGCGCACTTGATATTCTTGCGCGACACCGACGCTAACAGAGTCTCAACGTTATACATTTTCGCGAGTCTCGAAACGCGGCGAATACGTTCCCTACGAACTGCACATGTGAACTTCGTTTCGTGCACGCAACGTGGAATAATCTCTTTTGCACGGAATCGTTGCTTGTGACGAAAAGTTCGCGGTGCGATAACCATGAACGTTTATCTCGTTGATTAAATCGAAATGGAAGTAAACTCGCGCTTCCAGTGTCTTGGAAACTAGGTAACGCAGAGGAAGGGAAAAAGTTTGCTTCTCATTTCTGTACTTCGAAATTAAGATTCTGGTCACGTAAGAAGCTCAAATGGATATCATTTATTTACGTAACGAGCTAGAAATTTTAATACGCTTGTAATTCCTATATGCGAGACGATTTTCATTTAAAATTATGCGTGGTCTACGAGTTAAAATAAAAAATAGAATGGAAGAATAGAAACGAGATTTATTTCATATTTTATCGCGAGCCGTATTTCATAGAGTCTAGACACCGCTTAACTGCGATTTCACGAGTCAAATTTTATACCACGTACAATTTGACGACAGAAGTTTTTGACGAATCGAATAAAAGAAATATTCCCTTCGCTACAGAAACTATTGTGGTTTCGTAAGTGTAACTGTTTGACGAAAGTTTGCGCTCTGCGACGATAACGGGTCGAGTGTTTGCAGATTGGGATCGGTGACGAGCGTTTAACGAATCGTTGGCTAGCTTCCATTTCCGAAACGAGTTACTATCTTCTCCGTGCGAGCTTTTAGGATTCGTCTATCCAAACCTTGTAAAACGCTATTTCTTGGCAGACATATGTTTCCATAATTATGAAAGTGATCCAACTCATATATTTCTTGTTACGAGATATCTCAAGAAAAATAACAAGCACTATCCGAGGATTCTTCTTTTCTTAATTTTGCCTTTGACCACTTTCATAATTATGGGAAAGCGTGATATCGGAGAAACGGAATTCCTCGCAATATTTATTCCTCGCACGAACGATTTCTTCAAAGGAACTTCATACATTCCCGATGACCAGTCTGTATCAGTGAACGCTCGTGGTACGTATACATATACCCCGATCCCTTTTTCTCGACAGCTTTCGGCATTGTCCATAAATTTTCGAAGAAGGGCAGCGGATTTCGAATCAGCTGCTAGAATTTTCGGAGGAAAAAAATACGGCTAGAACGCGTTCGAAAATTTACGCTAGGATACCCTGGGGAATAACAAGTATTTGCGTAACTTTCAAGTGGATAAGAAGTTCGTGATAATACACTGTTATCCCGCGATACGCGCGAACAGAGCATCGACCTCCGCAGAAATCTCTGTCGATATAAAACAAAGTCTCGAGTCCGGAGTTCGGTACTAGTCGATTATGTCGTGATTACTTTTTTAATCGATTATGGGTTAAATATCGTTCTATGCGAAACAATTTAACAGCAATGAATCAGTTCATCGTAATAAAAAAGAAAAGTGATCATTTCATGATGAACGATGATTATCCAGATTACGTTTTACCCAACACTCTGGTCTCGCGACCTACATTCCCGGGATTTTATTGCTGGAAAATTAGGATGGCGTTTTAAAAGCCGTAGCGCCGTCCGAATTAAAACTGGAGACACTTAATTGAGATACAGAGCGCGGGTCATTTTAATCTGCGCGTACTAATGTCTTCGGATGTACGCTGAAGCGGATCGGATACGTGCTGTGGAACGGGGTTAAAGACGACGTTCGCGTACTTGGAAAAAATTTTACCACCGCCGGACGATAAGACGATTTAAAATGCAGTTACATATTTTCTTTTCGCGCGGTGCATTTCTTCGTAATTAATAGAAATCTGGTACAAATAACAGGACAGTATAATTTATTTCGGGTAAACTGTGTCAAATTGACCCACCCTTCCGCCACAGCCCGGTCACGTGTCGCGTTTCGTATGTGTGCATACGTCGCAATGTCACGTGACTAACTATTTCTCGTGAATTCGATGACTGCGGTGATCAGCTGAGAAAGGAATCATCCAGCGCGTTAGCCGTAGAGGCAAAATGGCGTCGGGCAATGCCCGCACGCGGTCACATCCTTTGAGCTTAACATTCTCCATTATAAGCGTGTGGCTGCAGTGAATATTTTCATGGTAATCAAACTAATAGCCCAGCACGCATAAAGGCTGCAGTATACCCAACTTTAATTAAACCACAAGTTGTATTCCACACGTTGTTCCGCATGAGCCCCGATTAAACAGACGGCTTACCATTTAATCAAGCACCCAGGATACCGTTAACCGCGTTTAGAACGTTGTAACATGAAAAATAAGCCTCTCGCGATCCATATGATATCCCATGATATTAATCCGACGTTGAAACACGGGGATCAACGTTGCGCGCGATCAAGAACCATTCGTAGCCGAAACTTCTCAAACAATTGCACGAGTTTGACAGACCGAATATTTCAATGTAGCAGACCTTGGTGCTTTGCTGATTGCAATTCTCTTACCGCGAGAATTAACTTGAATTCAAATTTAGCGTTTAACGTGTACATAATACTTTCGATCGACTAAAACTCTGAAGAGAGAACGATATCACCAAGTGGCTTTCGTTTCTGAAAGACGGAAAAACCCCTAATAGCAACTCAACTTTATCGAACGCGCCAAACGCTTGTTCCCAATTTCATTTATTCAACGACAATGCCGCCACGCTAAACAAACCGTGTATATTGCCTGAGTTGCCAGTCCCGGTTGCAGTTTTTCTTCGCGGATGCAAATGCGTCTCCTAAATATTTTGAGTAGCACACCTCTAGACATTCAGAAGTCTTGCATTCGGGCGGCGTGTATTGCTCATGTTTATGCAAATAAATGTAAATGCGGCGGGGCCGCGAATACGTAAGCGTCGGGACCTGATTCCGCAGAGGATCGATTTAATTATCAGAAAATGTTATTTCGTTCTTGCCCGGTGTCTGAAATCCCACCAGCCGTGCAGCAGCCTCCGACAACTCGATTTCCCGTCCCCCGCTCTCACTCTTGTTCTTTCTTTTTTTTTTTTTAGTTTTTTAGTGTTGCGAAGAGCGCGCACAGAGGCCAGCAGCGTGCATCGTTACCACCGACGAAATCATGAAGATACACACTCGTTTGATCGCCCGATCAGCCGTGACCTCGGCAATATTGGCTCGCTCTGCCAGTGGCTCTTCACAGCTCCCGACGAAATTCAATTTCTTCGAGCGCAATCAGCCACCCCTATCCGACACCTCGTATTATTTCGACGGAAAACTACGACGGCCGGTGGGCTGCCTTCATCCGCCCCCGCGATCCCTTTTTGTGCAGCCGGTGTCGGCCCAATGAACGGTGTATCCTGTTCCGATTGTTGCGAGCACCGGCTCTCTCTCTATAGAGATACACGGAGGAAGAAGCGGCGTGTTCCGATCTCGGCCCGGAAATTCTATCACGTTCCTAAGCGGGTTCCGTTTGAACGGTAGCGAGGTGATCCGATACCGACCCCGTTCAAAAGGCCTTTCGCAGGCTAATTTTCTCGTCCCGTTATTGCTCTGCGACACACTGCTCGATAGGCTCTCCAGCAACTAAACATTCGTATCGACCCCTCGATGCGCAAACATAACAACTGTACTAGGGCTGTTACTTTCCTTCGAAGGTCGAAGATGCCGAAACTTCGAAATTTTTGCGAAGATAGCTGCAAATTTACCAAAGCACCGTGTACTTTCCTTCGAAAGTCGAAGATTTTGAAGCTTCAAAGCTTCCAATTTTGAAATTCTTGTACGCAATATTGTATCAGCAGAAACGTCTTTATTTATAATAATATTATACGAAGCAGAAACAAGTACCAACGCAGAGTGTACTAGGGCTGTTACTTTCCTTCGAAAGTCGAAGATTTTGAAGCTTCAAAGCTTCCAATTTCAAAATTCTTGTACACAATATTGTACTAGCAGAAACGTCTTTATTTATAATAATATTATACTAAGCACAACCAAGTACCAACGCAGAGTGCACTAGGGCTGTTACTTTCCTTCGAAGGTCGAAGATGCCGAAGCTTCGAAATTTTTGCAGAGATAGCTGCAAAACCAAAGCACTCTGTACTTTCCTTCGAAAGTCGAAGATTTTGAAGCTTCAAAGCTTTCAATTTCGAAATTCTTGTACGCAATATTGTACTAACGGAAACGTCTTTATTTATAATAATATTATACTAAGCACAACCAAGTACCAACGCAGAGTGCACTAGGGCTGTTACTTTCCTTCGAAGCTCGAAGATTTTGAAGCTCCGAAGCTTCCAATTTCGAAATTCTTGTACGCAATATTGTACTAGCGAAAACGTCTTTATTTATAATAATATTATACTAAGCACAACCAAGTACCAACGCAGAGTGTACTAGGGCTGTTACTTTCCTTCGAAGGTCGAAGATACCGAAGCTTCGAATTTCGAAATTCCTGCACACAATAATTTATACGATACGCAAAGATGATTACTGTTGAACAATCTTTTACAGTTAAGATTTCAGCTGCCTCTGGACGTTTCTATGGTTCTTTCTGAGCCGAATGTCAAAGCCTGTCTCCATATGCTTTCGTTCCTAGAAAACTAACCTGCGCGTTCAAGGAAAAACGAAAAGAGAAAAAAGTGGTATACCCTTACTTTTACTTTTGTAGAGATTACTTGCTCTGTATACTTTGGTTTTGTTTGTACCTAATGTTGTAACAAATCTCTTATGAGATTTTCTCAATAAAAAGAATATTTTATACCAGCAGAAACATGATTTATCTTAAATAATGAATATTTGATTTACTCGACGATGACGATCGTATCTTACCGATCACGACGATATGCCTCGAGCAACGAAATTTTTCTCAACAGAGATTTCTTGCGCGGTTCCATTTGCGAAAGGATAATCGACGTCAAAATAGTGTTCGCGCTCCAGTAAACACTGACAACCAAGTTAATGAGTCACGGTAGCAGAGCCCAGCGTGAAATTCGTTTACATAAAAATTCTAAGGTTGAAATCTTGCCGGACGATCCGATAAATCGATTTCGCAAACGAACAAGAGTGTTAGATACTTTTATCGCGAGTATCGCTTTCGATGAAATGTTTTGCGCAACGTAATTGCTATCCGTGACGAAAAGAAAGAACGGATCGTGTTAAATTATTGACAGCTCTTCCAGCCTTTTTATCGAACGTTGAATAACGCGGCGAAGAATTTTCGTTGCACGAATATTGCACACTTTTCGGTCGCTGTAATTGCGTGGATTAAACTTACATGTAAATCGCGGAAGCGTTATTTTAAGTTTTGGCAGCGCGCGCGTTAATCAGTCGTCGGATAAATAAAATCGAATTAAAACCGCGGTATTAAATGAAATATGCAGAGGATTATGTACATATTATATTTCACCATGAGCACGATGGTAATTGGGTTATGCGGCGCGGCGGTGACCAAAGGGTGGCTAAGGGTAATGGCCGAATGTAACCAATTATGATCAGAGGGTTGAATGCGATTTCGCTAATCGCTGTCTGACCAAAATGCGAAAGAGAAATTGAAAAATTTACATTTACAATATCCAGAAAATCGTGCTATCTCTCCGTCAGCGAATTAATTTAATCAGAAGATTCGATCGAACGTAAAATTCTCAGGCAAAACATTTTCGAAGACGATACATCGTTCGTAACAACGTGTTACTATCTGCTTGGATATATCGATTAATAAAATCCCACGGAATAATGTCTGACAACGATATTCGCTTCACCGCCGAAACAATTCTATCGGATCATAAACCATTGTTCGGTTGTACCGTAACTACCTAATTTCATCAAAGATCTGCATATCAATGAACTCGAAGCGAACAACACACCGCGAATTCCAGAAAACAGCTGCGGTTAGAAGAGATACTGATTCCAAGTCGTTCGAGTGGCAATATCCGCATTACGTATTCCGCAATCGAATAATAATAATCTGGCTTATAAATTGCTTCCCTTTCGTATTAAATATTAATTTCACGTCACGTGAACAGGACGGGCTTCTATTCCGTCCCACGCGGCGAGCCGTTCCATATAAAAAACATCGAGTCGAATATCTTCTCTCTCATATCGTGAAACTGGGGCGCCTCAGTCATTTTTCACGAACCATGTGAGATCACGTGGAAACTGTCGCTATTAACCACGCGAGATTCCGAGGAAATTACATTTCTCCGAAGTTTGATTGCAAGGAAAATAAAGGAACGAAAAGAAAAAAGAACGGGAGAAGTAGTGGAAGCGATATCTCGACGTACCTTCGCGATTCCGATGTCGCCCGATCTCACTCTCTCCCTCTCTCTCTCTCTCTCTCTCTCTCTCTCTCTTTATTTCCCCCTTCTTATTACTGGTTGCTAAGTTTCAATGGCTGTTGCCCGGAGTTAAAACGATCACGCGTTGTCTGCGCTAGAAAGCGGCGCCACGAGACCAAAGACCTTTCGGACAGAGCTCGCACGGATATTGTAAGAGAAGAAAGGGAAACATCAACTAAAGATCTCGAGATTATACGTCAGAAACACGCGGTTAGGCAGGCACCAGACAGAACAGACGGATAAACTTCTGCTGTACGTAGCCGCCACCCCTCCATTCTCCGATGAAGACTCGATTGTCCGGTGCCCGCCATCTTCCGGACACGACAAATCGGTTTTACTTTTTTTTTGTTCAAAAGGCATAACGGACACGACGATTTTTGGAAAATCACTGTGTTCGTATTTGTACTAAAGGAGGATCGTTTGTTAGATAAAATAAGATTTGTAAGAATCATATAAGTATGCATGTCGTATGACTGAATGTGAGTGCGTATATATGTTTAAGTGTAATATATGTTTTTATTGATTTACATGTTACATATATTTTTATTGATTTGCATGTTGCGTTAATGATTTGTTAAATGAATGTTTTACGTTATGATTTTGTTAGAATAAAAAAGACAGTCTTCTCCGAGCGATTGACGGAACATCACGTCGTCTCAAGTGTCAATCAATTCCGTGTCAAATCCTTATAGATTCTAAAATCTGAAGTTGCAAGAAATATTAATAAATCGATAACACGATCTTACGAGTAAACCAGCGATCCAATGATAACAGAAATCATTTGATGAAAAATAGTAGATTCGCTTCTAGCACGGACGACCATTATTTTTTGAAAAGCCTGTAACGTTCCATGTTTTCCATGACGCTTACTGGAAGTGGCAGCGGGTAGTGGGGGGATGGTTTTGTCCAAGTTGGACAACCGAATGACATTGTTTCCTTGAGGTTCGTGGAAATTAAACTTACGCCATTTCGTCTATCGTTTTTAATGAATGTCAGAAATGAAGAGGCAAGCCGGTTTAGCGTTCATTAAATTTGGTAGCCGGGACGCCTCTCGCTCGGCATTCAACGAGCAGTAATTAAAACGTTCCTTGACGGAGACGGGATGGAACTACGAGACAAAAATGGTCGCTTTAAATCCTGTCGGTTTTGAAACGGTCCTCGTTCAGGGGTATAGACATTTAATGGTCAGCCACCGCTTTTGAAATCGAGGCCCGCGCGCATTCAGCCGCAATGCTCGAAGAAAAGAAGCTGCGTCGCGCGCACCGTAAACGAAGAATAGCTTATCTCCGTTTCGAGAAGGAGAATGTTGAAAAAATCACGTGTAACGTATAGAAATTCGGCCCATCGAGATATGCCGAACGTATATTACATTTTGAGGTTATCGGATTTTAAAACTCGCCGGCGCGGCGTCGAGCGTACATTTTGGAATCCGATGTAATAGTGGTTCCGTTGCTAGCAGAAGAATAAAATGTTCCGAAAATTGCACCGTGAAAATTGCCAGTTTCTTTGGGGCAGGAAGTTGGGTGTGTTCAGGCAAAATTGAAAATTCTTGTCCTTTGCGGTGTCCCGATCGCTCGTCTTCGATCTTCCTCTTCGCCCGTGCTCCTCTAACAGACCTGAATTTTCTGTTTTTCAGCGACCATGCTCTTCACTTCTGATCTTTTGTCATTTCATAAATATCTCCAGGCAAAAGAATACGTACCGAGACCCTTCGACGCTGTCCGATATCCGAGGTTAAACTCGATTCAAGAAAATTCCAAGAAATAGACAAAGGTCCGATGGTTTCTTTCAAGTCGATGGATAGTCAAATGCAGTCTTTCCCTGAATTCAATTCTTCGAATATGGAATAAACCCTGTTCGCACGCCTGTCCTTTTCACCGGTATAAACGAAATACATGAAAATCTCCGAACATTCTTTCTGTTCTTTAAGACTTTAAGGCTTTAAACGATTAAAATTCGAACAGGAAAGATGGACGAAGGACAAAAATATAGGAAAAGTAGAAATTTCAATTTTTCACTTTTCTCGCACTTAGATCCGACGTTTGTTCTTTTTATCGGGAGATCTATAATGTTGCAAATTTCAATACGAACCAAGTAGCGTTCCATGGGAGAAGGCGTTACGGGAAAATGTAAAATATCGTATTTTGAGCTATCTGTTTCTCTTAAGATACGAATCGTCGATCTTCGCGATAGCATATGGTGGTAACCAGCTGCGCCTGCATTCCCATCTGCATCGATTGTCCTGAAGGTTGTCAGGCTGTTTCTACCCGCCTCGAAAACGTTAAATTCCACTTCGTTTCGTCCATTTGCAGCACTCCATCTGCTTAGTGGCAAGTTTTACTACCGGGCAGCGTTCGACGAGCAACCTCGCAGCAATTCGATAAGCGATGCTCCACTTTTTCCTCCTCTCAATATCCGCGCGATAGTCAGTTCGACGATAAATTTCATGCATTATTTTCATCAAAACGCCATTCCGTAGGAAATACGACAACGACTGAGCACGGTTTTGAAAGATATTCGATTTACTTGTTACTATAAAAAGTTTATTATCATGGAACGCATTAGCCTTCAATTTCTCCGAGCACTCACCTAAATGGAAGATCATTCCCTCTTTTTCAACACACAAATTTCCCTGTACTTTCATTCAAGATATTTCCTGCCCGCAGCTTTGTCGACTGAATTTACCAGATACAATGCAAACCAGTGAAAATATTTAATCAATTCCAAAATACTATTGTATCGCTTTGAATTCTGTCAAATTATTCGAACAAGAACCAGATGCGTATGTAACTGCTGTCGCTCGCAACTCGTACAAACAATTGTTTAATAGAAAATAGAAATTTCTATTTCGTCGATACTTTATCGTTAAGAAAAATTTAACAACGATACACTTGGACTCGTTGGAAAGCTTGAAGCCTCTCCTTTCGCCATTCGTCTTTCGTTGTTATCTAAGATCTTTTTCCACGATACACGTGTCTAAGTTTATACGGCAAAATTTTTCTGCCGAATACATTGTCTTGAAAATTGGCTATAACTTTTTATCCGTTAACGCTATGTTATACTTTCTACAGCGAAAATGTAGCTGGAAACTATACCTTTCCAACGGTATACATTTTAGTTGAGCAATGCTCAACCTTTACTATGATAGATATCAATTAAGCAAATGCCAAACGCGTGTTCGTTTGTTCAAAACACGTATCGCTTTGGTTGAAAGAAACTCTCGGTTCGGCCAGTCTGCATTTATCGAACGCACGACGAAATTCCAATGATAAAGCGGGGGACATGTTCAATATTCGATCGGTTATTTCGATGTTCACGATAAAGTGACCGTAACGGCAGCCTGAGAATGAATTTCCCTGGTTTTCGGATATCAACGGTTTTTGCTGACCCGTCTCCGCTCTCTGCCCCGTCGAAATTGGAAATTTTTCATGCAGATTGGCCTGACAGGAGGCACACGTTCCTCGTTCGCGTTCTTACATCTCCCACCTCTGGTATATCTCATCCAGCTCTCGAATATTACTTCTGCGATTGACACGCTTCACCTTTGTTAAGAGCGTCGCACAGTTGTGAATGGCGAATTTCCTTTCCTGCTGTCGAATTTTGCCCTTCCAGCCAGCGGAAATCATCCATAAATGTATCTTATTCTTCATTTATTTATTTATTTGCACGTATCGTGGTATAAACATGGAATTCTTTTATGTAGAATACCTTGACCTCCAAATAAATATTTATCCAAAGTATTCGATCGCTTCGTAATCCTTGCCGTTTAATATTTATGTCGAATCAGATCAAATTATAAGATGAAAGAAATATTCTTATTAATATTTGATAACTTTTAATGGCGACGCTGCGAGTCCCAGCCGTTTCCGTGATTCTGAAGAGTACACCTACAAAGTGAGAGTACTTTACGCCGAAGAAAGTTACAAATTAAAGGGAAAAGCTTTCGCTTTGCCAATATTTAGCAACATATCGCGCCGTGTTGCCTGGAATAATCTCCAGCTGACGGAAAAATGCGATGTCGCATAAACTTGTAAAAACGTATCAAGTTCTATTGTGTTGGGTTTAGCTGGCGCCGTCCAACTTTCCTTACGATAAGCATATTTTATTGCGTCCGTGAGACCTGTAGTTATATTTCTCAGAGTGAAGTTACACGCACACGTGCACACACAGGTAGAGAGAGAGAGAGAGAGAGAGAGAGAGAGAGAGAAGTTCTCTTTCCACATTTTCTGGGAATACGCTAGGCACGAGTACGCGGTCGTAATATTAGATAAAAGCTCGCAAAATTGCATTTTCGGCCGCCCTTGTTCCGGGCTACCTGCCGCAGTAAATCGGATTTTCGGATTTGCTAGATGCATGCACTCAAAGAGTTCAGTTAAATCATACTCAGACTCGAAAAAGCCGGCCGACCGCCTGTTACTGAATATTTAATGTGGATATTCCGCGTGTACGTGTCCGCCTCTGCCGCTGCTAAATATACGACTTAATAAATGGCCGGAGAAATTTGTACGACGAAAATTCAGCTCGCAACGACAACGTCGCCTCGCGTCGTCGGGTCGTACAGTATTGCGCGTGAGAATTGCATTTTCGAAAAAGGACGCGCGCGACAAATCAGCTGAACAACGCCGGTCGATTTTAAACGTGCCAAATAAGAGGCTGCGAATCTTTAGTTGATTTTATTGCATTTACCACTAACTCTGTCGAGCCAACCGCCACATTTTTTGTCCTACCCAGTAGGACATTGGTAGGACAGATATTACAACTTTAATAGTTTACAATATATGGTTGTAAGCCGATCAACGCGCACGTATATGTAATCAACTACTTTTATAAAAAGCCCTACAGAAAAGTATGTTTTCTCATTTTATTAGAAAATTTCATACGAGATCTAACACAACATAATGTACATTACGGACTATGAAAGAAGAAGGGGGAAAAATATATACGACATAAACTAGCAAGGTGGCCATGGGTAGATCTGTAAACATTTGTAGAAAATGCTACGATATACGATATACGTTCTTGTAACATTTGCAAAAATATTTTGAACGACAGAAATGTTTTCTATTTTTTTTCGAGAGTCGCCGTTACATTCGTATCCGTTAGCATTTCCTGTATAACATATAGAGATTTACAACAGCATGTACCAACTATCGTTTGTTTGCAAGAGCTGCACGACTGTACGATATATGTATATCTCTGCCTGGGAAGATTTATTTTTAAAGAGTTTTGCAAGTTCCACGGAGTTCGACTGTTTAAAGTAATCCCGCAACATACAAAGAGAAAGCTTGAGATTTACGTCGAAAAGTCCGAACCAGACGCACTACTTTTATAAAAGCATTTTTACCCGAGCGTGTTTTAACATTTTTCTCTGTTCATCAAGAGGGTAAAAATTTCCAGTAGCAGAAAATAATTCACCTAGACTCGAAGCAGTACGCAGCTGCTTTCGCGGTCCCGTAATTTTTCATCGCAACGAATTCCGCGGAGAAACTTTTCCTGGAACTGATGAAATTTTGATCCGTTCGTGCGGCTGCCGTGCGGCTGCCGTGCGGCTGCCGTGCGTCTCCTCGCTGTTAATATTTCGGAAACGTGTAATTGACGATCCGCCGGCTTGGCGTAGCTTAAAATTCTGCGATACGAAAAGGGGTTTTAGATTTGCTCGTTGAGTCGTATCCTCCTCGGAGCGGCGCGGCGCGACTCGCGACGCCACGTGATACCGCTGTTGACATTGCACGAGGGAACCGAGTTAAAATTTGTTCCCTCTCGCCGAACCGAAAATTTGATGGAATGTATCGGGCTCGGATGCACGGGCGGGTTCTTTCAGAAAACGAACAACCTGTCACGCGGAAGCATACCTCGGCTCGCAATCAGTTTTCCCATCGACGGAAAGAAGCTGCAGGATTGCTGCCTGCATTGACCCGGTATCTGGTAATTCGCAATTTTCTTTTATTTCCTTTCCTCCGTTACTCGGCTCCTTGCCGAACGAAACAAAAAATCTTCCTATTCGATAGAGAGATCCCGGCGCACCGCAACTGAGAAACGCGAATAACTTTCTTTCGAAATACCTGCGCCGCGCGAACTGGGACGAAACAACATCAAACGGCGATCAAAGATCTATATTGAATTTTTCACAAGTTGATCATTGCGTTATAGCCTCTATGTTCTGTTAAAATTAGTGGTATTGACGGACCGAGTATCGAGATATTCATCTTACCATCAGATATTCATTGTATAGAAATTATGAGAACAAACGTAGTATATTAGAAACAAAGCTCCTCGAAGGCCATCATTGCTTTCCTCTTTCTATTGCTTCGTTCAAGCGATTGTGATATTGTGGAGGGCCTGAAAACAATCTATAAAGTTCACGTAAATTTCGCGTTCGGCGTTATTCGATTAAAATTTGATTACGCCGAAGGTAAGGAATAAATAACCATTTAACTATCGCAATCGAGGGAAACGGTGTCTCCTTGCACGCAACGCACGCGAAATCGATTAATATCTTGCCAAGAACAAGAGCAACTTCGAGGAAGCTCGTCGAAGCCATAGTTCGAAAAAGACGGGAGTTGCGCTCGAAATTGCGCGGAGCGGAAATTTGTCCGGAGTGTTTCAGAAGCAATTAACTCTTCACAGGTGTTTATGAAAAGAGTCTTTGGGGAAGGGGGTGTGGATCGGGTGTCTGGGCGGAGCGAGGAAGGAAATAATTTGCCGAGAATAATTCGTAAGGAACGAAGAAGGACGTTGCGCGGCGCTCGAGCCTCGCGGATAGTATACGGGTTCGTTTATTCCCGGCGCTTTCAATCGCGAAAAGCGAGGCGCAAAAGTGTGCAGCGCTGTGCAACCGCTGGGTGATCAGCGAAACGAGATGAAGGCGGTCGATTCATAATGCAGCCCCGGCTTCTATGAAAATGGTATGCACGTATTTCCGAGCTTTACAGGCTACGAAAGTGCTTCTGTGTCCATTCCATTGCGAGACTGAAAAGCAGATAGGAAGCTGCACTCTCGAGTTCATTTCCGTTCCACTCGTGGCCCCGTACTGTCGCATCAAAAAACATCATAAAGTCGGGGCACACTCGTCCCGCAGCTGGCAGCTCCCTGCATCGGCTCGAGGCCGACCTTTCCCAACGCCACCGGCCACCCGCCAACCTCCAACCTCCAACCTACCTACCTACCTACCTACCTACCTACCTACCTACCAAGCTGCCTATCCAACGAATCTCCATTCCTCTCTTTACCTACTCCGTAACCGCGACCGCGATCCTTTAACGTCTGCATCTACCACGCCGCCGCTGCTGCTGATGATGAGAAAGCTTAACGACACTGAGCACACCCACCGCACCGCCGGGCCACTTTATTTTACACATTCACGTTTAATAAATTGCGAACAGGCCCCTCGCGCGGAAGTTTTATTCGCTCGTGACAGTTTTTACATCCCACTTTACGCGAGAACCCCGGAAACTTGATCTCCTCCTACGGTCACGTCGTTTGCTTCGCAGAACCACGTGCAAAGTTTCACTCGTTCGGGTATAAGACGAATGAACGACGCGCAAATCGTCCCTCGGCTGTCTATCGGATTTTATTGCGTTTAAGACAGGGACATTAAACAAGCGCAAGTTTCTGACGAGCGAACTTGCCGGTGAAAGAA
This sequence comes from Lasioglossum figueresi, assembly GCA_028455805.1. NCBI lineage: Eukaryota > Metazoa > Arthropoda > Insecta > Hymenoptera > Halictidae > Lasioglossum > Lasioglossum figueresi. The sequence goes on along the minus strand of CM052189.1, from coordinate 14,775,321 downwards.
GCAGTTGCGATCAACGGATTCTGTCATTGAATTTCAAGTTTCTTGACTGCTCTACGGTAAAAATTGAACTTTTGTGTCATCGCGAATAAAGGAGATATGTAGGTGGCTACATTTAGGTGGACCGCCAAAAATGTATGTAGCATCGTAAATTCGTCACAATCGTCGCCGAGCCTAGACCCATGTTTTAGGATTTACGATCATCCCCAGGAAGCGTATTTTTTAGGGACCGAACGTGAGGCCTGCGTGGGCCATAAAGAGTTTGGACCGTCGGGGAAGTCCGAAGGTCCCTGGGAAAGCTGAAGGGGACGGAAGGGCTCATCGGAAAATACCGATGAGCGAGAGGGCAGAGTTGTTTTCCGCGTCGAGCCGAGCGGTACGAGTTGTAGCGAGTTGGAGCTGTGCTCAAATATTTATCACGTGTACATATTGTTTAAATTCTATTAAATTGTTTTATTCCCTATCTCGAATTTCAATTAATCCCCGCATGTATTGTTTGTAATTTGGAATATTTCCAGCGAGAATGCCGCATCCAATGAATTGACTCTGGAGATTATTCGATCGAACGTACATATTTTAATTTGTAATTATAAATACGATGTAAGAACGAATCGCCCAAAGAGAATATAATTTTTATATAATCAAATTGTCGATCTTCCAGAATCTTTCAATGTATAAATTTCTTCTCGCCCCCTCATAAGTCAATCAAATTCCCAGTCTAGTTATAAGTTAATGTTCTAAATTGGCAACAAACTTTGAAATTGAAAGACTCCCCGTTCGAAACTTTAAATTCCCTTGCGCAAGAGCTAGTACGAAACATTAGTAAGTTCTGACGTTTTATTGCTGCAATCGGATTGGTTTTTCCTAGTTCTCGGGGGATCATAATTTCATTTGTCAGTTGTACAGTAGTCTTTTCATGGTAGCGCATATGTATAATGCATAGTGTGTATGAATATTTTCATCGCCTTTGAAATCGCGTATAGAATATGGAATACAATGCTCTTTGAACAACGGTACGCCGGTTGTATAGAATTACGGAACGACACGACTTCGTATACAGGGTGTCCCGGATTACCGAAATAGAGTAATTTAAACATTCGAATATATGACTATTCGCGGCATGCTGTATGTAGATCGATATAGCGCCGGATGCTGGAATATGCGCTCGGCGTGGATATATTGAAATATGGAAAAATTATTTAGCGCGGTTCTCACGTGCTCAATTTACGTGAGCCGGCGGCGTCGAATACGCAGAAGCGGTCGCAGAAAAATATCGGGTGCACGGATCTTCCATTTTTGGTCGTGTACGCTCCTGAATTTTTAGACTCGCTTTAAACATTTTTATTCTTCTGTACAATCGAAAAGCATTCTCGAATATTTCATACGGGAAAGTAGCTATTCAAACATAATTTGAATAACTTATCTTCTTACAGTAATTGTAATTCATTTTCCAAACAATTGTACTTTATGCAAAATGAAAATTGTCTACCTGGATTGAAACAAATTGAAGCGATATATTAATTCATTTTCGTTGTTAAACGAATCTAATCTATAGTATCCAAATGATACGAAACGAACAAAGGATTTTCTACTCCGGATTAAAGGACGACTGTGGCTATTCGATGAAAATTACAAAATTAGAAAAGATTTTCAAGTTCGTAATGTATAATGCTGCTCTAGATATTCAGGATTTAAATCTACCATTCGAATCGAGGAGGAAGGTGACAGCGAAGAGAGAAAGAGCGGGAAAGAGAGATCGTTAAAACGGTAGGAACGTGATGTTTCATCTAATGTTTCCCGCTTATCGTCGCCGTAACGGAGCGAAGCTTCGGAAGAAAAAATAATATCGTTCGAAAGCGACTGCACGCTTTCTATCCGGCCGTTTCTTCTTCCGCAACGTTTCGAATTGCCTCGCGATTCGAGGAACACGATACCGTTGCGAGCAATTCCGCGCTGTTCCATTGCGACGGTGTTTCTGCTGAATGGTTCACGGGAGGAATTTCGACTCCGCCCGTTTTTCCTTTTCATTAAACTCCTTTCGAATCTTCTGCGCTATCGTTTATACGCGCCCATTACCGATTACACACTGGCAAGGAAGACAATAGAATACCTCGAAGAAGTAAACATTTGCACGATGCGCTGAAGAAGAAGAAGTTCTAGGATAATGCAACTAACTTTTTAACTGGCCCACGTGACGGTGGAAGTATCGGCGCCGTGCAGAATCTAATTTCGTAAGGACAAACAGTCGAGATTTTTCAAATCCTCTATAAGCTTTTGGAAAACGATAGTCTGTATGTTTTTTTGCAGGACTGAAGTAGCTCCGAAGTAGGTGGATCTCGAACTTACTGCTCGAAGGCTGCTCCACTTTGCTCCACTTAAATGGGACAGCACTCTGTTTAATTTTCGGGTAGTGGGTTTTTCGAAGATGTTATTTAAGGTTCTTTTAGTTTTCCTTCCTTGGAAATAGAGCACAGTATGGTTCGAATTTGGGCGACGACTGTATCTTCCCTCGTTCCATTGTCTCCGTGTGGCTAACAAATTTATAGCCGCAGACAATCGATGGCGTTCCTACCCTCGTGATATAGCTCTTGCGTGACGCGTGCGTGTACAGGAATTTTTGAAAGATGGCAACAGAAATAGAACGTAGCTGGACGCAACAATAAAGCGAGTGCTTGCTTTTGTTGTGGAATTCGGCCTATTGAAAATTCTTCAATTCCTTGATCCCCTGCTTTAGATCTTAAAACTGCTTTGTTCCACGCGCATATTTCCACGGTTTACGGGAAGCTTTACTTTGAGCATGATCTCGTTCAACCCTGCAGCGAGACAGAAATTTTTCTTCTGTACTTTATTAATTACATTGTCCAACAAATTTTAACTTTTTTTGCTTATTTCGATTCCCACTATGCGATTCTCATAGAGTTTTAAAGAAAAGACACATTTTTCAACTTTGAACAATTATTGTGATGTTATTATAAAAGATATTGAATTGTTCTTTACGGCAAAAGATTCTGTAGACTTTCCCGAGTACAGCGATATCCAATGTTAATACATTATGATTGTTTAAACATTTCATAGTTGAAAATCTTTCCAAAAACTCTACGTATAGGTGAAAAATTAGGGACAGATTCGGAATCAGCGCGAAAAACTCTATAAGAATCGCATAGTGGGAATCGAAATAATTTTTGGCTGTTGGACAGTGTTATTTGCAGGTATAGTTTGCAGTTTCTTATCTGAGCGAATATTAACAGTGAACAGCATTTTCGTGTAAGTTCTATTCGAAAACTTTTATCGGAAAACTAGGTATTTAATTTCAAGCTATGCACGCTCGAGACGAACATCTGGATAAAAGATAAAAATTGAAAGTTCGTGCGTCATTCGCGGAACGGAAGCAATATTCTCGAATTTTTCGGTGACAATTCGATTCTTTTAATTGGCCGTAGCGAATAACAATTAAATTTTTAAAGTTGGGCCGTAGCAAAGAACAAGTCTGAAATAAACGAAGGGTAGTCAGCCATTTCTCCATTGAACCCCGCGAAGCGCAATCACGCACATGACCGCGAGAATACGCGATAAAATTATTATACAGTAGTTGACGGGTTTGCCGGGGGTTCTGGGGGGTTAGGGGAGCGTAGGAGAGCATGACGCGCCTCTGCCGCAGAACGGAAGCCCTTCCCAGCTTCCATATAACCCCAATCACGGTCCTTTGATGCGCATATCTGCGCGCCTATTCAGAAGCACGCGGATCACAGCGCGAACACGAACGAATTTCAAATCCAATAGAATGACCTCGATTCCATTAAAATCTCTGATCGCGGGACATTGACACCTTGTGACCCGTTTTCGTTTCGTTTCGTTTCGTTTCGGGCCGCGCATCAAGATATTAACCCGACCTTTCAAGCCCGGCGCGTTCGCCGGCCATAACTCCGACGCCCTGCTTTTCTTTAAATGAAAGAACGAGAATCGCGGAAGGGCAACGCTTTGCTCGCGGAAACTTTAAATTAAAGAGCCGGCCGCGTAAAAAGGTTGCACGTGAAATGTTATTAAACTTGAAGCACGCCGACGGCGAAAACTTTCGAGCACCATGGCTCTCTCGAAATACGTATATTTTACGAATCACAATAGCTCTGTCGGAGCGGAGCGTTTATGCTGCCGCCTATGGGAACCGGCACATCTGAAAGCGAAATTAAGAATCAAGCCGATATTCTGCTTTTGGACTTTTGGTAAATCCAGTTTTATGTGTTTTCTTGCGGTACGAGCCTGCACGAGCTAGTTCTGCTTTTGGACTTTCGATAAATCCAGTTTTTTGAGTTTTCTTGAAGTACAAGCCTGTACGAACTACTTTGTTTTAAATGATTGTTTATCTTAAACAAACTAGCATTCCAAACACGCTGCACGTCCTCCACAGTTTATTTACTGCTTTTCGAAATCAGGAGAATTTTCGCTGACAGTTCGCCCGCGCGTATACTAATACAATTTGTAGAAAATCATCGAACCTTTTCACTTTGCAATCAGCTAATTTGAGGTGCACGCGTGTACTTTTCGTTTGCGCGACAGCATAATTGGTGGTTATAACATCTAGCTGTTTAAAACGTGTTCACTTTTCCCACGAAGCCAGACGCGTTTTGCACGAATAAAATTCGATAATACATTCAATGCGTGGATTTAATTTTCATTACGGGATAGTGAGTTTTATTCGGATATAAATGTTTGCTCGATAATCTACGGAAATGAAAACGGGAGAGAAATGTCGACACTACACTGGGGATTCTATTAAAGACAGAGTAAAAGAAAAAAAAGAAGCATTCGTATATAAATACAAAAGCTCCGTAATCTGTTAAATTTCCTTTTTATTTTAATTAGAGGAGACTGACGAAGCACCGACAATTTCGTTAAGAAACATTCTGACACTTCGTTTAATTCTTCGGCTGTTTCATTGAGCGCGAGCCGTGCTGTTATAACCGGCCCAGCTACACATTTCCTTTCTCTCGCTCTCTCTCTTTTTTTCAATCGAATAGTGACTGCAGCGAATGATTGTTTAACGCATATCCACTTTTACCGGTGAACGCGGACGAGGCGAAATTGAACGCGACGGAACGGTACAGTTCAATTAAACTCAGAAAACCCGTACACTTTTGTTATCGGATATTTTCGACGGCCGTTTCGTACGCTTGTCGGAAAGCTCCGAGTCCGACACGCGGCAAAATCGGAGATTGGTTTTTATTGTTTCAGAACGATACTTTCTCCGATGGTAGGTATGATAATTCGCGACGAGTGGGACGAGTGGGACTAGTGCGGCGGCACGGGAAGTGCGTTCGAAACAAAAGGAATTCGATATGAACGCCGTTAATGAAGACTATCGCAACGCGTGCGCGTCGAATCGCATCGAACAGCGAATTATCCGAGGCGAAACTCTTGCGCTAGCCGCGGCGCGGCGTGCCGGTTTAACAAAATTCCGTAATAAGTTCGCAACGTGGTGTGTAATCGCGATACTCGGTCCGCGTCACCCGTAAAATGTAAATGCGAATGCAAATCGCCGCGCGATATGGTAATTCGAGCAAACGTTTAAAAATACCGGTAACACTTATTAAAAGACCGATACTATTTCGGTCGGTGAATGCTCGTTTCGAGATACATTTAAACAACACGTTTGCAGCTCGGTCGGGAATGGAACGGACTTAAGTTCCGCGTACAAGAGGAACGCAAGTAATCCAACATTAAATCAGCTTAACCAAGTTTCAGCTGATTTTCAAGACTGCGCGGTACAAACGATTCAACGTAGAATCCCGGGACGTTAATAGAAGAAATTAAAAAGTTAGCGCGGAGAAGGGGAACAATAGCTCGAACAAATTTCGTTCCAAAGTCGCGCTAATTGATTTACGAAACTCTTCAACGGAGGTTGATTATACCACGGAAAGGAAATTCGGAGAGGTCGAAAGGTGTATGCTGGGGATACGGGCACGCGGGCCGGACGTGGGAATTCGTTAAAATAATGTTGCTTTTAATCAGGCTAATTGAGCGACGCGACAGCAAACACCAGAAACCTCAGCGCCGGCAGACATAAGCCCGCTAACTCGATATCTATCGAGTTCCGGAGCGTCATTAAAGTTACCACTATTTCATCGGCGTCGCACAACAGTGAACTTTTCCACGGGCCACATTCAATTAACTAAAACGTGGCTGCCGTACGATGGGATTGATCCGCGGGATCTATCAAAGGACGGGCTGCGTGCCGGATGCGGCCGCGGACGGGACACGGTAGAACGAGCGTGGAACAACGCGACGGCAATCGGAGCGCGATCGCGTACGAAACCACGGATCGGTTGCCAGTCATTTTGAATCGATTCCGGGGACGAGCGTGCGCGGCCGAGAATCTCCACCGGAAGTCGTTACGCTGCGCGCCGCGCCGTATCGGCTGAACAGGAACAGGAACAGGAACAGGGACACGTGTAACTCCGCCAGACGCCGCCGCCAGAGAGAGAGGGTTAATTTAACCACCTCAGGGTCGCGGACCGGCGTGTGGGAAGTCAGGGGTGGAGCACCGGTGTCACGGATGTATGCTAATGGAGACCTCGAGAGATGTCTAACATCCACCGTCCTGAATTGCCTATGTGCGACTAAGCGCGCCTCCACGCGCGGATACGAATCGACGCCAATCCTGGTGCGGCCGACATGTAAATCGTTGACTGCGTGCCTGTTTCGGTCTTTGAGCCAACTCCAACGCCGATGTCGCTTCCGATGACGTTCTCATACGCGTTGGAACCTGCAAACATGTTTCTAGCGACAAAACTACAAGACCTATACCGAGTGTCTCCTCCATTTCAATACATATCCTTCAACGAACCGTAACGATGCGAGTTTCACTTGTCGGATTACATACCACTTGTGTCTGTGCGTATTGCGTTTGACCTCGTTCCATCTCACGTTACTTGTTTCCTCACAAGTTTATCGCGCCAGTCTACTTGTTCCACCGTATATCAGTTTATTCTACTTGTCTCGCTGTGTACTATTTTATTCTACTGGTCTGACAGTGTATGATTTTATTCTACTGGTCTGTCTCTGTATGATTTCATTCTACTGGTTTGACTGTGTATGATTTTATTTTACTTGTCCGACTATGTATGATTTTATTCTACTTGTCTGACTGTGTATGATTTTATTCTACTTGTCTGTCTCTGTATGATTTTATTCTACTTGTCTGACTGTGTATGATTTTATTCTACTCGTCTGACTATGTATGATTTTATTCTACTTGTCGGACGGTGAATGAGTTTATTTTTCTTGTCTGACTATGTAGGAGTTTATTCTATTTGTCGGACTGTGTATGATTTTATTCTACTGGTCTGTCTCTGTACGATTTTATTCTACTTGTCCGACCATATATGATCTTGCTCTACTTGAATGGTTACGCGCTTGTCTTCGTTCTACTCGTCTGATCACATACCACTTCATTTTACCTGTCTGGACGAAGCCCGTTCTCATTTCACTTGTGTGACAATGGATCGGCCTAAATTCAGTTGTCAGACTATCGATTGTCAAACTGCACGCGTCAGATAATGCGGCACACCTTACCATTTACTCAGTGGTAGAATGTATCTATTCTATATGTCTCTGACCTATCTACGTCCACATCCCACGATCTGATAACAGGTCGTCCCCATTTTACTTAACGGAGTGTAGAAGTACTTGTCGCGTTTGCCTAATGATATACTATTCGGTTGTTGCATAAGAAACGTCCGATTTGAAAATGCAAATCATACGAACCGATTTAATCAAGAAATATTATTACCATGTTTAAGTTTAGTATATATCATTTTGAGGTACAAAACTGATCATAAGATTCGATCTTCGGCTTTCGTTGGGATACCTAATTTTGCTTTCGAATAAATTTGATTTCAACGTGCGCTCGATGTTGTTGTTCGTGCATTCTTCATTGAATGCACACCGATGCTTCGTTAAAATGTGTTGATCGATCGACACGCTATTCGTCGACAATAAGGAAAACCACAAAATGAAGATAATGCATTTTACACGTGTACCAAATTTCAAGTGAACTCGGTGATTCTTCAAAAACTGCGCGCTGGTTTCGAACGTCGGGCGGAGAGGAACGTGCTCGAAGCGAGTAATCACTCGAATGTGAGGTATAACAGTCCGAGAAGCATCGACAGAAACATGATGGGAATTAAAGTGGCGGATCAGTTGTTCCAGGATGCTGCATCAAAAATTACGAACACAAACCAAGCCAGCTCCACCGTCGATATTTGCTTGCGGTTCGATGCCACTTCGAGGAAGAAAGCATGTAATACCTCGTGTGTATTTTTTCGAAAATCTGGGACGAGTCAGTCGAGCAGAGGAAAAACATGAATACGGGAGTGTCGTTCGAGTACTTCGTGCGCGGTTTAATTCGTTGTCATCCGTTCTCTCGTGGCGTAAAGAGAAAAAAACAGATACGAAAGAAACGTTACGACGTCTGCGAGGAGCGCGTATTTCAAGGGGAATGAGCAGCGGAGGACAGCTTAATGGTAGGAGGCACTGAAAAGAGGAATCCAAAGAGACCACCGTTAATAATGGAATTATGTCTGGCGTAAAGGGAATATGAAAACGGCGAGGGAGAGAGAGAGAGAGAGAGAGAGGAGATACCTCGGCCACTACAAAATAAAACCGCGTCTTGAGGAATGATAAAACGCGAATAAACTGTTGCGGCGGTATTACGTCATATCCCGAAGAATGGCTGTTTCCACGAGACTTGGGTACCCGGCTGTGCATGCGAGAGCTATCAAAGCGTACCGCGGAACGTATGAATCTCGCCGCGCCCAACGTACCGAATATCCTGCCCGCTGTTACATTCTGTAGTCGCATAAAGAGCGTATCACATGGATATTTATATAAATTCACAGCGGCGCGGCGGCGAGCGCACTCGACGGGACACGGACTCGTAAAATCAAGCGAATCGTTTCCTTCGATTTGCATGGATCGGAAACCGCGCGGCATACCGGTTCGACGCAGCACATCCTGCGAGAAGAAGCTGCAACTACTTCGCGGTGTACGTCCACCGAGCAATAGAGACCTTATTATTGGATCTTTACGCAAAATCATAATGTTCTACCTAAATTCCAACAACCTGGAGCGAAATAGATAGTTATTTTCGTTCTCAACCTGATTACGACACGATTAATTCGTTCGAAATAATTGAACAGGATTTTTCCGAATAATTAAACAGGATTTTATTCTTGTGCATTATTGCTAGACTGCGGATCTTCGTGCAAGTAGAATATGCGTAACGTCAAGTGGCAACTAGCCAGACAATGACAACCATCGATCTAGTGGAACACGTGTTAAATAAGACTTACGATCAGACAAGTAGATCAAGGGTCAGCTTTGTCCAGCCAAATGGATTCTACATAATTTTGCTCGAGCGAAGAACGACTTATTATCGGGGAACCAGAATAGCTATGACCTGTAGTTAACCGAGTAGAACGGGAGCGACCCATGGTCAGTTAAGTGGAATAAGGACAGACTGTAGTCAGTGAACTGGAATAGGGACAGCCGATGACTAGGAATGTGAAATCGGACACGGTCAGACAAGTGGTCTAGGGATCAACTGTGGTCAGACAAATCGAATAGAGACAAGTGAAACAGGATTGTCTGTGGTCTGGCAAGTATAATAGAGGCGAGTGGACTGGCAAGTGGAAACGGACGTCCTATAAACCGACCTGATTTCGATGACTCCTGTACAGCGAATCCTGTGACATCTTTAACGTAACGCACACAATGACCTCTACAGTTTCATTCTAATATCAACATTATTGTACGAAGTACGTTTCAACGGTCTTCAACGTTCTCTTCATTCCTGAAAGAAATGGGTAAGGCGTAACAATTAGACTGCGGATCTTTATGCGTTTTGTTGGAATATCTGCGAAAGAAAGTCGAGTGTCGAAGGATACTAACAGTGTCTTTGGATGTTTTAACGGTTCTCAGGTCAGAAGTGGAAGGCCTGCGGTCTTTCTGTTTCAAGGGGGGCCTCCACAATAAACTTAGGGTCCTCGTGTTTCTGCATTTCTGAGTGGACCCAACAAGGGTTTCTCCGCCCCCAAACTTTCTCCTTTTAGCTTTGTTGGATATGAAGTATGCATGTATTATGTGTGAGTGCCGATTTAGAGAGTGTATAAATGAGCGACATCTGTGAGTGAAAGAAAGAATGAAGAACCGTAGAGATACCATTGTAAGAGACGCACGCGTTCAGAGCAATTAGTCATTATCATATTATATTAAATAAACATATATTTTATAGCGCATCAGTACAGTGTTTTTGTCTCACTTTAGTTTCGGCTTGCAAACCGTACAGACGTCTTCTGACAAGTTTCCCTCGTTGAAATAAAGAACAGTATTATCGATTCTTGTGCGTGATTTTACTTTATTATTAATACCCATTTCCATCGCGTTTATAGCAAAATTGAGTAGACGAAATTGAAAGTTGTTGTAAAATTTTGAAAATCGAAGAGGTCAACATATGATATTTCTCTTCTATTAAAATCATTAATGATATTTTGTTCGGTAAATATTAAGCAGTTTCGACAGCAACAATAAACTGTATATCGAACGATCGTTGGTAGGCGTTTATCGGATCCGGCTCGCACTGCAAGGAACGTGGCGTGAAGAGATAAAATTCCACAGTCCACGGGCAATTTGCATGTTAATTGTCGCGATAATGCATGCCACTTTTAAACGAGCGCCTTCACGTGCGGGAAATCTATGACCGTGAATCATCTTGATCCGTGCGATAAGATGACGCCGAGGAATAATAAAATTTTTACAAAAATCGCTGATTCACGTAACCAGCAGCGGCGTCGACTACGTGCTCAAAATATTGTCACGACGACGACGACGACGACGATGACGTCTGGGGAAACGAGGTCGGGGATAATCCATGAATTTTTGCTTTCGAGCCTTGGATACTTTCGAAGAGTCGACGAATGCCCCAGGAAATTCGATTGTCGGATATCCATCGCATTTCCAACGACAACGGGAAAATCTAAAAAGCGGTCGTTAGCGCGTCGAGCTATATACGAACGGAATTTACTTCGGTGTTCGAGTTTGAATACCGATTTCGCAGCGAACTGGACGGACGAATATCTTCCAGATAGACGTCTGCATGCGCGAGCTTCCTGAATTTTATGCAGTCCAGTTAGAATTTACAGGCCGTTACTGTCCCACGTTATTATACTTATCCAGACGCGAAACACGCTCAGACTTCATTATATCGCGAACGACCGTTGCAAAGCGGTTGTCATTTATGACCGCGGGATGTCTGAGAAATGAGAATGACTAAATATTAGATTGAAAATAAAATATAACGGTTAAATTTTAAAGAATACAGCTTAACGATCAAAATTACACAGTCACCGTTCTTTTCCGCAACTAGAAAAGAGTTGTTGATTTTAACCGTAAAATAAATCGAAGGCGTCATTTTTATTTTGCATGAAATCTAGTTATTACAATAGCCAAGAGACAGAAGCAATAATTGTTCTCTCTCCCTCTCTCTCTCTCTCTCTCTCTGTTGCATCGAAACGTCATAGCGGTAATAGCGACAATAGTATGCATGTTTACATTTAGTTTGCCGCATTGTTATACTTACGGGATTTTAGATACACGTATTCGAACAGTAACCAGCACCAATACGCGTTCGCCGAAATTGATGCTTTCACACTGTGCATACCTCATAAATAAATGCAACGAGAGCCACATTTCCAGGCAATTTCATTATCGCGATTAAACAAAATTTGTATTCTATGTACGCTCGATAAACCGTAATACATTGACGGGAAAAATAGCGACGCGTCGAGATCCGCTAAACCATTGTACCAGTGGTAGAGCCTCGTTTATAGACACCAACCGATCCGTCGCGGAAGAAAAACGTTTATTTCGCATAAAGATCCGCCGTCTAATTACGAGTCCGCCTCTATCCGTCAGAGTCTTATTTTCCCGGCGGAAGGTTGATCGGGATTTTAATTCGCGGAAAAGCAATTTCCGCGGCGCGATTGCATCATAGAGGAACCGCTAAATCGATTCGCTTCTATCGGTCACACTCGCGCGCGGCATTTATGCTTGCGCGCCGCGCCGGTCAGTATAGACTGCGCGGGTGTTTAAGCCGCTTCAGATATGCATCAAATTATTATCGGGATCGTCGAATAACGGGTAATAACAGATTTAACGCGAGCGCGTGCGCGCACACCGGTCGACGCCGCGTCGACGACACACCTCCTCCCGCCTGGAATCGAACGGAGCCGGTTTAATTACTTTATATCAATGAACCGCAGCTGATCGTTCGCCGGCCCGGACCGGCCCGACCCGGCCCAACCCGGTGTATTATTAACTTGTAGCGGTCGGTCCTTTCGCTATCGAATTCGTGGATGTAGCCGCACACGCCGGTTATACGACACGCGAAATTGGATCACGTATTTCTTTCCACCGGGGGTAGATATTAAACCAGGAGTAATGCAATAAAGTGCTCCGATGTCCGTCTCCGCCCATTTTGTCCGGAGGCGAGGCGACCATGCAGGACCGGACGCCCTGTAATCGTCGATGAAAGAAGCTGCAGTTTTATGGCTGTTCGCCGGCACGATATACTGGATAATGTATGGCAACGTCTGTTGGAAACCTATTCGCCACAGTGAATGGAGACGTCTCACGCCCACGCCCCAACCTGATTGCCCATCAACGATTGAACACTTTTCTCCGACGATGTCAGCCGGCTTACACCGATATCTACCGCGGATTTTCAAAACCAGTTTGTCCCGACAGGTTTCCAACATTCGAAACCTGTTCTTTCTCGGATTCGTCCCTTGAATCCAAGAGATATCGAGATCACCTTTCTGTTTCTTTTTAAATCGAACCACCCTTCTTTCAACGCCTTTTTTTTCTTTTCTTTTTATTGTTAAGAGTGAGGATAAAACCGGCGTACCGAAAACACATCTCACCCGGGACAACCAATGGGCTGCCCCTCTGCTATCTCCTTGCCCAAAATTACACTTCTTTAGGGACCTACTATCCGCATTCGCTCCTGGAGAAGGTAACTTCAGGTCATAACCACACCTGTTCTTTTCACATCTGAATTAGATCACATTAGTATTACGCGCGTTGTTTCATCTCAGGGATTTAAGCGCGCATTTCGTTCGAGATTTCTTTCAAACTTTCCTTTTTCCTTCGTAATCATATTTATAAATTCATTTACTTTATTCCAATTATCTTCCGATTTAGAGACAATGTCGACAAAGTTTTCCACTCTTAGTAACATTTTTAATTCAGTTTCTAATTGTAGTCTTTCTCTGAACCATTTATCGCGCTCGAAAATAGTGTGACCCTTCTTTGAACATTGCGAATTCGGCGATTATAATTATTCGTGACACCTTTGAAGCGTTATTTTAAGACGAGCAACGTTGACCTCTGACTTCTAATCGCTGGAGAACGCCGTTGTATTATCTTCGACTTACCGAGATTGTTGAAAGAGTAAACGCATTGTCGTTCGGCACGCGTTTCTTGCAATCGACGTAGACGATGTTTACTTTGCATACTACCTTCTTCGTGCTTCAAATAAATGTTTGACACTTTGAGAAAACCGGATACCAGCTCGCAGGTGAACCGATGAATGAACCGAGTATATCCGACGTAAGAGCTGAAAGGGTTGTAATATCAGGTTGCTCGGAGAGGATGGGTCGAGCGATCCGTAACGGCAAAGGAAATGGTCAAGAAGAAAATTGCTCGGGGGTCAGAAGGGTAATCATCGATGGGAGGAACCGTGGCTTCGCGTTTGCTCGTCGTCTTCGTGTAATGGTTAATGTATGACATCTTCCGTTGAAAAGGGAAGCGGCTGGGTTGGTAGGTAGACGTTCGTCGGACGGGTCCGCGGATAGAGCGGAACGGGTTCGTTTGATAGAGCACGGAACGGACGAGAGAAGAAGCTGTGGATAGGGTCGAGAGACGGGAAGAGTGGCGAAAGAGGGACGTAGATCGAGGCTCGAAAGGGGAAGAAGAACGGTCGGAGGCGAAGAAGGATGAGAACCGGTAACTGCGAGTCGGTAATGGAATTGCAAATCCGCCGACATTACATGCCTCTTGGCAACTTGTGATTTCGCGCCCGGCTTCTACGCCAGTCTCCACGCCCCCTGTTACTCTCTCCTGTTCCTCGACATTTTCTCACTTCTCTCTCCTTCTCTGTCTCCCTTTCTTTCTCCATCTATCCCTAGCTGTCTCTCTTTCGTCCTCTATACGTCTGCAGCTATCTCCTTTCCTCTCTCTCTCTTTCTCTCCCTCCGTCTCTCTTTCCGCCACCGTCGCGTCGCCTCTCCGATTCCCGACAGTCGACAGAGCGTCCCTGCCTGGTGTCAGGCCAGCGTCGCGACGCTCTTGCTCGATCCACTGGAACAAATCACAAGGACTCGAATTAACTAACCCGCAAACGCCGACTCTCGCGTGGATGTGACGCGATGACGAAGGTTCGCTGGAAACCCTCCGCTACGTTCGAACCTCCTGTCCTTCACCGGCGCCGTTTCTTGCTACCAAAGTGGTCTTTAGTTATGGACCATTGGCGGCCCGGCTCGTCAAGAATCTGAGGAATCGACCGAAGTCCCACCCGACCGAGTAAACTGCCATCCAGGTGTCAGCCAACTTCCAAACGTTGCCCACTCGTCTGACATTGTTCGGTTTAGCGGGTTACCCTACCGATCGCTTTCCTGTTGCTCTTGCGATTTTCTGACGGCTGTCCGAAGACCAACCGACGCACGCTTGGAATTTTTCACCTCGCCGATCCCTAGCCGTAATCGGAATATCTGGTAAGTATGTAGAAGTTGTTTCTCGTAAAATTATACAGCCGGAAATAATAAATTTATCAATAATTGAGGGACTGTTGTAAATGTGGGGACGCTGTGGCGGCCGCTTCAAAACTAAGATTAACCGAGAATCCGGCAATTCCAGATCGTGAAACTCGTTTAATTATAAAATATAAACGATACACAGATCCAACACTCCATGCAAATAGATTGAGGTTTATTTTACAGACGCATAAAGTAAAGTGTCGCCTTTTCTTCATTTTATAAGACTGGAACGAACAAACCGATGAGAACGTGTCTTTAGGAGCCCGCGTATTGTATATAAAATGCACGGGTAAAATGTTTCTCTCACCATTTATGTTGCGGTTATTTCCATTTTTGTCCCTGCGATTACGCTTCGCTTTAATTCGCCTTTGTCGAAAACATTATGAAATCGCCCCGATACGAGTTTATGAAATGCATTTAACGAATCGAAATTATTGCTTATTCTGTTCAAAACGTATACATTGTTATCCGGGGGATTCAAACATTACCGTGTTGTCGGTTTATTGTTTTTCGTTCGGTGTGTTCATTGGTTTGTGACCGTAGCCTGATTATCATTTTCTTTATTATCAAAAGAGTCTCGATATGTCTATGATCTCAAACACGGTACGAATATTGTAATCCTCGGTGCAATTAGCAATCGAATGTAACATTTATTCTACGTCGAACGACGTTCTGATCGTTTTCCAATTTTCACATTTCTATTCGCAATTCGGTCGAGAAAATTATTCATCGGCACATCTAGTATCCTATTCTATGAATTTATACATTTCTAAAGCGTTAACCAAACATTCAACGTGCCGAGTGCAGAGTACCAGTCACAAAAAATTGCCAAAAGATCAAAGTTATTTCATCAGAAATAATAGATGGTGCAGATATAAACAATTTACAAAAGACACTTATTTTTTCATCAAACAATGTTCGCGAATCGAAAGCATTTCGCTTAATATTTACGGTAACGTGTGCCTCGATAAAAAAGCTCTTCCCGATTGAAACCTTTTTATTATTTTGCTAATTGCAAAAGAAAAAATTAGGAATCCTTTCGACTGGTTCGGTAGATCTAGTATTAAATTCGTTGGATGTTTCTGCTGTTTTGTTCATTCTCGTCCTACGCGCATAAAACCTTCAGCGCGGTAAGGAAATTCATTTCGAAATTTCTCTGTGTTGTAAAATCACGAGAAACGTGCTCGGCTCGCGAGAAAACGATAGCAACCGCGGTCTGCCAGGACGCGAAAAAAGGAAGCTGAGGTTGCGCGGTGCAACAGGCGATAAACCATAAGTCGTTACAACCCTGGCGCGGAATAATATCCGCGACACGAATTTCGTTGGAATTTAAATCACACAAGCGGCGGTCGGGATTGTAAATCTTACTGCGTGCCGGAGGCCAGATTTATAGTAGCCCTAGCACCTAATCCAGCTGCTCCACCGCGCATTTGTTGCCCTCTGATATTATTAGTCGGACAGCTTGCGGAGATATCGCAATTAATTCGTTTCACCGAGACAAGACGTGCTGAACGCCGAGAAAAGTGGACCGTTCTTCTTCTCGGCTTCCTCGTTTGATATCGGTTATCGGTTGCACGGTTGTAAAGTCGTTAACTGTTTCGTCTTTGCCGATATTTATGGCTTCTGGAGTGATAGCGAGCTTCGACGGCCGAGGCTCTTCGATTTCCTTCGTGCCTGAAATTTTAATCCAGCACATCTGACATTATCAAGTTGCTGCATATGAAATTGTTATCAGAAATTTCTTCTGTCTTGTAAATAGTTCATAATATTCGGTGATTCCCCGGTAATCTATCTGTACTTCGTACAGTTAGGAGGTTGTAAAACTACAGAGCCATTCTAGTAATTTTATTGTTGGATCTGTGTTCGTTTATAGCTCGCTGAAATGTCGAGAAACCAGTAAAACACGTTGATATAGAAAATTGACTGAAGACTCGGGTAATATAAAAGTAGTATTATCACCAGACGTAAAACTTATCTACTTCGTTTTCTTTAAATGTGCCCATGAAAACGAGAATTTGCATTAAAATTTACAGTTCTTTTATTGCCGTCGCAATTAGGGAATTTATGTCACATTTAACACTTCGACTGCCACGTCGGTTGTATGCGCTTGACACAATTCTTCGTCAAACTTAAAAATGAATTTGTATTCAAATATACACGGCACGAAAAGGTTGCCAAATTAATTGCTGTAACAAATCTTTTAATTGTTCGAACAACAAAAGGCCAGTACACGCGTGACATTTTCCCCAGTGTTGAGATATTCAGGAAAATATTGTTGTTGTTTCGAAGAATACTCGCAAGAGACAAGGTTTAATTCGAGATAGAGGGAACAATGGCCCTTGAAATGCGGTGATTATTTTTTTAAAACGTGGTTGCTTGACATTTCGAGGAATTCAAGGTCTCCGTTGAAGTGCACTTTCAAGACCGGCTGCTTTAACCCACGACCGTGGAGACGAATTCGATGACCCCCAGGCAGCTTCGGGGGTTGACCCCTCTTTTGAACTCTGAAAAGATGAAAAAGGGTCGTCAAGCTTAAGACTGTAATCCCAGAATCGACAGCGACGCGAGACGAGCTCGTTTTATCCTCCATTCTGCTCCTCTGCTGCCACTTGAAACGCACTCACATTTAACTGTCTCACCCTCTCGTTTCCTTTTCACTTTTCAAAGGCCCACCGTGCATTACAATATTTCGCATCTACAACTTTTCCTGATATCCGACCGGGGACAGAACAGGCGTTTCGAGAAGAGAATGGCGACGACAATTTTACACGATCGAAATACGGTGGTTCTTACCATTAAGAAGCTTACGAGTTAAGAAATGTCGAAAATTGTGTCTGAACAGTTCGTGTTTACGGTAGCCGATAATAAGCACAGATTAACCGTCGATTTCCCTCGAGTGGATGTTTCTCTCGATTGCCGAGTGTGGACTGCAGCTTGACGGAAGTTTCGACGAGACGAATGTAAATCGAATAACGGAAAACCGTAATGTGTATATAAACAGAGCGGTACGTCGCGTCGCCCCGAATAATAAAGTAAAATCAGAAATTATGCAAAATGCTCCTCGATATCGGTGAATTTCAATTTCCTCGTGAATGGAATCAAGGGAACGCGGTCGGGGTGAATCAGCTTTATCGGAAAATTAAATATTCCGCAAAATATTCAGTCGGGTGGAGGCCAGTTGTCTTCGTGAATATCACGAGGTTGGCTGATAAATGAATGGCGCGCAAGTGGTTCAAATATTAGACGATTAAATATGCTTAAGTAAGCCCGGCGAGAAACGACACGCGGAATTACTCGGATAAATCTGTATTCTTCTAATCCTGCTCTAAACAACTTTTCAATCCTTCCGAGGTCTGTCTGGAACGACGATTTGACGAACACCCGGGGAAAAAAAGTTGGATTTAATACGCTTCCCGGCTTTCCGAATTGAAGTTTGCAACCCAGTTCCGAGAAAATGAGAAAAATCGCCGTTTCTCCGTTTCCCTGGAAAAAATTTTTCTTTCAGCTTCGTACCCGTGAATAGGAGCAATTTAATTTATTTATGAGACACGGTCTTCCATCCGTAATTGCGATTCAGCTGTTTCGCCACTTAAAAAAATGTTTTTTCGATCCGGTCTAACGTCGAGCGATTCCGTTGCAAAACCTTAGAAACTGTAAGAGGGAAGAAAAACTAAGAACTCTCTAGGCGAAGGTTTTGAACGGTTGGAGTCGAATCCGTGAACGTTCTGTGCGCGGTGGATTCGAAACAATGCCGAAGCCTCGTGTTAGCTCAATCCCGGTGAGCGCGTTTGATATCTCAATTCAAACAGATCGTTGCGTGCACACGATTCGCGCGCGGCACTCGTTCCGACCCCGATGAAGTGTTTACAGTGAATGGGATTCGATCGGAAAGAACCGGGGTAAAATCGGCCGGTGTAATTGAAAACGGTGACACTGCGATATATAACACCGTTATGAATACATGAATGCTAAACATACCTGACGGAATATTAATCAGAACAATGTTTGCCCTCCCCTATTTATTGAATGATTAATGACACGACGGAACGTACTGGTCGCGTACGAGATCTGAAATTTGAAACGCATCTATTGCCCGGTGAATTAACAGCGTTCCTCTGCATTATGAATACCGACTATCGAATAACGTTCGATTAACTTTCAGACCGTTTCGCAATACACGCGGGACCGCATTTGCATTTTTCGTTTTTCCACCGTAAACGATAGAACCGCAACGACGTTCATGAATAATCAAATCATCCCGCAGTCCGCCGGAGGCAACCTATGCTCCAACTTTCTTCTCGACGATCTATCAATCTCGAAAAATGCACCTATACCTATAGAGATTTTCGGAACATCGACACTCGTTGCCTAACGGTATTATTATTAGGTAGAATGAAACTTGTACGCATTAATTGCAGGAACCAGATGCGAGTTGACTTGTCTGTTGATTTATCGAGTTGTTAGAAATATATTGATATTCTTATATTCGTTTAATCTATCCACAGTTTCAAACATGGTTCGAACCATGTTAGTCGTACATATACAAACTCCACAGTATAATTTTTATTATAACGGTGTAACTAATTTCTCAAAGAAATTCATTTAAATGACTTCTTATCATAGAAGAACTTCTCAAGCATTCTCGAGATTCTGATTAGCTTCTAGAACAACGAGCCTTTCTCCCGCTTCTCTCGTAGCTTGTTTATTTAATTAATCGGGAATCGATGCCGCGTGAAAAGTTTAACCTATCACCGACGGCGAAATGGAGAACGAAACCTGAAATATTGCCTCGTTATTCGAGAACTATCCGCAACGAATAAACCACTACAGTAGTCAATTTTCGTACGTTTCGATGAGAAATTTTTACCGCGCGGAGGATGAGGAGTGGACGGAAACCGCAAATTAGTATGTTAGTTTTCATAGTTTCAGACACACGCTGCGCGGCACTGTTCCTCGCAGATTACTTTTAATCACCTGCGGGAATAAAAAGTATTATTTAGCCATTCAAAATTTGCATGCGTTCCAGCGCGTAGAACATCCAGAAAATCGAAGTCAATTATTCATGGAACCTTTCAGACCTTTTCAATTACGAAGATCGCGCAAACATTGGACAGACGAAATCACAAAAATCGATCGAATTTATGCTAGCGCAACATAAGGATTTGTTGAACGACACACCGCGCGTAATTCGACGTGACAGCGGCCGTCTTGCTCGACTTTTTCTTCACGGACAATCTTGAGGGACAGTGGAACAACGTTTACACGGTCCTCTATATAATCAGCTTTGCCAGGACTTTATCTCTGATCAAACAGGATCCTTCGAGTTACCCTCGCGCTCGAGATGCGTTTAAACATCGCCGTGGAAAATTTAATTAACTCCCATCTTGTCGAGATTCACTTGCGCACGATTGCTTTGAATATCCATAAGGGGAACAGGGGCCGGGGGTGGGGAACGCTGCTCGGGTTATATCAAAGTGCGGGAGAGATAGCTTCTGCACGGTATTCAAACATCATAATTTACTGGCTCGACCGCCGCAGCTATCTTTGTTGGATCACTCGCCGAAAGGAAGACTAACAATAATTTCCTGCTGGCTCGGCACTGTCGCCGCGATTATTAAAACAATACCTTGCCGCTCGTTAATTTACCTTTGTACGCGTGCATGATCCTCGGCTACCATGAATTATGGACAAGAGGAATAACCGTCGGTTTTCTCCGACGCGACGCGACTGCCAGTCCACTACGGAACGGTCCAAGTTCCGCGCGTTCGTCTGATATAGTGCTCGAATCCGTCTCCGGGGAACTTGGTCTCGATAAATCGACAAAGTATGCCGATATTTCTCGCTCGGCGATGGTGACACCGATTGGTCTCTTTCCTCTGCTCGCGATGAAAAATCGCGACCAGTTTCTGTATCGCGAAGCATCCACAATTGTGACAATAATTATGAAAGTGGTCCGAGTGAAAATTACAACGTTTATGTAATTTTCACGATACTGTGGAAAATGAACCGTTCGATCGTGCTTGTTATTTCAACAAAATTGGTAATCCGATGATTCGTTCTCTCGTTAAACTGCACACAACTTTTTCATTCGCGCGCCGCATTTTTAACCGCGCGGCAATGAAAAAAAGGCAAAAGGCGATGGAAATGCGTAATTTGATTTTGCATATTCGATGCGATCAAAAGAAAAAATAATACCTGAATGGTTACAAAGCGCTACAAAGCAGGAAATGACTCTCTACACGAGAAACGAGATTACTTTCCGAGCATTACGATACGATAGAATAGAATAGAATATTTGCATACAATACGATATAGAATATATAATAGAAGACCAGAAGAGTATCGGAACAACAGCGGGTCGGAAGAAGATCGACGGAAGATCTAAGCACCGCGATTCCCGTGGATCGTCTAGCAGTAAGAAGAACCAGTTCCACGCCGCGTCGTCGTTGTTCCATGGAGGACGTTGTAAACCGGTGTCATTAAGAGAATCCCAGTGCAGTTTCCCGGCGCGGCGAGAGCTAAATAAACCGGCGTCTCATCGATGGGATCCGATGATGCGACGTCTCGCAAAACAAACGCTGGTTCTACAAGGCGCGGGAGCTAACGACTTCCATCAAAATGGAAGAAACAACGGCGTCCCAGCTAAAGGAAATAAGCGGACGTCTTTCGCCGGTACAAAGTAGCAAATTGTTCCCCGGTAAGAGCCGACTGTCGCTACAGCCGAGACAATGCGATACAGCCCGTCGGCTGTATTGTTCCCCGGTCTTTCTCGCTCGTTATCGCCCAGCTACGAACGAAATCTTCCGCGTGAGACACCGAGCCCTGGAACGATTACGACGACGTCAATTCGTTTTAATTATCTCACGTGTCGACGGGATCTTCACGGAATCGGCCGAGATCTGGACACTTGGCTGTGTCTACCGGTTCCACCACCGCTTTCTCACAGACCATTTAACGCGGTTATCCATTTCACGCCGGGTACACGCCGCGTCAATAGCGCCGGAATACGAGCAACTGTTTTATCAGTTAATGGAGCCCTGTTGCTTTTTTAAGAATCGATCCCCCGCCCCGCAACCCGGCACGGTAAATGTAGCGAAACGAAGGAACCGGTTATCGCAACGACGAATTGGCGTATAGACTTTGCACGGTGTTCGACGAGCACCCATTATTGGGTTGTTCGTTCGCCGCTCGAATCGCATAGTTGTTTCGGAGATTTATGCACTCGCTGTGCTACACCCGCGACTCCCATTTGCGATCGCGAATGTACAGAGTTTATGGATTCGGATTGTACGCCCTGCAGTTTGACGGAACTTTACTGTCTGACTTGTCTGACTGCTCCGGCGTGTATCTACTTGCGCTGATAACTGCTCGCATTGTAATTCGATTCCGGGCTTTTCAACCGGAACATACTGTTCCGCTTGATGCTGCAGGCCCAGTCTCTTAATCGTCCCACCTGAATATTCTTGTAAACTGTTAATCTTACGAAAGGATGTTTTATATGACAATTCCTTGGCATCGAGCAGTTCGTCTTTTCATATTTCGATATTTGAACATGCCGACAAAGAGATTTTTTCTCTCCTGCGAGTGGTTGCTGAACGAGCACGCGTCGTCGATGTCGAAAAGAATGTTCAACGACGTTTTTTTTTCGTTGTTATAAACAATTCCTTCTACAAATGTCAAATGTAGACATATGATCGTTACAGTTTTTACACGCTGCATAAATGTTTCCACTTTTTCGTAACTATTTTCTAGAACTGTTTTCTAGCACCGATGCTACGTGGTCAAGTTATGTTGCCCACCGTGTATATCGAAACGAACGTATATTACAATGGCCGAGGTTCCAGAACCAATTAGTCCGTTGCATCAGGCCATATTGTATATTCATAAAGTTCCACTGTTTGATAATTAGTAACGAACAAATTAGTGTTCCACCTTTGAAACGCGTTCTATTATTTTGTCTTCGGATATTATTCATTCGAGAGTTCGAAGGGAGAGCCTTCAAATTAAAAGGCACGCGTATTAAAACAGCAAATTTTTATACATAATTGATATCAAAGGGAGCTGTAACGAGACAATATTGTTTCCTTCGTTTGGTTGTTTTCGATTCTTCTCTTCCATTTCGCCGTTTCTTCTTTTTCTGTTACTTGACGTCTTCCCGTCGTCGTTCACGCGTTCTATGTATTTTTCGCGTCCATATTTCTGATGAAATGTTACAGCCATTTCGGCCGCTCGTCCCTGTTTTCGAAAGAATCGCGTTTTAAACAAACTGTCGGCATTTTATCAGAATTACCACTTCGTAAATATTAAGCTTTCGTTCGCCGGCAACGGGAAATATTGTTTCATAGAAATCCCAGAACGCCGGGGTCTAAGTAAACGGCAACAGCCCAGAGATAGACTGAATGTAAGCAGCCAGGAATCTTCATGAAAATTCTCTAGTCGGGAATTTTTTTTCCCTCCGTTTCCGACGCGGCACGCGGAGCGCTCGACGGAACATCTGAAATAACGTCGACCTCATTATCCGCGCGTGCGGTTAATTAATTTACCACTTTGGTCGTCCGTGAGGCTCGACACCCGGACCGAAATATATTCCAACGGCCGCAATAATAATTATTGTAATCGTATTTAGGTACGCGGCACGTGAAACGTCACATGGGAAATCTGCTCGTTGCAACGGCCGACGCCGTAGTAATTTTATTTACAGGTGAATGCTAATTCCGTCGCTGTTCGCCAGCTACTTACCATCGTCAATTAGCCCGCGTGCACGGAATACGATAATTATTTCACCCAAAAAATTCTACCCGACTCGAAAAGAAATTTCAAATGTACTCGCTCGTCCCTCTCCGATTGGTCCGTATTTTTCGTCGATAACTCCTTAACAATGTTCTCCAATAACTATACTTTAACAAAACCAAAATAGAATTTCGCCTCGGTTTGAAGTAAATTAATAGACAGACTGTGCGCGTGTGCGAATCTTTATGCAAAATAAAAAATGTTCGTATCGATTGCAGGACACAGGAGTCAAATAAAAATTGTATTCTTCTTTTAATTATCCTATTAAGCTGAAAGTATCGATGTCCTTAGATATTTTTAACATGTCCACTGCTTTAAATTGGCCGTACCGTTTTTAGTAATAAATGCATGAAATCCGCAGTCTATCAATGACATACATATTCATTAGTCTCTGTTCAAAATCTTAAACACGAGTCCGACAAGATATTGTAGGTTAGATTAACAAAACCGCGGAGGAAATTTTCGGAAAGGAAACGTTACTTCGAATGAACTGAAGAATCACGTGCAAAAGTATCTTGGCAGACTTTCGCTAACGATCTCAATGATGTTCGGCCATGCTCGCGACTGGCAATTTGAAATTATTCGCTCTCCGGCAGGTTTAATCAGGCCGAGGGCCAGGGCGAGACGAAAAACGATTATAAGTTGGATCGGAAGCAGGCTTAATCGGTAGTCGGCATTCCGTAGTAAATACAGTACCGGCGAAGAGTGGCTGAAAGGAGGGATCGAGAAGCCTTCTGCTACTAACAGATAATAACTTTGAGTTTCCAACGCCCCCTACCCTCTGTCTCGAAGCGTTCGACTATCTTCCACGAAACTTCCCTGGAACTTCGTCCTCGAATCCTTCCGCGACTACGCGAGTTGGCGAGGGCACGGGCCTCCTTCCATCCCTATCCACTGAAAGGACGAATTGGGTGTCTCTCCGAGAGAGAGGGAGGCCCATTTTAGAGTCCTTTGTCGCCGTCGGTCGTCCAGGATTTTCTACCCTCCGCCGCTCTTTTCGTTAACACACATCCGACCGGCATTTTTCCCTGTTCGTCTCTCTTAATACAAATAAAACATATGGCTAAACTCCGGATCTTCGTGCATTTATGAAGAAATTGGTTGGACGAAATATAAAACGGTGAATGATTTAAAAAATTCCAAAATGTTCTAATGTTACAATGTAACAAACTCGTTAAGGGATGAAATCAATTCTTATGTTATTCCTGCTCCCCGCAATCGATGCAAAACATTTTTATTTTGCATAAAGATTCGCAGTCGAATAATAACAAGTCTTCGTTATCTTTATATTCGTGAAAAATGAGCATTGGGTTAGTTAGAAGTTCATTAAAATCCTTCTAAGTGCCGTTTCTATCGACGGCGAGGGAAAAAGCGAAGCCAGCCTGCAACGAACGTTCTCGCAACATTCTATGAGTGCCCGTGGCAAAGGTGAACGCGAATCGGTCGGTTGAGGGATATGTTTATCAGCCGGATGGCTAGAAATTTTTGTTTCTCCGTCGGGAATCTTTTGCAACGGAATACATTGAACTTCTCTGCGGTTGTACGGTCTCACGTCGTAACTTCGGTGACTTTTGCAGAAGACTCGACAACCGGAGACAATGGTTTCTCGGAAGTCGAAGTGCATTGCAGGAGCGTGGGTGGTGTCTCCTTGTCCCTTGGAATGACGTGCACGAGATGGCGGCAAAAATATTCCGCAACAGAAGTTCGTATATATCCGTTCTCTTCGTAATAAGTAGTTTACATTCTTCACCCGTACACTACATTTTATTTATGCCTCTTGGAACTCGTGCGCAATTTTTTTCCATTCGTATCACGTTTAAAAATCGCAGGCTACATCTCGATATCTGAAAAACATTAGCATCTTTAGTCGAACGATTAGTTCACTTTCAGATATTCATTTGAATATTCAACGCTAGGTCTACGGTGGATAACAAGTAAGTATTTTACATGATCGAGATAGCGAGAACTGTTCTATCCAAATTTTTAGGCATTTTTTTTAATAGTATTTTTAATAGTTTTTAATAGATCATTCAGAAGATCCTGGAGGTGTCGTAAAAGAAATTCAAAAGTCGAAGAATAAGAGCCACCCTGGTATACGCCGAAGGAAGTAAATTCGTTGAACTATTCCACGTCGATGAATCTTTAGAATCGCGATAATCGTACATTAAAAATATACCGCTTTAAACATTTTCAAACCGATGAATTCTACCGCACGAACGAATCATAAGAAGCAGAATTATTCGATTGCCAAGTTTCCCGCGATATTCAGGCAATTTAGCAAGGGTCCAAAGAAATATAGTGATGCGGGAATTCCAGCGCTTTCGACAGTAAAATTCTGCAATAATGTGCATTTTCGAGATAAAAATGGACGCGGGAATGCGCGGAATGCGAGAGATCGTCGAGACGGTGCACCGCGGCTCCGAAATACCGTGGTGGGCGTGCATTTGTTTCAGACTGGAACGGCAATTGCTGCTGCGAGCCGAGTTGTTCCCGTTCGCGAATCAGGAAAACCATCTGAACAGGCGGCAACGGCTCGGCGTCGCCGCGATCGACAGTCCCTTGCCGGGAGACGACTTTATTCCAGGCAGCAAGAACATTTCCGCGATCCTGGCGATCCTCCAATTTTCGCGGGGAAATTAGCGTCAGATTTACGAGGCGCTACGCCGATGGGATTTACGTGTTTGTTAGCGAATCCTCCAGGTGACGATTCGGCCAGCGCAATTATTACCCCTCGCAGTTTTTAGAAGACACGCGCTCGAGACGACCTGTGTGCTTCCATCCCCCCACATTCCTCAGCGTGAGCGTTTATTCGTTTTACCTTTTTTACACGTTGCGAAACGTATCAGTTTTTTTCTCTTGCATCGCGCATTTCTGCAAAATGTGACCATATAAATAGATTTTGTCGATCCAACGCGTGACAAATCTTTTATGCAATTGTATCCGAGGAAAATGTGTGGAATGTGGCTAAATTATTTTATTTACACCGAGCATAACTTGTGTCGTTTACGTATTCTGCTCCTGTACCAAGTAAAGTGTTTCTCTCGCGAAAACAAAAAGATTCAATTATATTTTTATTTTTGCTTGCACGTACCACTTCCGCACGCGACAGTCTTAAATAAACAAATTGGTCATTGGATTATGTGCCTTGTTACGTATTTGTTTGAATTTTCTCTTGATCCACTCGAATAGAATGATCTATAAAAATTCCAGTTTCGCGTGGACATCATCGGTGCGGTGACCTCTCTGCGACGACGAGACAGACAGAAATAGACGAATGAGTTTTTCTGCCAATCAGAAACGAGAAATGTCAGTGGCGAAATGTCTATTGTACCGCTATGGAACAGTAATAACGATATTCGGACACACGTACACAGGTTGCAACGAGAAGCGCGTCACATTGACCCCGTTTGCATAAGTTATCTTGTCTGGACTCTTTGCTCCGGACATCGGCCCCGTCAGAACTAAATGCAACTCGCTGCATTATGTAGATTCCGGGGCATTAGTCGGACGTGTACGAAATTTGGAAGACAGGAAGTTTGCTGGTTGAGTTTATAACCGTACGCGCTATTTCGCAGAAGGCTATCGCGATAACAGAGAGCCTGGCAGCCTCCCATTTACCTTCGTTCGACATTCTACGATTTCTTCTTGTTAGGTCGATGGAAAAAGCAGCCGCGAGGGAGTCATTGCGAAAACCTACAACCAGCAAAATCCTGCTCCGCCATTTGTTAACGCGAATCAAAGGCTCAGCTGAAGTTCGCGGCGAGCGTTATGGCCGTTCCGTTCGTTTGGCCAGGTATCTATGTACGTGCGTCTATACGAGGCACTGTGCGCGGTCGAAGCAGCCTGAACGCTGCTAAAGTGAACAATATATTGAGCAGAAGTAGAGAATTTGAGGTTAGAGGTGAGTCGAGGTATCGCGTTGTACAATTCTGTTTCAGAAAATTGTAAAAATCGGAGACTCGGTGAGTAATCGTTTTGGGAACCACTGGTGGCGTAGATTCGACGTAGACCGGCTCCCATGCGCGTATGATTTCCAACTCAACCCAACCCGGACCGTTTCGAAGGGATCGTAACGCAGCATGTGCGGATATGATGCTATTGTGGACGTGCAAGACCCGTGCACAGGGTTCGTGTGCACTGTTGCGGAGCTGTAATCCTGCACGCTGTAAGATTTTGCAACGTCGGGACGCAGGCGCAGCGTAACGGCGACGAATCGCCGCATTTTCATAGAAAATTCATGGTCACCGTTGTAGATATGAAAGTCTGATCGAGCCCGGGAATCGCGCTTTGCGCCCGGCTTTACCTACTAACAAGCCACTTTAATGGAGAAACGTCGCGTGGCAGCTTACTAACGAGCCCCCAGGGCACCGTACGCGCGACACGCAGCAATAAACGTTTCCAATTGCGATTATAAGGGCGACTGGGAGAGAGTCGAAGGGGAAGGGTACGACGCTTCGCGAATTGTTGCGGTGGACTGGAATTTCCTTCGCAGCCGCGGAACGCGCGACCCTTTGTCGCCTTGCGAAGAAGTTTCGCGACCCAGCCGCTCAATGAAATTCCCAATTAATTGGAAACGCGAATACGTTCCGCGGTGCGCGACCTAAACCTGCGGGAATTCGAACTGTTCCATCGTTCGATATTCGATTGGCAACGGGACTCGAGATCAGCGCGACGATCTTTATCGTTATGGGGTCACATCGGGCAACCCCGCCACGCTGCCAATAGGTTCCTAGCTTGTCGATACGGAGCCGATAGGTCCGAACGATCCATAAAATTAAATGCTCCCCACCGAAATTCCTTCGAACGGAATTTTCGAACACCTCGGCTAAGTGAACTATTCAGTTCAGACGAGAGCTGGCGCGCCGGAGAAAAGCCGAATTTACTCGCCAGGAGTCTGTAACTTTTGCGGGAGACAAGATAAATTGTTGGTCATTGGGAACGAAAATATAGATTTATTAACACGTTACCGATCGGTGATTATTGCATAATTTTGAAAAGTCTGTGGTACATGGCTAAACGCTTATTACAATGGAACCTTCAACCGCAATTTTCATTGCGAACTAACAAGTCACCCTCGATAACGCCATCTAATAGTTTCGTTTAAGATTGTAACGTAACAGAAAATTTCTATGCCTTATTTCGGTACAGCACGATTATTGAAAATCCTATTAACTCTTTGCACTGCGAATTATTTTTCAATTTCGAATTTCTTAACCATTGATGTACATTTGATTAGCGAAAGGGTGAATTCGGAATGGAAAACCTGTACTCGCTCTTAAACCGCGCGCGTCTAACAACATGTTTCGTTCCTTGCGCGCAGTAGGGCGGTTAACGAAATGATTTCAGCGCGCAGCGTACTTCAAATATGTATTTTGCCCTGAAGCAAACAATGCCCCTTTTCTTTCCCGACACAAAGAACCGTTCCGCTTCATGAAAATTTCTCTTCTTGTTAAATCGAACTTTGTGCGCGCACACGGTGGGCCGAATTCCTTGCGCGAAACACGCGGCGCGGGGTGTATTCCTCGTTGCCGCCTGTCAACGTTTCTTTGATCGGTCTCGTTCCGACTCGACGATACGTGCACGCGAGTCGTTTCCTTTTTGTTTCTCCAGACTGTGCAAATAGTACCATTCGTTTCGTTAGCAGTATCATTCTCCTCCTCTGCTCCGCTGTAACGTGGCGCTGAATGGAGTGGCTGTTTACCGGGAACAGTTTCTAGTAAGTTCTGACGGCGTGCCGGGTAGATGGAATAGTCAACGAGGACGGAATAATTGACACCGAAAGCTAAAAGCAGACGAATAGTCGCGATGGTTTCTTCCCCTTAAACTTAAAAAGAAAACGGAATTGTATCTCGCCGAAAATACCGATAACGATAACGATAACAGCTGGACCCTCTAAAATTTATTCAAGCAAACGTTTCGTGGTTCTGCTTTCTCCTTCGATGCTTCCCTGCGCGCTCAGGTTTCTCCAGTTAAAGAAATGAGTCTGTCGATGAAACTGATAAGCTCTTTATAAGACTGCATCTCCGAAAAAATTAGAATGAAGTCGCTTTACTTACGGAACGACCTAACGTAGACAACGGGTCACGTGAATTTACAATGTTGCGCCGCTTGTTCCGTGACTGCGTTCGCTAGTTTTCAAGAAAGCCCTTTGTCGACGATAACAATAAAAAAACTCATTGTTTCCCCGTAAATTCCCGGCGAGATGTCCCGACAGCGCGAGCGCGCGACCGCCCGCGGATATTTAAACACTGCACTTAAAGTAATTGAAGCAGCCGACAGAGATATAGGAAAGTAAATCTGATAAGACGAACACTATCGTATGCATACATACATCGTATCCCTGGTCATTACTTTCCTTCCCGGTCGACGTATTCATCATTTCATACCACTTCAGTTTCGCACGCAACGCATTAGCGATTTCTACAAGCGAATCGGGAACACCGTCCCCCACAACCCCGCCCTCCACAACGTCACCGAGCAGACTGTCCGCTCGCATTTGCTGCCGAGTGTATTACCCAGCCATCGATAACGGATCGCCGTTGCTTTCGTTATTTCCATGTGCCCTAGCGTGGTGCCATTCCCAAGATCTCGCGATAACTTGCCATTTTGTAATGGCGATACGAGGAGCGGCGACCGGAAACGCGACTGTGACGGATAGTCGCGATCGATGCCGACGAACCAAGAAGATCCGAGAGTATGTTTGTCGTCGAGCTGACATGGAAGCCGCAAGAGCGTCGATAGAAACGATAAGAGCTCTCCCGGAATGTATTTTTTATTTTTCTATTTAAACTCTATTAGACCGCGGATTATTATGCAAAATAAAAATGTGTTGCATCGATTGTGGAAAGCAGAAATAATATCGAAATTGAAGCAAAAATCGAGATTGCCCTCGAAAGTCCTATTTTTACGTTTACAAGGCGACGTTTGCGTTATTATTGGGCAGCGTGTAGCTGTCACTGTTTTGTAAAAATAGCTACACGCGCTGCTTTATGCTTCCGAATAATGCAAATTACGCCTCGTGAACGTAAAAATAGTACTTTTGGGGACGGTTGCGATCTAGATTGATCTTTTATCTACCGCTTTTCAGTGCTGAGAAAAACCCTTTTTTGAAATGAGAAGACGCATCCCGCACCCTTGCAATTCTGGAAACGAGAGTCTACCTCCTTAATAGGGACAAGCGCCCTACCTACGATTAGCGTCTCGAGTTGGGTGGTTGCTGTGGGAAACGCAAATCACAAGTTTCGACGGGAAACGGACATTATCCTCGAGAGACAAGCGCGTCCCTTTCTCGTTCGCGAGAGACGGTGAAAATGGGCAGATAGGAAGGCAGGATCTTGTAATCCATTGCACGCTGGTTCCATTTCCCTGGCGCACGGAAATGCTAGAACATAGGCACGCGAGGAAACGACTAAGATGCATGACGGTTGTCTCGGATCGTGCAACTTTATCGAGGCCGAGCGAGAGACGCGCGAGTGAAAAGGGCAGGGGTCCAATTCTCGCGATGTTTTCCGTTTAATCCGACTGATCCTCTTTGCCACGATCTCGTCGATCCGCTCGTTGATAAACGGCGGCAGCTCGATGATCGCATTCTTTTTCTCTCTCTTTTGCTCGCTCGTTGGCCGGAGCACGGGCTTGGATCTACGGCGTTAATGCAATTAGCGTCAGGCTCCGTGTGAAGCGTGCCGGTGACAAATTCCCGGGCGCACCAGCTCCTTCGGGGGCCGACGAAGATATATCTCCTGCGAAACTTCGAATCTCAAACATTCACTCTGCCGGAATTCGGTTAAAGAGGCTCGGGGAGACTGGGTCAAGCAAGGTACTTTCATAACTCCATAAATATTGACTTTATCGAAGCTTGTTAGGGAACAGGAGGAAGCTCGGCAAGGCGCCGAGCATGATTCAAATACTTTTCCAGGCCTCCTCGATTCCGAAGATTTTAACGCTTTCACGGTTCCCGTATCTCGCTACTTTATCGGATTTCCCCAGCTGACTTTCAGCTCGACGCCTTCGATTCTCCCAGCCCCGATGCAATAACAATGCTGCTCTTATTTAATTTCGTTTTTCGGTTCGCACGTCTTTCTCTTTCTAAAGATACATTTATAAAACTTGATCGTCGACGATTCAATTTCTCTCTTCGGCTGATATATGTTTTTGGAGTTGGACATGTTAATTGGTTCAAAAGTCGCAGTAGTTCTTTCGACCCGGTGTCACGGTGTTGATTGATTGATTCGATCTGATTTAGTTTCACACGATGCTTTCCTACATTTGATTGAAACCTTCGTTTTCCTCTTCAAGGTTCTCCTACATTTTTTAGACACCCTGTATGTTGACCTTTCGTGCGGTGCAAATTGCATGTCTAATAAAGTCGTAAACAGTCATTTAACTGAAGTTTTTGCTAATAGAAAACAAAAAATTCGACAAGCATGGGATCTTTAAGTTGCCTGAAAAATCCCGAAAGATCGCGGAACAAAATGCCATAAAACTTAGTGTAAATGGTAATTATGCAAATGAAAAAAATCCTCTGTGAGTAGAAATATCATGGACGAACGTGCGACGTATAATTTCTTCAATGACAACAGTTTCCCTTCGACGAAGGACGCCGGATCCGCAAAGTTGGCCGATTTCAAGCGTTCTTGAAAGGTTAGGGTGCCGCCATATTGGTTTTTGTCCGGTAAACTGGATTAAGGTTAGCTAATTTGGTAATAGGTCCGGGCTTATCCAGCACACCAATTTTGCCCGAGACTCTGCTGGCTCGACGGTTGACCGACCGGCCTGGAAACGAATCGAACCCTCGGTGAACAAGCCTGTGCAGAGTGCTCCGGCTACAGGTCGGTCCAAAACTACGTAGTTGCTTCGACGGTAACACCATTTATCGAGCAACAAAAGACCGGCGCAACTTCGGCTGCCGACGTCAATGTTATTTTCAAGTTTCCATTGTCCAAGTTTCGTTCAAACTGTTTGCAACCCGACGAAGAAATACTTGCGGAGTTTCTAACGAGTTCTGTGTTCCAGGAGCGAGTCCAAATTAAAGGATAACTCGGCTCCCTACCCGACTGCAATACACTAATGGATCGTAATTCATTCGAATCCACCCATCAAACTTCTTGTTCCCGACAAGGCGATTCGAAGTGAGCGACTCTGATCGATGTTCCCTGTGCGGAGGATAATCGCGGGAGCTCCCAAGGATCGTTTATTTGCGCACAAGAGATCGAGATAGAGAGAAAAAGAGTTTGCAAGAACGCCACGCGGATCGGGTTCGCCAGGAAAATATGAAATCGCGAAATGTTGCTATTCTTTCGGAAAGGCAAACGAGTCGTTGTTATTAAATCCCCTCGAGGCAGAGCCCCGACGTCGTTATCGCAGGGGAGATTTTTTATCGGTAGAAGAAACAATCGCGGGAGTGACCCGAGTGCTTTTATTGCGTGCTTAACAGACTCGCGAAGAGTTTACGAAGGAAAATTAACCGGAATCTCGCGGCCGGATGAAACCACGGTCCTTCAAACGAAAGTCCCTCGTTTTATATCGCTCATTCTGTTACGCACTGTGTATTGTACTTGCAAACCGCGACTACTTTCACGTATTTTTACAGCGGGAAGAAAAAACGCTTTCAAAGTAAACATCTTTTCATTTAGAAAATGAAATTGCTTGTATGATTTTGCTGGACGAGTCACAGCTAAGGTCGAAGCTCGAGAAGAATACGGCGAGCACTGTTTTGTCGAAACAGTGGTACAGACATTTCTTAAACGTTCAATTCATAATGCTGAATTGGTGGAAACTGTGGATAACACCGGCTCGTATGGAAATCTTGCTTCGGTATATTTCTAGCCTGTTCGAAATCCTCGATCGAAGACAAACGCTCGGGTTCGTGCTCTTTCTTAGACCGCGAGGTGCTACTATTTCTTTTATGAACTTGCCGATCGCCCCGAACGCAGCAAAGGACAGCGCAAACGAGTGTCTTCCGTTTACATTTCTTAGATTTTGAAAATGGGGCTTCTCGCGTAACACGTTCAAAAAATGGAATATGAATTTTGTTTACTTGCTATTATAAAGTCGGTGAAACGCGATTGCAAAGTGCGTTTTCGTTCAAATAATGTATTTGCAGATGGATAATGACCGACGCATGGTTCGAGGTACGAGTTTTATTCGCCTGATTCGTGGATTATCTCTCAATTTTTTCGCAGAGGAGTTTACACTGACCGGCTTCAGAGCTGTCCAAATATCGCGGTCAACAGAATTTCGCAAAGCCAACGAGGATTTCTGGTAAAAAGCAAGGAATTCGTGGAACGAATTCCATGCAAAATGGTAAATTCCATGCTAAAATACGGATCCTCCACGTTCTATACAACGGCTTCATATTTATTACCGCAGAAGGCACACATGGAGGGCTCATTAATCCAGCCTCGCAACGGACCAGGGTCGTTGGAAGAGCGATCGAGGCGAGGGAATAGATTACGATATCGAGTCACGAACCGACCAATAGCAGCTCTCGAGTGCTATGCCAGCAAAGCGTGAGGACGGTGAAAAGCACGGTGCAAGAACGATTCGCAGGCGATCCCTATCGGCGTGGTTTAGGTGCGGAGTGGTGCGGCGAAGTATCGATTGACACTTCGTTCATTTTTTTTTCTCTTCGTTCTTTCTTTGTTTCCTCTGCTTCCCCCGTTTCCCCGACCTCTCTTCGTCTCTCACCGTGTCTCGCGACCCCTCTCGCCGAGCTGCGACAGCTGCCAACTTTTCGAATATCAATGCCAGGACACGGCTCGGTGTTCGGTAACCAGTGGACGTTAGCCGTGCTCCCGCATCTTCTCCCCATTGTTCCGATATCGCGTCGTTAAGACGGGCCATCGTTCGAAAACGTCTCGAACAAGACGAGTGGCTCGTTGCGTCGTAACGGTCAGCCAACGGAACACGCCCCAGGGTCTCTGTCCTCGACGTTTCGTGTCATGTACAGTTTTGAACTTTGAATTTCCATTGTTCAACGGTGTAGCCCGGTTCAAACAGCACGATCTGTCCCCAAGAAAATTGTTATTTCTTCATATCATTCGATAGCGTCCCCAGGGAAACTCTCTGTGCCAAGTTTCAAGTCGCTACCCCTGCCACAAGGATACTTACACCGTGAGCATGGTCTAACGAATTATGCTCTCTGTCTTGTCAGTTCTACTTAAAAAATTCCATTAACGTTCTACCTAATCGTACACGAAATCAATTTTTCTAAAATTCGAGAAACTTAAAATTACTGATTTCACTTAGCAATTTCTTCAACAAAAAATTCATTCTTGAGTCGTTGGGGCCATTGATATGTGTTTTCCTCCGATTTTTCGGCTTAAACAGACACGTTTTGAAAGGTTTAAATTCGTCAAAAATTACTGTTTTGTATTTCACATTTGCAATAAGTGCTTCAAATCCAAATGATCACAGGTTTCGACGAGGTTTCGACGATTTGGGACCACCGACGTGTGTTTTTCTCCAATTTTTCGGATTAACCAGACACGTTTCAAATGATCTAAATTCTTCAAAAATTACTACTTTGTATTCCGCTTGGTCACTTTTGCAATAAGCGCATAAAATCCAAGTGATCACAGGTTTCGGCGAGGTTTCGACGATTTGGGACCACCGACGTGTGTTTTTTTCCAATTTTTCGGATTAAGCAGACACGTTTTAAATGATTTAAATTTTTCAAAAATTACTACTTTGTGTTCCGCTTGGTCACTTTTGCAATAAGCGCATAAAATCCAAGTGATCACAGGTTTCGGCGAGGTTTCGACGATTTGGGACCACCGCGACGTTTTGTCCGTCCAACACGTAACGTCGACGACAGAGTGTGGACCCTCGTCCACCCACAACTTCTGCGGACGGTCCGCAACAAGGACGTTTCATCTCGGTCCGCAGAAGACAAACAACATTGTCAGCGTACTCTCCTTTCACTCCTAATCACGGTAAGTGGCTGACCTCCAGTGAATAAACCCGGCCAACCGTTACGTTGTTAAGACGTAACCACCCCTAAACGAGTTCACCTTGAAAACTAGAACGGCCTGAAGTATCGACGACCCATGATTGATGCGCCACAAATGGAACCATATTCGAGCTCTACTCTTTCTACGCTTGTCACTTGAATCCTAGAAACATATACCGCGTGGGTGGAGGCCGATGGAGACGACAGGAAATTTCGTAGTTTCTCGTCGGTAAGGTTCCAGCATAAATATGTACTTGCATAGCAAGGCGTCGCGATGTTGCTGAAATGGATCTCCACCTGCGTTTCGTTCTCTCAATGGTACGACTATCATCGTTTTTAGAAACGTTGATTTCTAGAATCGACGAACTCGATGGATTTTTGATCGGGGACATTTTCGATCAGCTTCCAGAACCAACCTCTTTGGTCTTTCGACCTTGCCGTTCAGTTTACTATTTGTTTTTATCATCGGAACATTTACCAGATAAAAATACGACTTCTCGAACGTTTTCCTGGAAGAGGATGTTGCTCGAATAAAAAATGTTGAAAAAAGCGTAAAAAATGGTAATCCGTTGGTACATCCTTTCCTTGAACAGCGCACAATTTTTTCTCTCGTGCACTGCATTTTTACCGTTGCGGTAATAAACGAGCAAAATGTGATGGAAATGTCTGCTTTGATTTTCCATATTTGATGCGACGACAAGAGAATGTTTGAAAGGTTAGAAAGCACTACAATGCAGAAAATGTCGTCCGAAATGTTAGCTGCCAAGATATACCAGGATTTTGCGATTTAAAATAAAAAATTACTTTCCGAAGGATCTAATATGCGTACACAGCGACACTCACAATGGCTGTCTATCCTGATTCATTCGGAACAGCCAAACGCCATTAACCCGGAACCATTGCGCTGTAGCGGACAGATTATGATCAAAGACGTACTCGACCAGGTCAGGGTAGCAAGCTACAGGTAAGTGTGAAAGGTAAAAAGAATCCTGTAGCTAATGCAGTTGAGCCGGGCCGCTCCATCATCCCCGCATAGCGAACTCGACCGTCCAGGTGGTACATATAAATAAAGTGCTTGAAGCGAGTGTATCCGGTGTTGACACGATGCCACGCAGCGAACGAAAGATCAGCAAGCCGTGGACTGCTGATCAGCGCCCTGAAATTCAAATATTCTCCACTGGTGCACACGGCGTTCACGCTACGTAGCCAAGAGGTTATCTGCCAATCACGCTGTACCTTCGTAGCATAGATGCATCTCCGCTGCAGCGTATGCACGCGTAAACACTGCATCCTATCCCAGCTTGCCGATGCCAACGCACAATGGGATATTTCGCCGGAAAAACGCGCAGAAACCGTTACTGCGTTATTTGTCGGCTCGTCGTAAAAATCAAAATGACCTTCAAATTTTATATAACAAAATTTGTAGACCCGTAAATACTAATTACCTTTTGTTCGAAACATTTTTTGGTCAAATTATCGGAAACGCTTGAAAATATAGATAGAAAGTACCCGTATATTCTCTCCGCAACTGTCGCAAAGGTCTCTTACTTTTCGCGAAAATTTGTTTGAATCGACTCTTTGCGCGGTTCTTGCGACGCATCAACTCGAACCGCATCTACAACGGTTAAACTTTCATCTAACTCATTCCTCTTCGTCCGCCTTCTTCGGGGACGCGCGGAAAACCGGGCATTCGCGTTTAAGTAAAATTAACGACGCCACGCGGTTGCCTTCTTTTTACCCGACCATTGTACCCGCCATCCGGAGGATGAACCCTTGTCTGAACTTTTTACAACTATTTGAACTTCGGGCTTTACAGGAAAAATTCCTTCGGTCGGTCGAATCTGGTTGCGAAGCACGACGCGGAGGCTGCTGGATCGATTGTTTACAACGTATAATTAAACATAGCGTGATAAATGGACGTAGCAGATTTTTGTTAACCTGAACCTAAGTAAACCAATATTATTTATATATTAGCGTAGTAGTTCGTTAACAAATGAAATATTTCATTAAAGTTGTAATTGTTAGCAAATTTTATACATTGGCAACAACTTGCCCCACAACGGGGAAAAAGTTCAGCTTCGATCACCGACAAATAAACAATATTTTCATTTTAATATTAGAATGTTGAAATATAATACAGTAATGCCGACATTACTGTCTTTTGTTTATATTACGTTCTAAGACCAGTGCCTTCTCACTCCACTGGCGGCTCGGGTATATCGGTGTGAACACCACACATTGACTCGAACGAATCGAAATGTTCAACTTTCTTAATTTTCATTATATTTTTTATGAAATTTTACTATCGTATTTCTGGCATTTTTCTGATTGAAAGAAGACCAAACACGATATAATTCCATTTTTAGCGGTTAAATCGACGATTCAAGTTTCGGTCGCAAGGAACGACAGCGTATTGGAAAGAAAGAGACACTCGTTCTGTCGTTCTCTATGTTCGGCTTCTCCTTTGAATTTCATTGTCCTTCTCTATGTTCGGACTCTCCTTTGAAGTAACAAAAATACGATCGCAACGCCAAGATTACTGTCCACCAAAAATACGGCTGTTGGACAGTAATGTCGGCATCACTGTAATGTGAAAAAAGTGTCTAAACTATTCCTACGTCATTTTTTACGTTTCTTCGACAAAGGAACGTGTAGCCCTCCCCTACTCCGATACGGTGAATAGCGAATGGAGTTCCACGCAGAGCAGCGTGAGCTGTGATCATTGCAGACGAAGAATCCTCGGTTCCAGCCAATAAAACCGAACAACAAGTAGCGTGGGGGATAGACGGGGGTCGGTGGGTGACTGCGCAAACGCATTAATCAATAAAACGTCTATCGGTTAGGGGAGCGACCGGGCCACTTTGGTCCGCGTGTGTTCCGCCGCAATGGAATCGGTCCCGACCTATGCCGGATCCGTAACGACGGCTCGTAAAAAAAAAGAAGTTGGCACAGGTCGCGGATGGAAGCGCGATACCGGGTCAGAACCGTGCAATATTTGCTCGGACAAATCGTAACTCGTTTAATAAATATATGCCCCACCGGTGTTCTGGCTTCCTTCGACCGGAATATAAAGCCCGGCAATAACTTCGCCGAACCTGGCTATTAATTATCTTAACGGCCGTGCTTATATGCTTATCCGACCCACCTTCCTCTCGCGGCTTTCTCCCACGAGACGCACTCGACGACGAGACGTGTGTACGAACCCATGCGCAACGCTTCGACATTGCCATTGACATTCTGCCAACGTGAACAGGCTACACTTTCTCGGAACACAGGCTGCCACTCGGTCCCGTTGATTTGGCATACGAAAAGTCCGAATTTTAACCCTTTGCGCTCGGAGCTATTTTAATTCGGAAATGAAACATTTCTTTCGGCCTAGAATATTCCCATTTTTCATTTCCATTCCATTTTTTTAATTTTATGGATACGAGAGAAACTGATATAATACCTCGTACTCGTAAACAATAGTTTAAATAATGGTACAGCAATTCTTAGCGGTTAAATTTTTAGCGCGCCGACTATCGCAAGCTCGCTCGCCAAACATTCACGAGATCAAAGTAATTTATATCCCTCACACTTCACTGCTGGAATAGCGAGAAACTATTTTTTGAAGAAAATAATATTCGAGTCTCATCTTGACCAGCGAGGTCTCGATACTTGAATATCATTGAGAATGTATAGCATATTGTAACAATTAGCATATTGTATTCCTTGACTGTATAAGACGAAAATGAATAATTAGAAAATTGCGTTTTCGGCTTCGTTTTTTAGCTATTGACAATTAAAAATATCAAGTAACAGAGATGACAGGTAACGAACACCGCTGTCGGTCGAGTTGTAGTATTTTAGCCGGATCTTTAATTGTTAGTAACTGAAAAACGAAGTCGAAATAGCTATTTTTCCACCCCTTAAACGAACGCACTCGAACGCACTCGAACGCACTGTATAACGAAGCTCGACGAGGTGATTCCATTCGCAAAAATAAATCAAATGAAACGAGTAACATTCTCTCGCGGTTGGCGGTTCGTCTGGCGTGTCTGATCATTGCCAACCAATTCTACTTAATTCTACCTAACAACACCTTCTACAATTGTCTCCCAACTTTCAACGAACCGGTAGATACACTTCGCGCAAAATCAGCGTGATTTCTCTTCGAAAAGGGTCTCGAGGTCTCTGAAAATCGAACTTTTCCAATCATTTGATATAAAAAAACGAACGCTCTCGAACGCACTGTATAACAAAGCTCGACGAGGTGATTTCATTTGCAGAAATAAATAAAATGAACGTTTGACGGTTCGTCCGGCGTGTCTGATCATTGCCAACCAATTCTACTTAATTCTACCTAACAACACCTTCTACAATTGTCTCCCAACTTTCAACGAGCCGGTAGATACTCTTCGCGCAAAATCAGCGTGATTTCTCTTCGAAAAGGGTCTCGAGGTCTCTGAAAATCGAACGTTTGCAATCGTTTGATATAAAATTACGCGCGAAAAGAACGTCTCTCGTACGAGATCTGACGGATCCACGTGACGGCTGATCATCCCTGATCGCGTCTGTTTCCACGGGCGGTTTTTTCCCCTCAGGGCAAGACACCGGGGATGGTTTAACGACGCACTGAATTCCGCGAAAGGGCAGGATACATGGACTGCTCCGTGTATATTTCACCACGGACGCCGGGCTATTGTTCCGAATCCATAAATTACTTTTTGGGGAGCCGATATATAGACGCGCGAAGGGGGTGGAGGGGAAACGGGGATCGGGACGAGGGTAGCGGCAGCGAGCCAGTAATAATTTCTGCTGGAATCACGGGAAGAAAAATATCCTTGCGCCCGGGAAGCTTGTCGCGGCACCGTGCTCTGAGACGGCCGCTCGAAACTTTCGGCCGGGAAAGTGGGTCGCGGAAGAAGAAACTTTTGAAAATTCTATTCTATCTCGCGCGCGTTCGCCCCTCCTTCCACCCTATTTTCCCCTGCACACGCCTACGCCAATGCCCACGCCCACGCTCTCGTCCCGTCTAGCGTGCCGACAACTATCGCTGACGAAGTCGCGTTTATGTAACGAACTTCTGATTTCATCAGCGGCCCGGGCATGATTTATAATTACGTGAGAGGTTCGTAAACAACGCCCGGAAAACCGCGAACCCTGGACTCCTGTTTACATAATCGCTGCATTATCAAGCACCCGATGTTGTTCGAGCTATCTGGCCGCCATCCGCCAACCGATTGAAACGATCAGTTGTTCGCTGCAGCGGCAACCGATTTTTATCCGAATCGGTGCTCAACGTTCCGAACACTGCACTCTGGAAGGTGCGTTCGAAAACCTCGTCTATCGCGACAGTTACCCATGCGTGCACCTAATTATGAAAGTGGTCCAAGTGAAAATCGAAAGAAACGAGTTCATCGGTTATTTCACGTAACATTGTTTTAAACTAAACGAGTTCAATGCAATTTTTACGATATTTTGAAAAATGAACCGTTGGACAGTGCTTGGATTTCAATCTTATATGGAATTCGTTTATTGTCAATATTCCTTTCCTTGAAATATCTCGAAACAAGAAATGTATGACTCACGAAATCTAAATTCAGGTTCAACTATCGATCATCGTATGTGCCCATAATTGTGAAACGAGTTATCGAGTAATCCGTGAAACTTAGCATTTGCGCAAAGTCCCGATATTTACTAATTACTATGGAATATTGAAATTTATATTTGATCGCGTACATTGATTTCGTCAATTGTGTAGTGTTGCACTGCACCTGTAGTTTTATTTGGACAGACTGAATATTTTATGTTCGAGCAGCATTCTCGAACGCTTTGGATTCGGCGAGATTCTTTTTAAATCGAACGAAAGTTACGCATTGTGCTGTCGGGGTTCGATCTTCGGGTGTGACGGTGCTCGTTAAAATGTCCATAGTTCACTTCGAAACTGAATTTTTCTCGAATCACTGGCTGGATCAAAACGTACCCGTTTATTTTTTTTCACGAAAACTCCACCGAGGCTCCGTACACTTTTACAATGTGTCTGTTTCATCCGTTCCATTCGGCCCGATCCTTTTATGGGGCGCGCGGGTCGCTCGCAAAAATACCAATGCACATGGCACGAAATAAAAAAAAAAGGAACAGAAAGAACGGAAGGGAGAAGAGAAAGAAACGCGTTATTCAACACAGTTTCAAGAGTGTAGTTAAGCTCTAGCCTAAGCCAGTGAATGAAAGCACTTGTGCCGTTCTTTCGTCCGCCGTAAAATGAAAAACGGAAATCAAACAGCGGTCGGTTGCTTCCTGTTTCATAAAGTTCGCAACTTTATTGAAGTAGCTAGTCCGGCGTTCCGATCGTCGCGATAAAAGGAAACTCGCATACAAAGTGGAAACGTTTCGTACGCGTCTTTTCCGTGGCCCGTGGAGCTATGAATATACAGGCTCGTTCAAAATTCAAGGTGCAAGCCGGATGAAAAGATATAAACAATCCTCCCATCGTGGAAAAATTTATTCTTGTACAGCGATTTTGATGTAAAAAGGGTGAATTCGGAATGGAAAACCTATAACAGCATTTCTGCTCCTCTTTTATATAAAGTTTTCGCTTTACACCTTATCGATTCTGGGATAATCGTAAATGTTTGTTTAATTAAATGAATTCTGTGATGCGTATTCTCTCGTATAAGAGCACGGAAGTTGTCTTTTCTAGCAAAACCAAGGAAAGGCAGGAATTTGCGTCTCGTGTGCGGAAGTTCGTGTATTTACAGCAGGATGTAATAATAGGGAGATCATAATTATTTCTGAAATTCGTAGAAAATTGAACGACTCGTTCAGACGCGCGTAATGTGGCATAATCATCTGGATAACGAGCATGAATTACACGGTACGCTTACCGGCGTAATAACAAGGCTAAAACAAGAAGTAAACTAAATAGTTACAATTATTCCCCGAGTGATTCACGGTGAAATACTTCCTCGAACGCGGTGACCGAGCAGGGCGTGTTTATACGGAATTGTCTGAATCGCGTTTCAGGAACAATAGTGTCGCACTGGCGAACAGAGAGCCTAATCGGCCGGCGAAGTCGAAGAAAGGCCGGACGCGGTTGAAATCTCGCTCATTACCGGCACGCGAACCCTAAACGTAGGAGATCGATCCGAGCGCGCGCGCGGGGTAAACCTGAATGAGACGCACTTAATTGCATTCGCGCACAATACCTTACGAGCCCCGACAATGTGTCCCGTGCACGTGTAACGTTCGCGGTGTCACCGGCGGCGCACTAATTTCGTTCCCAGGGAAATGCATTGTACGCCGCCTTGTCCGCCGTACGTTTAGGATAAAATACGCGACAAAAGAATCGCCCGGGGCTGCCGGATATCGAACCGCGTTTCGTTGACGTTTACAACCAGTGTTCCTCGGTATCCATGCATTCTGCCGACACAGTATACTCCGGTTTTGTTTTTCCCCCCCACGTTTCTGTTTCTGCTTTCCAAAAAATCTATTCGGTCGTGATACTTTTCACGGCAAACCGATTCTATACCTGCGCGAGACAGGATCGACCCGGGCAAGTTGATACAGTTTTCAGTTTTCCGTTTCTACAACTTTTTGTTCGAAACGATTACGCGGCGGAAATTTGAGGGACTGTCGAAAAGGTCGGGACACGTTTTTTGTTTTCTTTTTTTAAATCAACAATAATTATTCAAGCTAAAGTGTTTTCGCAAAGAGACAGATCATTTTGTAGAACGCTCTTGTAAGATAGAAACAACGCAGAGTTCGATTATTTTTAACACATTATCTACCAGCGATTATCCCGTAATTGTTGAAAGTCTGTGGATTTTTTGAAAGAATCCTTCGATAGCAACAGCAATTTTAATCATAACCCCAACAACTCACCATCGATAACAAAATCCAATAATTTCCTTCGGAATTACTGTGTAAGAGAAAATTGTCAAGCTTCAATTTGGTGCAGCACAATTATTGAAAAACCTATTAACACGTTACCGACCGGTGATTATTGCATAATTTTGAAAAATCTCTGGTACATGGCTCAACACTTTTCAATAGAACCTTCAATAGCAACAGCAATTTTCATTGTGAACTAACAACTTACCCTCGATAACGTCATCTAATAAATTCATTTAAGATTGCAATGGGGAAGAAAATTTCTATGCTTTATTTTGGTACAGGTAGGTAAAGTGTTAATATTATTTTGATCGATCACTTGCAATGGAATGCTGTTGAACGCACTTTTTTTAAACAGAGCCATGTTGGAAGAACTACTCGAATAGAATGTTTCAGATGTTTTTGTATGAAACGCTTCTTCCGAGTCGCCGATTGATTATGGAATGCACGATTTAATGCGAACGTCACCGAGGACGCGATATTTCGCTGTCGGATTAAGAATTATTTGAACAATGTGGGATACACGGCGTAACGCAGCCGCGTGATGATTTTTACAAACGCGCAAATATGGAACGTGAAATTTTTACGTCCGCCCGACCGTAGTACGCGTTACCGTGTATCTGAATATTCCCGAATGACGACCAGCATCACGTACCGATGACCGATGGCGTCGCTAAAACGAAGCTGAACCGTTACATCCGCGAGTCGGATATTAAAAATATTTTTAAAATCGACAGTCAACAAATATTTTTTAATCACTGCCCGCTTTGCTCGCGGTATGCGAAGGGAACGCGGTTTCCGCGTTTCTCCGGGACAGATATGATACACTGTCTGCCAAAAGTTTCCGGTCAGACTATAATTTTATTATATCGTCAAACTAAATGGTTTTTCGAAAATAAAAACCCTATTGCACGTTTGTGGCTTGTTTAAGCTGCGTGCTGTATTAGATTATACCGTACTGCCAGCCGCTAAATTGTTCGGAAAAATTGTCGATTCGCTTTTAAATGATAAATGTTTGTTCCCGTGAAATATAAATTAATCGGATTTTCCGATTGTTTAAGTGAACAGCTAACGAACGTAGAATATTATACATATTTTTACCGTGTATGTAGAAATTTTGCGCACGTAAATTTAAACCGTGGAATGTAATAAAGTTCATGTAGCAGAAACGTTATGGATCACCAATATTGAGGCAGTTTAGGTTTTCATTCTAGATTCACGCGTTTCTGGCGAATATTTTTTTGTAGAAAGTAAATAATGATCGTTGGCTAACATTGCTTTTTCCACTTCCTCCTCGACTTTCTTTTTAC
Source organism: Lasioglossum figueresi (assembly GCA_028455805.1). NCBI lineage: Eukaryota > Metazoa > Arthropoda > Insecta > Hymenoptera > Halictidae > Lasioglossum > Lasioglossum figueresi. The sequence continues at coordinate 14,730,535 of CM052189.1, read as the reverse complement.
ATTCGACCTACCTCTTCCATAGTCCAACATTTGTTTTGGTTTCTGGGTCAGATTTTAAACAGCCCCTGGTGCACCTCGCCCTTGTGCAAGAATGTGCACACTCTGTACTTGTAACGCTTCTATCCAGTGTTTGTAAAGTGGTCGTAGCAAATAATATTGTTACAAGAGTTGCTTTGCAGTCATGTTAATCGAATCATCCGTTATACAGGATGTTTCGTCTAAAACAGAACACCCAAATATCTCCTCTGTCTCTGATAATACAAAAAACGTTCCTAACTTAATCTAAATGGTTTCAAAAGACGAATCAGATGGAAGAATCGTTTCTTATGAATTGTAATTTTTTAATCGTTTTTTCAAGGTCAGAATGAGACGACAAGATGCACAATAATGTTTGCTATAACGTGCAACAACAAAAAATGTGTGTATATATGTAAAAAAACACGAGTGACCTTGAAAAAACGATTAAAAAATTACAATTCATAAAAAACGATTCTTGAAACCATTTAGATTACGTTAGGAACATTTTTTGTATTATCAGAGATAGAGGAGATATTTAGGTGCCCTGTTTTAGACGAAACACCATGTATATCAACTAAGCTTTTTGCTGATCTTAAGGAACTGGCGTAAATGTTGGAGCACGTTTTGCTTTATAGCGATTAGATAAAATTTCATGGGATGAGAATTACGCAAACAAAATGTATATCGTTGGAAAGTTATAATCGCCAGCTACAGATCCAGTTTATTCAAATAATCTGGTTTTTAAACCGGATTTGAGCAGCCTGTGGTCGCACCGAACTGAGCGTGGAACCAAATGTTTTCTCGCGCGGTGAACTCGTTTGAACTTGTAAATATTTTTCAAAAGTTTCAGCTTACAAAACAAAGTTCGTGCGTTTACAAACAGAGACTCCATCGTGCAAAATGAGCAGACAGAACGGTGTAACAGATCTTTTCCCGAAAACACAGTAATCCGCAGCTGGACGTTATTGCGTCGTGGTCCTTCGATATTCGAGAATAGCGTGTTTCAACTTCTAATAATTTAGAATATATATGGTTGTTGCGCAGATATTCAAGAGAAGGCACGTTAACAAACGGAATGTAATAAACAACTTTTGGAAAAAGCCCTGTAAACCGAATTTTCCGAGGTTTTCGTTTCAGGGCGACGTGTACATTTCCCAAGGGGGGTGTGCCGTATAATCAGAGTTGTCAAGATGCGCGATCGCGGCCAGATCAGCAGGAGCGGGTCCTGTCGTGGGGCAAAGAGTCCTATGCGCGTTGGCGCCAATACGCTGGCTAAAAGAGCGTTTTTCCAGAGAAGGGTGTGGGCAGAGTGGGCAGAGTGGGCAGAGATTGTAGAGCGAGGGGGTAAAGGGGTCACGAAAGAATTGCAAAAGGAAAATTCGAGTGGCGAAAGACTGGGGCGACCGCGCGAGAAGCGACCACAATCGTCGACCAGGGACAGGAAATCCAATTTCGTCCTTAGCTCCGGCAAGAGGCTGCGTTTGCATCGGCCTTAATGGAACCGAGTCGAAGGAGACAGAGGAATTGCGTTGCACTTTCGCCGTGTCTTTCGCGGAGACGTGTAACCAACCGGCCGAAAGCTAAGAGGTTTCGTCTGAGCTTCCAGGACCAGTCGACTAGCGATTCCGTTTCGCGAATTAATGTTGCCGATCGATCAACGGAAGAACTCGAAGTTCGGTTCGATTAGATTGATCCTGCATTCCACTAGCAACGTAAATATGTACGTTGAACGGCGCACCGCGAGGCCGGGAAACAGCCTATCGTGTGCTCAATCACACGCTTGGAAGAATGAATCCGATAGTGCGCACGTCACGCGATCCATTTAATAAATTCGCGTGTCGATTGCTGCTCCATCAGCTTCGGCCGCCATCTACGATCGATCCTTATCGGCCGCGAGACCGTGCAATTTACGCTGCAATTTGTGCCGCGGTCATGTATCGTTGCGGACAGCAAATTAATCATTAAATTGGACACATTTTGCGAGCGGTTCTTTGGGCGGTCCCGCTGTTTGAACCGCCATGAACCACTCTGCTGACTGTGACAGTTCTTTGGTCCGGCAGGACCGTTTTAAAAATTGCCGAAGTTTTGGCATTTCACGCGCGGAAATCAATTTCAATACGTAACTACTACCTAGAAGATAGTCGGTTCACGTACTTGTATTCCCCAGCTTGAATACGGTCAGTGTATAATTATGAAAATTGAATTTGAATTTAGATTTAAATATAATGACTGAAAGTTGAATGTGAATTTAGATTTAAATATAACGATTGAAAGTAGAATTTCGATTTCAATTGAGTTGCCGACGGTTGAATTTGAATTTAGATTTAAATATAACGATTGAAAGTAGAATTTCGATTTCAATTGAGTTGCCGAGAGTTGAATTTAAATTTAGACTTAAATATAACGATTAAAAATTGAATTTAGATTTAAGCGACCTTGAGTCGACACTGGCCCTTAAATATAGGCCCAAAATATATGTATAAAACAAATCACAATTGCATATCTTTATGCATAAGTATGTATTTTATTGTTATCGCGGAAAGTCGACACAGCATTATAATACGAGCAAAAGAGAATGATTACCGAGTTGGTCATATTTACGCATATGAGTTTTATTTTTATCGTGGACATTCAACGTGGTGCATATTGCAATACGAGCAAATATGAATGATTATCGAGTTTATTACATTTATGCATATATGTATGTATGCATATGAACTTGATTTGTATCGCAGACGTAAAACGAAATATTGCGAAGTGCACAAAAATAAACAATTACCGAATCGTTTATGTTTATGAATCTATATGAACTTTATTTTTACTATGGAAGTCCAATGATATATAACAAGAATACCTCTCGTAATTTTTCGTTTACTCTGAAACGGACCACGAACGTTTATTCGGAGAATAAATTTCAGATCGATTTTTATTAGGAGAAGATTTTCCGACGGAATGTACGTTTGTGCTTGTTACAGTGATTATGGAGGGTGTATAAGTGAGCAGTGTAAAATGCGTTACGAGGTCCTCTACAAGCTCCCATGAAACGTTCGCTAATCCATTGTGATTTAAAGGGTAGATTAACGATAAAAGGCAAATGGTAAATCGTCCGATCGTGCAGCGCCCGATGCATCCTGCGAGGTAGCGCTAATGCGGCTCGATGCAAGCGCAATTACTCATTCTTAATGTCTGTCGCGAGCAGCCCGTATACACAAAGTACCAGGACTGCCGCGCACTTATCGCAAATTGTAGAAACGCTGTAAGTCTCGTCTAACAGCCAACAATCCTATTCATACCGCCACCACCACCCCACCCTCCCGGCAAAATTGGTTTCAATTAAACTCGAAACTTACTTATCAGAGTAATCCTACTGTCTCGGGTACCCTGTATCGTAATGAGAAACAATTGAGCCGGTGTTTAGACATTCGCTCGCGGAATCAGAGTTCTTACGAATATCCGCAGATTGTTTCGCTCGATTGTTCCGACAAACTAATTGAAGTTCACGCGCTCTGCAGTTCCCGAAATCGCTATGCATACCCTGCGCCAGTCGTCCGGCGAACGATCTACAAATATTCTCGAAACATTGATCTCGGCGTCCCGAAAAAAAGTGTCTCTAAATTAGAAAAGATCGAAACTCATTCGTTACAAAGCGAACTTGATTTGCGGCATCATATCATCGTGACATTTTTCGATTTAACGCATCCTTGTTACAGTAGATCAGTAGACCTAACCTTCTGGTAGAAAATTTATGTGGTATCACTCTATAGTGATTTACGATGACCATTGAATCGTGATAAGTAGAATAATAGAACAAAACGAAATATTATTTTGAATGTGGTATCAACCTTTGTAGATCTGAAATACATCAAAATTTGGCTAAACTCTGTCGAACGGTATATTCTGGAAATTGTTGAAAATTTTCTGAAGCCATAAATGCGTAAAGATCCGCAGTCTACCGATAAGTATTTGCTAGAATGCCCATTCAGTTCACCACCGTACGGTGTCACAAAAACTTAAAAAAAATTGTGACAGGCAGGATAGCAGGTATCAGCAGGCGAATGCAAAAAGAATTCCAAGGTTGGATTCTTTGAGACTGGTACTTCAACGATGTCTAAAAATTATAATTAGGCTCGGTACACATTCCCAAAGAAAAGTAAACATAAGTATTGTACGTCATTGTCGTATCTATTTTCTGACATGACTTTATTCCACCTAAAATGGTCATTCGGTACACCGTGGAACGGCGAAGGGTACGACTGGCAATCGGCACCGGCGAATTCATCTTCGGCGGTCGCCGCAGCCGAAACGGCAACGAAATTTTGAGCCTCGCTTTAATAGTCGCGGTAGCAACCGCAAAGCGTAGCTCACCGTTCTCGGCACCATTGACATCAACCGAGATTCACCGAAACTTTCGAATTGATAGTCGGAGTTCGGGCGTAACGCCGGAGAGGCATTGCCGGGGCATAGATGCCGGTTACGATGTGACCATAATCGTTTACATATATCTTCGATAAATACCACGCAAATGGGGGACTTCCTTAGTGTCTTGTTTGCCGTTGCCTGGCTGCTTGGCGCTCCTGAATAATGTACCGTGTCTTTTTCGATGCCCGCCGTTGAAACTGCTTGTAGAAAACTGCCCGATGATAACGGATCGAGCGGCCATTAAACGAATTTATCGCGGCCAGATTTGGCTTGCGGCATCCATGCGGAAGATCATTCCGTACGCTATTACGCCTCTATTCTATGTAAAACAAATTTAGAGTGGACGCTGGCTTGTACAGGCTCTCTTTGACCAAATGATACTACCGTGTTCGGGCGCTTCCGATGGTTTTACAGTTAACAATGTTTAACAATGACTGAGTGTAAAATTCTACTCGGCGGACGTTACACGCAAATGTATTTTATCGAAATGAACATTACCATAAATCCATACAGACTCGAAGCCTGATTATACCGAAGCAGTAATAACTGTAGTACCGTAACTATTTTATTTGCGATGTTGGTGGACAGAATTGACTTAGTTCGTAGTCCGCTCGATCCAGAATCTCCAATTCAAATCTGCTTAGTGGATATGTTAGATCGATACGAACGCAATGTCCTTTGCCTATTCTCGAGGGGATGGTTGTTCAGAATAGATCCTTAGGCTCACTGGTAAACTAGCATCCCGCTGGAATACGTTAGAATCGAAGTCGATTAGTCCATCTGTAGCCAGTATTTATTATCGTTTTTCGGAAACGTTTCTCGTTTCACGACGATTTTAGACCTCTTCCTTTTACAGTTCGTAAAGTTAGAAATATTTTCTTGAGAAACTTTTTAAATCCTTTATTCGGGCACGCGTTACCTTGAAAATCCTATGACATCTGAATAAATTCGATCCTGTTGTTATTACGAATTATCAATCGATGTGGAATTCTCGGGAAGAAAGAAACTATGCATGTCGGGAATGAATGCAGCTGTATTTCGTGGGTCACCAATTTCGTCGATTGATGTCCTCTCTCGCCGAATTGCAAGTATATGATCTTGTTACCAAAGTGTCGGCTGACCCTGGCAAGGCACGATCCATCGAGTATGTGGTCTTTGTCAAGCAACAACACAAGATAGCTTTTCAATCTCGTTTCGCAGCGATTCGTATTGTGTCTAGAATAGGCGTGCTCAGGAAGTACGAAGGATCCTGCGCCCTCAGGCTGACTTGCGGACAACCCTAGCTGGTTGGGGTGACGTGCGGAATAGTAGACATTCATGTAGACCGGAGTGGCCATCCCCATTCTTATCTTTCAGCTGTGCTGGCTTGAAAGTTTGCCCGAGTCGAAATAACTTCTGATTTATATCACAGGACGCAATTTCACCGACATTTTGTTGGTTTGTCGTTGGATGTTCAACCGTTCCAAATTTATTTCAAGTTAGTCTTACCTTTGTCAACTGCTCGATGATAGCTGTCGCGAGTAGATAGTGAAACGTAAATTTCAGAAAACATGGCTGTCGTCGATAAGCGATTTTAATCGGTTCTGTTTGTATTTATTTTATTTTTAAGTTAATTTAGTTAATAAGTTAATTTTTGCGGATAGCGAATGAAGCGTAAGCAGTTGGTTGCTCTCGCGAAAAGTTCTACGTTCTATCTGACTATTAGACAGCGGATTCGATGAATTTATTTCAAAAATGAGTGGATGTAATTTAAAGCAGTAAAAACATTAGAAGAATTTTCAAATACTGTTATATTATTTTGAACTTATTATTTTCAAAATGAGTTCACCGTGAACATCTTGTGAAATTTGTTGTTCGAAGCAACTGATGGCAATAGCGACGATAAACCCTGCAAATACGTACGTACTTGTAGGTAAAACATTCAAATCGACCAAGATAAATTGCTAGTATAATGGTATCGAAGAACTGGCAGTAAATATTCTAACGCTACAAATAAAATCATTTTCACTGATACGAACATAGAGCAGCGAATTGTTGCAAGTAAAGCAAAACATTCGTACGATTCCGAGAAGAGCGAACAAAAAGGAAGCCGCTCGTATCCGAGCTCGTTTATCCGGTGCTGTACACGGTTCTCAATGGGAGAACAACAAGTGAGCCGCTATAGCGTGGTATCGTTCAAAAAGATGACATCGACGGAAGCCAGTATAGTGGCACACAGTGGTTAAGAGGTTAAGAATTGGCCGGCGAAGCCAACTCTCGAGTATACACCTTATCCGGACTTAGGGGCGCGACGAGAGAGTTTAGACGATCGTCTAACAGCGTGCAGAGCGACGAAAAGAGTGTCCCAATTCCTGGGACACGAGCGACCATATCCGGTGGGTTTATGGTTTTACCGTCGCGATGCGACGCTAATACCTAGCCGGGGAACGAATCGAGTTAGCGTCCTGTTCCGGAGAGGGGCGGTGTAACAAATTCGTGCACACTGGCACATCGGTGGCGGGACACCTCCATTCCGGCGCATAGTTGCGGGACTCCGAGCCCTTAAATACACCGTAGCAAAACACTCGTGGCGCGTGACATTTTCGCCCGGGGCTTAATGGAATCAGCAGCGGCGGATTTCGTCGTCTGCATGCGAGACGCCGAGGGACCGACAGCGTTGACATAAACTCGAATTCGTATGCGGTCGGTGTTGGCGTTCCACGCTTGACACCGACCGTATAGTATATTTCTCAGCCGTCAGATTCTCCAGCGGAAGGGCGGGCTTCATTTTCGGGGCCAGAGCTCGCCCTTCGTCCGCGTCCAAGAACTTTGACCCGATTTCAGCACAACGAATCGCAGCCGCGATGACCCTGTACCGCGTTCTGCTTGACAATCTCGCCAAAATTCTGTTTCGAAAGTGCAGGTCGTAAAGAAACGATTCTCGAGCGCGAAACAGTACGAATTGTAACCCCTTGCTGTATTTTAACGAATCAGACTCGTCGTGAAGATTTTTACGAAGTCTAACAGATACGAATACAATGTGTTTCTTTTCAGATGAAATACAACTTGATTGGTTTGTAAACAATATTTAAGGATTTAAATAAATGTAGCCACGCAAAAAATATAAATTTTCTTTTCTTCTCTCTTCCGCGACATTTCTAAAAAAAACGTTCTTTGGAATATTGAATTTGTTATTGAATATAAGCACAATATCCAATGAAACGGAAGAGAAGATTAATTCTTGCTGCTTCGCACCTGCGGAATTTTTGAAAATTATTTATTTAAACTCGCGGATTTCTAGTACTGTGCCGGGACACATCCATTTTTAATCTAGAGAAATTCTCCTTTTCCGTACTTCTGTCCCATTCTTGAGAAAAATTGGCCACTGTGCGGCACGTCGTCTACGAAAATTATGACGGTATCACACGGTTTATCGAAATAATATTTTCACAATGTGTCAGCGTCGTTTCCGCCGCGGGAAGTGTATCGGGATACGTCGAATATTTTCGTCCGTGCCGCGACGTTTATGGAAGAAAAGCGGATTGAATAAATAAATAACGAAAGTCGCTTGTAGTCCGGCGTACAACTACGGCTGTAGAATACTTGAAACAGCAGGTGTTAAATTCGTTTTCCAACTTCATATCCCGTTTTCTTATGATTCACTTGATATCCCGCGATCACGTACATGGACGGCGGACGTTTATGCGAATTCATGGCTTCGAGGGTACTGTGCAGAAATTCGACGCGGAGAGAAATCCTCGTGTCCCATTTCACTGGATTGAATAATATGACTGATCGAATCTGAATCACTTTTGTAATTACCACAGATTTTCAGAGACAGTTCCCCGTGTTAATTACAGTCGACGTATTCGCCATTCTGGGATCCGCGTGACTTAGTAAATAGTCGCTTAAGTGGCGGTTTAAGTAAATCTACACTTTTATCGCCGGTTGTTGAGAAACTGGAGCAAAGTAAAATTTTATTTCCTGCAGTAACGGTTTCGGTGTTTTAAAAATGTTACGGGAAGAATGAAGTTCTTCGAAAGTTTCGAATTTATTTTTCTTTGAGGATCCGTATGACGCTCATTTCCATAAAGATCCGCAGCTCACCGATAAGAATAGAATGGAAACCGTGTTCCAAAAGCTACACTCGACATTTCTAATATTCTCCGTGTTCCCAACATAATTATAAAGTAAATTTGATGTTTCGGTACGACGCGTAAACTGTGTGACGGGGAAAAAAACTTGAAGCACGAACACGAGGAAGAACTAAATATATAAAAGTATTTAGTACCTGCATTTTTACATTGCGAACACTCTGCGTTTCAAAAGCCGATTGTAAATCGTCTTGCAGCTTAGTCCATTCCGCGCAAGGTTGTTTCATACAAACAGCTCGGTGTCGAGTAAAATAGGAAAATGTTTGTCAACGAACGTGTGCGCCTACAGGAGACATTACCTATTCATGACACGCAGCGAAGTCATCTAATTGCGGCAATCCCACATTGCACACCTTCGTGACCCCGCGCGTTTAATTACAGTGGCAATGGAGGCTAAGTCCGCGACCCTGAGCCGCGCGGAGTGCTCTCAAAGTCTCGTTTCGAAGTTCGTCGAACGTTCTCCTTACCTGTTCATCTCCGCTTCGGGGCCGTTGAATGAGTGTTTCATTAGCGTGGATCATTTAGATAACACGGCCCACTTGCAGACAGTGGCCGCGAATGCACCGACTCGCGAGTAATTAATCAAAAAATGCTTCGGGCAGAAACGCGCGTGCAAGCACTTCACCGCAGCAGGATGATGGATTCAAACGAGGACCGGCCGAGGATTTAATTTAAGCCGAGCTATTGGTCTACCTCGACGCGACCTGATTAATCCGGCTATTTTCATTTTATCCGCGGTGTAATTCTTCTGGGTAAATGCGTTCAGGAGGTCAAATCCCCTCGGGTCGATAACAGGACATCTGTGAGCTCGCGAAGGGTCACGGCTCCGACGACACCTGCAATCGTCGTCCTTCCGCCCTTCCGTCCACCGCACAGTGGCTAAAACAGCCCATTTAGGAGCTCAAAATTCAAAAATCCAAACACGCGGCAGTATTTCTCCTTACGTCGACACTCGCGCCTGTAGAAGTTAAAATCGACAATTGCAATTATCAATTCTGCCCATAATTGTGAAAAACCGTAAGTCAAAATTTAAAAAATAACGAGTTTATCAGTTATTTCACTTATTCGTGTTCATAACCATCATATTCGTGTACACAAAAATGAACCTTTATCGGTCGCTTCATAAGAGTCACCCTTATAGCATATACCGATGACATGACTGACATGTTAATCGAAGCGATAAATTTGTTCGCTATTCGTCGACCGTACTCGACACTCTGTGTACAAACCGTGAATGAAAATCAATTCTGGATACAGAAGTGAAATAGCAAAAACAGTCGCGCCGAAATTGAATTATTTCCTCGAGCGACACGCCAGTCATTCGAATGATGCTGGCACGAGACCTGGAATGCTTGCGTTTCCGATTGCGAGTGATTAAAACCGTTGAGCTGGAAGCTGGTAAAGAATGCCATGGGTTAAATGTCAAGAATTAACGTTTTCGAAGAGAGAGCGTGCTGGATCGAGGACAAGAGATTTCCAATTAAATTTCTAGGACGTTCTCTAGCGACTGCGTGATGCACGGTGTTCAAAAACACTCTAGGGACGTGGTGGGATCGTTCAGATGGGCCCTAGTGGTCGGTACGAGGTAAAAGGAACAGGGACGTTGGACGACGATGCACCCGAGTCCCGTGCAGAGAAAAATATTTTCTATATCGTGATAGGGTAACGATCCTCTTTCGGGGTTTCCCAACCAAGACTAACGAAGTCCTCCGACAGTGTGGAAAATCGAACCGGGAGCCCAACCCGTTCGTCTTTCGCCGACCTGAATTTCGCGTCGCCGTCGCCGCCGGAAAGTTCACGGATGGAGACAGTGCGAGACAAAGTAAACGACCCTCGTTGCAGGCTACATCCACGGCCAATGACGATCTAGCGTCCGCGTCCAATTAATTTTGATATCTGGATCCAACCAACAATAAACCGCGTTCCGTCCTACTTTTGTTTCATCCACCCTCCGACCGGGAATCCATCCTCTAGGTTATCTTTGGGCAAACACGAGCCGCCGCTGTTGTTTAAATTCATCTTTCTCGAATCACACGCTTGAATTAATTTGATAATAATCAGGGATCACGCGCGAGCCCCGCACTCGACGGCAATTACAGTAAAGTCGTCATCTCCACGATCGCTGTCCCTTCGCCTACTCTTTCCACTGGGCGGCACGATACGCTTTCTGTTGTTGCATCTTCGGCCTTTGTACTTTCTGCGCGGTCGACGCAGTCATAAAAAAGTAGTTTCCCCACGCGGTCTCTGTCCCATCGCCTACCCCTTCCACTGAGCGGAATGATACGCTTTCTGTTGTTGCATCTTCGGCCTTCGTACTTTCTGCGCGGTCGACGCAGTCATAAAAAAATAGTTTCCCCACACAGTCTCTGTCCCATCGCCTACCCCTTCCACTGGGCCGAATGATACGCTTTCTGTTGTTGCATCTTAGGCCTTTGTACTTTCTGCACGGTCGACGCAGTCATAAAAAAGTAGTTTCCCCACACGGTCTCTGTCCCTGCTCGAAGCAGACGATGGGAGCTGTTTAGATCGCGACTTTACCGTATCGCTTCATCATTCCCCCAAAAATTTGTTTCCTCGGTGACGGACGTCGGCTTTTCTGCGCACCGCTTCCTCATTCCATACACAACAGCTAAACAATTGCATCCTTTCAAAGACGGTCGATGAACTTGCCGTGCGATTTTCTTCGCTGCTAAAAATATTAATATTTCGGCTTCAATTTTCTATCGAAAGTTTTTTGATTTTGACGCGAGATTCATCGGTTTACCCTACTGTGGCGCTTCCATCGGTTGCGGACGAACAGCGCGGGATTACTCGTTCTTTGTTTTTTCAAGCGATCCGCGCGCATAAAGCCGACAAGGTGCAACGATGCAGCGATGCAGCGATGCAACGGTACAGCGGTGCAGCAGCACCGCGAGCGATCGTTCGAACAGGTGAATTTCCATACGGGCACCTTTTTCTGGTGGCCGCGGGATCGTGCAGAGTCCGAACGGTCGACACGTGTCGCCGGACAAAAAACATTAGACAGCTTGAATGGAGGGCAAACATCGCATTTCAATTGCGACGAATCGATTGCCCCTCGTGGAACCAGAGTGCCAGCGAAATATCGGTTTCGCGGGTCTCGAAACAAACAAGTGGCGTATCCCGCGTCGTAACCGCGACACCGTCGAATTTATGCTGGCACTGCGCGGCGCGCGGAGGAAAGATACGAACGACGCTACCTTCCACTTTCAACCCCTGTGTCAATAAAAACAAGTTTCTCACGGTGCTCATTTCACACCGCAATTGAGCTCCGTCGATCGTGCGACCAACAATCTATTTCTCTCAGTGTCAACAACTTATTCAGCACCGATCAGCCCGCTGAAACCAAGTTTTGACTTCCTTAAACTTTTACAATACGATATATCTCGGCGCTAGATTGCGGAGACTTATGCATTTTTGAGTTCTGTAAATTATCGAAAAATGCTAGAGCCTGCAATTTGGCAAAATCTAACACGATTTTTATTTACTCCGGACCTGCAAAGGCTACCGCCACTGAAAATAGGATTTCATTTGATTGCACTTTCTTGAAATTCATAAACATCACCGTGATTCCGTTGTGCAAGGGTAAGGACGAGATTTTTCACCGACAATATTTTACCGACTCCAGATTTGACTGGCAATAACTTTGGCCGTCAACGACTTTGGTGTCCACTGTCCGCGTACACCAGATCGCAAAACTCTCTGAATTGATCGGGGCGGACCACTGTATGGCGTGTTAACGGAAAATTTTCGAATGGAAAGACTCGATAAGAATTTTTAATGTAAGTGGTCCGAAGTAGCGAGTTTCAAGGGTCGATTGAACGTCGCGAAGTTTTCGAGTTCACGGCGGAGACTGGAATAAGAATCGGTAATTGTATCGGCTCTACGAGCAACGGGATAGAAGAAATTAGTTTCTCTCCGATATTCAATTTTAATAGGTCGACAAGACCGCAACGATGGGGTATTCATTCTCTTTCGTTTTCCCTTGGTTTCCATCTCATTGGCTTCCCGCCTCGCTCCGAAAGCACACCGGGAAAGACTCGTCGATAAGTTCGCCTAAGGTTCCGAGATAACCGGACGAAGAAAATTCCGAGCGCGAAGGAGCAATAAAACAAAGGACCCCGGGAACAATGGTAACTAATTTCAATGGGCCGTTAAATATGGACGAACACTATTAATTGTCGGATTGCGATTGTCCATTAATTTCGCCGGTCGTTTTATTGAGATCATGGAATAACACAATTCCATCAACGGGCTCGCCAGTAGAAGTAATTCAACGCGATGAAATTGGATTCTTCGTGTTCCATTGACAGTTCTTTTGGAATTGCAACGGGGTCGCGCAATGCTCCCAAAGAAATACAGCACACTCTGCTGAAATTAATAGCCGTGCGAATAATTTTTATGGACGTCGTACGTTTTCAGATAACGTTAACACCAGGTATTAAGACGAAGCAAAAAGAAAATATACAGTCTAGAGGAGAGAAAATGTTTCATACTTTCATAAAAGCTTTTCGAACGTACGGCTTCAAAGCAGCTCACTTCGTTGGCGCTAATCCTCGTTCATCGCGCATTTAAATTCATAATCTTTCACTCTGCCGGGCTGCCCTTTTCTCCTTTTACAGAGTTATCACAAAAATTGTAAGCAAATTGAACAGCACTTTTCGTGTAAAAAATAGTAAACCAATTCTTGCGTAAATAAAGTAACCCTGGATTAACCCTCCGCGAACCAGGCGGACAAAAAACATCCTCCTGATCGAAAATGGGAAGAGCAGACTCGAGCGAAACAAAAATTTACATGTAAAAATAATAGTTCGTTGTAGAATACATTAACTAAAAATAATTCGATGCGCAGTGAAATTTCATCGTTCGAAAATTAACGGAATTTCAATCTCTAGCGATAGATCGGAGTATAATATGCAGATAGATTATAGATCGAGCTGTCCCTGCTGAAGAACGACATGCCGCGTAATTAAAGGCCCATATCAGGCTGTCTAAATCGCAACAAGTAATTAATTCGGGGAGTCACTGTTTCAGCACAGCGTCATTATGACATTATCTCTGCGGCAGCTATTTTGCTGACGCGAATTAACATTAAGCTGTGTTACTCGTTCATTAGCTCGGGCTGCCTAGGCTGCGACTATTACACCGGTGTCTCTGAACTCGGTAAATTATGTCGTGCATCTTTCAATTCCTCTTCATTGCCGGCTATTTTATTTTTCGTCCTGCTTCTTTCGGCGCTGGCTCGTAAGAAGCTTATCCACTTCTCCGCTCGCTTTCTATACTTTCCGCGGCGTGCGCGCACCAGTAATCCCCACGGAGTGGCTGAAAGCTATTTTAATGAAAACCCGCCGGGGAGTTGTCGAAACACCCGGCCGCCGGCACCTGTGTTTCGTTAAATGCGCGAATTAAGAAGTTACGCGCCAGCAGCACCCCCGCGAAAATATTTCGTCGTCCAGTTACATCGAAACGGAACCCCGGCAGCCGACCAAATATTCCGCAGCGATCTGGATCGAAGAATTTAGCCTATCGACATCGTTAATTTTCCACGAAAAAGCAATCCATCATCTTGTAAAATGTTAGCATACGCTGTTATGAGAAAAATTAGTAGGTGTAACGTAAAACGGTAAAAGCGTTAGAAGAATTTTAAAAAAGAAAAAAAAAGAAAATAAACTCCTGTTTCACTCCAGTTTCACTCCAGCTCGCTGCAATTCAGGTACAAAATTTTTATTTTGCTTAAAAATCTATTAATTGATAACACTGTTTACTCGAAATTGTAACCACTTGCGTTTTATTTTCAAATCGGACACGAACGTTTCCAATCATCCAACAGTAACGTGAAAATTGTTTTGAATTTTGGTACGGTATTTTTTAGCGACGCCGAGTTTAATAGATGTTTACTTATTCTTTTTGTAACGAATTTAACGTTTTTTTACCAAAGAAAAAAATTGAGAGAGAAGCAGTTCCCGCGAATGAAATACGCCATCTCTAACGCTCTCAATATTTTAGAGTTTAAATATTTGATGGCTTGGAATACTCGTACTAACTAGAAAATGTATTCGATTTCGTTTAGTATGATCAGTTTTTGAGATCCATAGACGATTATCAATGCAAATTGAATGGATATCGGTTAATGGACTTTATGAGAAAAATCCCTCTAATATTCTTGGATCGAGACCACCACCCGTGCGCAAGCTCTCCCGATGGATCGTAAAATGTTTCCCGATATCAGTCGGCGAAACGAAACGATACGCCGAAATAATCGAGAATGAATAATAAAGAGACCGGTCGACGCAGCTGTCGATCGAGTGCCGGGCATCAAAAATCGAATTCCCAATGTAATGACAACCTTTTACTGTCGTTCTTTATCTGCACGGGAAATTACCGCCTAGTCTTGCCGTATTCTGTCCCGTTTACGATCGACCAACCCGTGTTGCAAACATTTTTATTTGACGCGATTGGGTTTCCCGTGCCGCAACTGTCCAATCGTTTTCAAAAGTGCACACCCATCAATGAAACTTCGATGATGAAAATAAAGGTTAATCCTCGGCACTCGAAAATTGCTGTAACATTATTCGAAATATTGTTGAAAGTGTGTGTTAAGTACGTTGGTATCTAATCAATTACTAAACATTTAAGTATTGCACGAGGTATTACAACAATTTTATATTCGTACAAAGAAAAAAATTAATATAGAATGGAATCGTTCTCTAGGTCGGAAGAAATGTTTCATTTTCCAGTTAAAATAGCTCCGAGTGCGAAGGATTAACCCAATCGGGATCCATTCATATCCACAGAAACAGAGTTGGACGGTATACGAATAATATATAATTACTTTTGTAGTTGATTACGAAATGTGATCATGGCTAATCGAATAAATCGGTAATCATGATTACATTTGGTAATCCGTAGCCATTAATCGGTAATCGGTAATCGCAGATATATTAATCATTAATTTATCATTTACCAAAATTAACATTACATATAATTATGAAAGCCGAGCGACGGAACGTGATCAGCTTAGATTACAGGAAATTTTTGGTCAACACTTTTTCAGGAATCTTCAAGGTCGTCCGATGAACACCATAACAAATTTATTTTATAAAAAAGAAAAAAAGAGAAAAGAAAACTTCAAACTTAAAATTGAAAGTAAGTAGAGTAAAAATTTAAAAAAAACCATAAAAATGAAAAGAAGATTGTTAATCTTAAGAGAGGCTTGAACACGCGACCTATAGCACCTTCGAAACCATAGCTGTTGCTACACGATTGAGAAACGAATTTTCTGGATATCGTAAAATTAAATGTTGATTATCCTGATAAATAATGAGTATTGTCAAAAACGCTCGGACACGGTGGTGAGCTTATTTTTGTCTAGAGGAAAGATCTGGTATGGTGGTTATTTTACAGGTTTTTGGGCCTGCTTGACCGTGGCCACGAGCCCTCGGCGTCGTCTTTCACGCGTCGCAGAGCTTGCGAGATTCGGCGAGCTTAATCTTCCGTGGCGTGCTGACTTGGACGGTCTCGAAAGTTGCCGAATCTCGAGGGTGCGCTACGGTGTCTTTTGCACAAGGCTGAGAGCTGACTAGCCCCGCCTTCCTTCTCCTCCTCCTCCTCCTCCTCCCGCAACAAGAGGAACACACTCCCGCTTAAACCATTCTCCCGGGCGCTATTGTTGGGAACACCTTTCGGGCCAATAAACTATCCGGCCGAATTCCATCGGGGAACTTTTCTCAGGAATCCGATAAGCATCTCGCTGTTTCAGAACGTTCGTTTCCGATGTTTGACCCGGTGATGCGAGTAACCCGATTGAAACGCGGGTCTACGAACTCAAGCCTGGAGCCTCCGGTTCCCTCGCAAACTTCTCGCGAAATTTCATGAAGTTGCCGGCTACGCGTCCGAAAGATTCAGAATCCTCCCGAAATAAGTACCGGGGCTTTGAACAAACCGTTGCTTGTCTAAGACCGGAAAGTTTCGTCGTTCACCCGTTCGTCTCCTCATTGTTCGAGTCTTTCCTGTCGCACGATTTCGACGAACGCGAGTCACTGATTTCTATTCGAGTAAACACCTATGTATACAGGGTGGCTCGCCTAAGACAAGCCACCCGAATAACTTTTATACTTTCCGATAAGATGAAATGTTTCGCACAAAAGTGGTTTGGTTTGTCAGCGTTTTCCAGGTTTAGATCGAGTCTGAAGTTCTACGTTTGCAGCCCTTCGCCACACAATTTCAATCATATATTCAAGGATTTTCAAGGTCATTCAAGATCCTAAACGTAAAAAAGGATGAAACATATAAATTCAATGAGATTCGCAAAATTGGCTCTATATCTGTCAATATTCCCTGATTCTTGTAATATCTCGACTGTTTCAGATCAGACGAAATTATTCGAAATGAAATATTCTTTCAAATAAATCCGTAAAATCTGCAAGCTACTATTGACATTGTATCAGCAGAACCAAACTACAGACACGATCATCTTGTTATTCCAAAAGTGTTGAAACGACATTCGCGTATGATTCTACATATGGACGTCTGATATCCAACGCGGTGTTCATAAAACTGTCTAGACATGTTAAAAAACGGGAAGAAGGGGCCTAAACGACTCATACGATCATAAACTCTCCTCTGGTTTATCGTCAAGATGAGTGCACTCCTCAAATTGGAGTGTCCGCGGGTCCGCCATTTTGAGAGAGCCGAATGGAAAGCATAAACCATTCGTACGAGTTGCGGAATACAATTCGCTACAATAGGTATCCAGACCTCTTAACCGATGTGGAGAAAACGAATTGCTATGAGCCAATAAAGGAACTCTGTTGCCCGTATGTTCTGTTTCTGTCCGTCGTCGTTTACTACACGTGTATCGCCGGTGTGTATTGCAAACGAGGATCGTTCGGCGCGGGGAAAAACGTTGCGGAGAAATTAAACAAGAGATAGCTCGCAATAACGTCCCCAAAGTGTCCTCTTCAGGCGGTCGCGCGTTATTGGGGATGGCGCCCGAGTTCGCCGGGAAACTGAAAGAAAGAACCCGTGCAGAACCTATATAGACATACACAGGGAGAGAGAGAGAGAGAAAGCCGGAGCTTTTTTGTCGGCGTGGGAGGAAAAAGAAAGTCAAAGAAGCTCCGCACGAAACTCGAAAATCAAAGGCAACGGGTAAACACGGCGAACTATCGATTCCTCCTGAGCGTATTTGCATTCGTGCTATGTATTACTATTCTCTTTTGTTTGCCCTCGCTCGCATACACGTCGACTGTATTAGGAAGTATTTGCCCGGTCTCTCTCCGTGCTCTTACATTATAAAATCAATAGTTCGAGAAACATATTTCGAGAAACTGTTCGCTTCGTCGCCTATCGCGAATTCACGAATATACGCGGATTCGATTTTTCCTCTGTTTCTTATGAATAATTTCAGAAATTTCGATGTCCCCTACGTACGAAACGACCGTGTATAACCTGATCATTGATAAACTGAAAACACCTTGCACCTTTTTCTACCGAGCGTTCCGAAATGAAGTTATTGCTTTAACGAACAGTTCCTGTCGGACGCGATAACAGCGCATTGTTATTTCATTCTCATTTAGCGACGCCGCTTCTGCAACTGTCTACTGAATTTTTCATTTGAATTGGTCCGTTACGCGAGATCGTTCAACGCGGAACGGTGAAACTCCATCATGTTTTTCAATCTGTACACCCACAATCCTCGGTTCGATGAGGAAACAAGCGGAGACGGTTCGTGCGGCAGCCTGGTACGAACGCGAAATTCATAAATTATATTTCCAGCGAGGAAGAAATTTCGGACACCGTGGAGCTGGGCCGAATAGACAGCAAATAAGAAAATAAGGAAGCATTCCGCAAGTTCTCGGGCTCGTACGTTACCCGGTTTGCGCTGTCCGATTGCTTAGCGTCTACGCCGCGGGAAGCCACGGTCGACTTTCTTTCAGACGATAACTTTGTCGCTTTCGAGGATATCCGTAGCCGAGTTCCATACCACAGCCGGCTCAAAAACCGTGGGGCAAACGGGGACAGAGTACAGTAAAGTCGCGATCTAGCTCCCTGAGGATCTCCACGATCACTGTCCCTTCGCCCACCTCTTCCACTGTCCGTGTTTGCATGCTGTCCTTTTGTACGTTCGGAAAACTTTGTACTTTCGGCGCGGTCGACGCAGTCATAAAATAATAGTTTCCCTACGCGATCTATGTCCCTGCTCGGAACAGGCGATGGAAGCTAGAAAACTTTCGGGCAACTAATTCTTCCTCTGGGAAACCCTTCTTCGTTGAGTCGGACTTACAAACAGTTCGTATCCATTGAAACGCTTTGCATTAATTTATATTTTATTTATCCGAGAACATCCATAGGCGAGATTCATGCTACAGCCGGGTCGAACATCGTCGGGCGAACTACACCAAAACTTTCGAGCAACTAATTCTTCGAGTCATACTTACAAACAGTTCGTATCAATTGAAGCTCCCACCCCTGATCTGGTGACTCTGATCGCGCCTCAAGCCGGAGCGCTCATTAATTTCGAAACGCTTGGTTGTTTCCGGTAAGCCTGGATACGTAATCACGGGGGAGATCCATATGTCCCTGACGGTCGGATTGTCAATCAGTAAACGTCACTTCCGTTAAAAAACAACGTCGGAATCACGGCGCGCAGGCGGGGAGTAACGCGCATCGATTTTCGATTTACCCGCCGCGAATTCTATGCGATCGAACCTCTTCGCGGCTAAGCGGCAAGTAATTTGGGACGGACAATATCCGGCTGTGATATTATTACAGCGCGTAATAAATTGAATTCTGCGGGGTTGGCGGCGTTGTTGTTGCTGGATCCCGTCGAAATCTGTTACAACCGATGCGTTCCGCTGTCCCGCCGGAAGTCAATGATCTGCGGATACTTCCGAATTTATCGTTCGTTGATAAGCCAAATGAATCGCTGAATAAACCGAAACGCTGAATGCTAACCTGAAATGTTAATTGGAATTTTGAACAGCGCGTTTAACAATTCGACGATCGCGCGACGCTCGCAATACAAATACACGATGATCCATTTTGCAAATTCAACGTTTTTATCGTTCAACTTCAATCCGATCGAGGAGAATCTCTGCCAATTTGAACGTCGATACGTTTATTAGTTTCTTTTCCTAGATTCGTCGAGGTACCGTGGTTTCGGAATAGAGTATTTTCGGAGGTTGCTACGGCTGCAGGCGAGGGGTGAAAGGTGGGACATCCATATTTCATGAGGATCGAGAGATGAACATCGCGGCTGCATAAAAATCAAGAAACTGAAAGCCGGTATTGAATACTAAAACAGTTCTTTAATCAGCGCAAACAAAAACAGAACAATCGGCGTAACAAGAACAACAGCCGCATAACAAGGTGTCTTTGGTGACGAATACGACATCGTCGCGGTTTTTAATGATGATGGCCTCCCTCGTGGACGATTCCGTTGCTGTTATGAACGTGAGCGACGAATCCGTCTTTTCCCGCGTGGTACTTCACCGTTCTGACATTGCCACCTGGTTCTTTCACCGTATACTCGCCGTGTACTTCCTCGCCTGCAATTCAAATCGTTTCTGTAGATTCTCGATTCACTTGAAATCAGAACAAGGACTTAATTATCGGCCGGTGTGTTGTCCGATACGGGAACAATGAACCCGTGTTTCCCAGACTATAATATATCGATCGGAATCGTCCGCAAAATACAGGGCGTCCATAAATATCCTGCGCGATTATAAATGGCTGTAAGTTCGCAGCGGTGGATATTACGCACTGTATTCTGCTGTTACGAGAACAAGCGGCCCGTGCAATCGCTATTTTGACTACCATGGTGTGCCTCATCGCTGCAAAATGGCTGCGGCCCCGCAAGAGCGTAGCTGCCGCGTTGCGGAAAATCAATAACTATTCCCAATCTAATCAGAAAGTTTCTAGTCGTGCGTTTATCATTTTTAATTAGCATTTTCAAGAACCTTTGCTTCGTCGGTGATACTTTCTTACACCGTTGAGGAAAGTGTTTGTTGCTGAGCGGCGAGTCGCACTCGTGCTCGTGGCTTCTCCGAGTGGATAATCTGACAGGATGATCAAATACTTCGAATTTGAGTTTGAGGAAATAAAAGTTGAATTTACGCTCTTAATTCCTTGGAAGAGAAAGAAAATTGATATTATACGTCTACTCGAACGGTTCGATATCGATAACATTCGTTCATAGAATTTTTTAAAAATTTTATCGTGAGTCTGACTCGAAGTCATAACTCGTTGAAATCGCTTGAGAATTTGTATTAAAAATTTCGCGTACACTCGCGGGTGTACGATCGCGGACAAGCACAACGAAGTCTTCAAATTGAATAGCGTTCACAGTTAGCTCGCAGCTAGTTAGCGGATTAACATTGCAAAACGGAGCAGGCTTGTCAGGTGCGACACGGTATTCGAAATTGTTGCGAAAGAGAATTCCAGCACGGTAGTAGTCGACGAATTCAGGGACGTTTCTTCGAAGAGTATGTATCGTCTGCGTCGCTCTAGAAAGACCTTGAACAGTGCGGACGGTTTTGATTTTCGCTAGTTCAATGACGTCGCAATCAGTCGTGGTTAAATCAACGAGCTTCCACGAAACCCGGAATCCGCGAACCGTAATTACTTCTCCTGCATAACGTCATGGTTTTGTTAACTGTATCAGAGAACTCAAACTAATTTGACAAGAAACTGCTGAACGATGGATGCCTTAAAGGAAACGCCTTCCGAAATGGGAGACCCTACCACCATTTTAGATGCGTTTGCTGTGCTTCGTCCGACATAGAACGTCACCCGTTGAAACACTGAAAAATACTACACACCTTTGGCAACAAGCGAGAAATAATATTTTCGGGAAACAAGCGAAATATTTGACTGCAACTTTCGGAACAGTGAAACATTAATTATCTTCGGTTGACGAGCAACCATAAAAAATTACGCAACAGGAGAAATTTATTAAAATTTAGTAAATTATACGAATTTTTTTAAGTTTAAAGTGAAATATGTTTTTAAACTTGTTCAGATGTGCGGGTGGTTTTTAATATTCAGTCATTCAATCATTTATTCGTTTAGCGCTGTTTGCTATCCCGTGCTTCTTCATCGAGAATAATGAATGTTCTGCAGCAGTTTACGCAATTCCGGCCACGAAAAACGAGAAGTTCCTCGAAATACAATATATGTTTAGGTGCTGGTAGATCGAGTCTACAGCGAACACATACCCTGCGGACTCAGTCAACTGATTAATCCTAATCAAAGTACTCCCGGCAAACTAGCTTCCCAACTGTTTGACATGCGAGCGCCATTAACATGGAACACGTTCTGATTCTAATTAAAACGATTTTGTAGTCAGAGTGGAAGAATCTTGAGACTAGAAATTCGTCGTGCTGTATCAACGTCAGTCTTAGTTTTGCATTGGACATTGTTTAAATTGATATACGCAAATTTCGAGCAGCAGTTCACAACGATTCTACGAATTCCGAAGCGCAGAGATACAAAATGTACATTTTACATTCTCAATATACGCCCGCGTGAAAAGTTGTAGAAAACAACTTTTAATATTTTCTCTGGAATTCCGACCAATTGAAATTTTTTCAAAATTGTAATTCGTGTTTTCAAAAACGTAAAAGAAAACCCAAGTCATATGGCCCGATATTAAAAATATCACTGTGACAAGTTGCTAAGAACCATAAGAAAAAATTATTAGAAATTGTAAAAAACTGTAAATTCAGATTTTTCAATTTTACAAAGCCTATAGCATTTTTATACAATTTCGATGAAACTTTACGTATGTATATTTCTTACTTCGATTGACAGGAAGCATGCTTTAAATTTTCATTAGAGACGCAGATGCTTTGTTCTTCGTCGTTACGACAAATAGGAAAAAAAAATTATTTGCGCGTTGCTTGATAAAAATGATGCTTCTAAAATTCTAAAAAATAATTATTCGTTTTTAAAGTGTGCACGAATAGTTTTTACACGTTGCGTATTGATCTTGAACCGCTAAATCTTGATTTGGGACGTTTTGTATAAAATTGAAGCTGATAAATAGAAGTTTTAAGCTGCGTCCACGGCGAAGCTCCTTTTGCTCGGTAAAAGAGTAGAAGTCAACAAGAGGCGACAAAAAGTAGCTCGATGTTGCTTGAGTGTGGTCATAGCTTTATTTAATTTCCGTCTTACCATCTCTGTGCTCCTTCTGGCCGTGAAAGTCGCCGGTATGATGATCATCCACTCCGTAAGAGAACTCGTAATGAGGATGCGCCACGTAGTTGTGACGATGATGCCCATGCTTGTCAACCCAACCAACTTCCTCGGCATGGCCTATCACCGGACCATAGAAATGTTGGAAAGAATGCGCGTGTCCGGCATCGGCTCGGCCTTTCCACAAAACCGACAGAACCAGTATCGGCAGGATGAACTGCGAGGAATAGTTCATTAGTTGTTTGCCCTGCGATTGAGTGCGGAATTTAAGCCGAACCGGAGTGTTTGGATAGAAAGTTAACTCTGTTGCTGTTTTGTAGCAACACGTCCCGTTTCGCAGTCAAATATGAGGAATGTTTGGTGCTCGCTCGTCAGAAGTTAGAGAGTGTATCCCTCACGCAGAGGAGAACGAGGGAAAGAAACATTGTTCGCTCTAACGACGAGAGACTTATACAGAATGAATACCATCCAGCCTCTCTGTTTTAAAAATATACTTTAATCGGTTTCGAATTATTTAATCTTCGGTCACTTGCACACCACTTTCCGTATAATTGGTTTCATGGAACATTATCCGACAAAATAAATATTTTGCTAGTGCAGTCGACACCTTCGTTTATGCTTGAAACACTAAATTTAAAGTTTTCAGGTGGTAAGTGCACTATACGAGTAATTAAAAATTAATCTTCCGGTATTACATTTCACCTGAACTCTAATTTTCTAGCAGCCAATTGAGATTACTGTTCGTATTAATCAAATCGTCCGTATTATGAACGTTAATGCATAATTCTTCTATTTAAGGGTTAACAGTGATTAAAACGTCTTTATCCCGAAAAATGTCGTAGAAGAGAAAATTTATATTTCTTGTATGGCTACGTTTATTTCAGTGCTCGCATATTGGTTACGAACGAATGAAATTTTATTCGCTAAGCTGATAATTTATGCAGTTTCTCGGAGAGTTTCGGCTTCAATTATGCAGGAACAGTTTCTAAATCCCGCGTCTTAAGGCCGGTCCAATTTCGCCAACTCGAGGGAGTATTTACGAGGGGGCGGGGCGCCTTTTCGAAAAATTTTCCCGGAGAAGTAGAAACGTAATTCGAGGGAGTGATTGTGATTAACCGGGGTTACGGAGAATCGATGGAGGTTCCGGCGGAACGGGACAGAACGATTTCGCGAACGGCGGACCGGCGGCCGATAATTAAATGGCACGAAACGATTGATCGACTCCGCCGCTGCGCCGCGCCGCTCGGAAACACCGGGTCCCACGTGTCACGGGTCCGAGAAAAATGAGGAATGGTCAATCGCGTGATGTACACTCACTTTAAACGCCATGCCAACGGGTTGACTTAGTCGCGAAGCCCACGGTCGATGAGATGGGGCAAAAAATAGAATCGGAAACCGGTTCGGATATAGAGTGAATTCGATCGATCGATACCGGGACCGACGATCGTCCGAAAACTGAACGATCAGCGGGCACTGCGTTGTTCCTTTTATAGGTCCACTTTAAAAGTTTCCCTCTGCTTAATTCTTCTTTGGACCCATGCCCGGAACTTCCCCGACGGTGCAGACGTTGCAAAACACAATTATTCAAGCGGTCCGACCCAGCAAAAAGCGTCGTGAGTTCCTCGCTCGAGCGCACATTAGCCAATCCCGGTCTCTAATGGAGTTCGTTGCGAAATGGGACGAAAAAAATCGAGCGTAGGAAACGACGCTCAGTTTTCTTCCTCGGCCAGGTGACATACGCGTATCGATCACGCTTCTAGCCGTTCCGTCACGCTCGATAGGGCCGCGAGATTGTGCTCCTTGCTTCGACTTTCTTCCTGGATGCTGGTCCCCGCGATCCCACGCTTCATTTCTCCTCGAGTTACGTCTCCAAATATCAGACCATATTATACTTATACATAGGTATAGGACGTGCATAGGACGCAGCGTTCCAAGATAACGGAGTATCTGATGCCCACAAGTCGAGGCACGAGATAATTCAATTTCTAAAATGGCCATTTTGTCCTTTACATATTTTATAAATGGGGATAAATCATTTCCAGTTACCGGAGCCGAAATATAAATGGCGACGAACTATTTGATGACGTTTGGTATATTATAGGTTACATCACCAGTGGGAAGATCGAAAAACAGCGACAAATTGAAATTTGTAAATACTTCGCATACGTTGACGTGCTTTTT
This sequence comes from Lasioglossum figueresi, assembly GCA_028455805.1. Lineage (NCBI taxonomy): Eukaryota > Metazoa > Arthropoda > Insecta > Hymenoptera > Halictidae > Lasioglossum > Lasioglossum figueresi. The sequence continues at coordinate 14,705,570 of CM052189.1, read as the reverse complement.
AAAAACATTTCGAAATCGATGTTGAATTTTGCTTGCAACCGACTGGATGTAATTCCAGAACAGTCGTAAAATCCAATGAAAAATCGAAACATTGTAAGCATGCATTTATATTTGTACCAAATACAACTTTCACGGTACAATACGAATTTCGAATGCATACACCTGATTCGTAGAAAGAAAAGTTAAAATTCAATTTTTTTAACATTAAAAACAACTCCCACAAATCAAACAGGATCGCGGGACGGAAAATGGAATTCCATCGAATATAGATGACAAGAAATTCGGTATTCCGAACGGGCGCCCCACTCGATCTGCCTTTTCTAGACAGTTGATAGTAGAATGACGTTTAATAACACTCTCCGATCAGTTTCCAGGTCGGGCGATCGGCAAAAAGCGAGATCAAGCGTTCGATCATCGACAGGTTCCGCGCCAAGAAATCCAATCGTGCCGCCGTTAGCGCCGTTGAAGAAAGATCATTCGCGGAATTTTTGATACCATCCTGTTATTAACAAAAACTGTGGAGATCCCGGGGCTCGGTCGGTCGCAAAGGGAAACGGTTACCGCGGCTGTAGAAACGAGCCAAGGGGTCGAGGGGGAGAATCGTATTCTGGCACACGATGTGCTGGAGCGGCGGAAGTGCTCGAAGAGGCGCTCGGCTTTTGAGTTATGACACTTTTTGAGTCGAGGAGTCGCATTGTGAATGGCGCATCCGGGTCTAGCGTAATATCCCAGCTCGATCTCTCAAGGCTGGGCCGGCGATAAATCTGCCTTAAATAAGATTTGCCGGCGACACTCCCGCGAAATAAAAGGAACGGAACGGCCACGGTTCCGGCGACACGGTTTGCCTCCCTTCGATTCCGATCTGTCGACACTCTGATCGGGGTTGATTGGTTATTTTCCTCGAACGGCTTAATGGGGCTGCCGCGTTTAACGAAACGCGCTTGTCCTACTTCAGCCTGGCGAAATCGTTCTGCTAGTCTCCTTGAAACAGGACGGCTTCCAATGATTAGAACACCGTTTCTCAACCGTTCTTGGCTCGCAGTGCTGTTTTCAAAGTCATTTTCATTTAGCATCTTACACCAGCGGATCTTCATGCAAAACAAAAATGTTCTATCCGCATTCTAACATAGCGAAGCGAATTAGGAATTTATTTTCCTTCAAAGTGTGTTCAATAGATTGAAAACTATCTAACGGTAGTTTGAAATTCTGCTGAGCCGTTCATAAACACGCGGTAGATCGATAGCGAGATCTGTTACAGATGGTTTTTACACTATTTTACACTTTTAACCCTTTGCACTCGGAGCCATTTTAACATGGAAATCAAACATTTCTTCCGACCTACGATAATTTCCATTCTATATGATTTTCTTCATTTTATGGATATGAAATTGACGTAATACCTCGTACAATACTTGAACGATTAGCAATTGGTTAGATCCTAATATACTTAACGTATACAATATTTTGAATAACTGTACAACTTTGATTGGTGACTCTGTGTCACCATTCGAGTGCTAAGGGTTAACTAACCCAGACCTTCGAATGTCCTTCGAATTATTTTTTCTTTCATATTCTTTGGCGTAGTTGGTTGCTCGCGATGCGCATCGTGTTTCAGTGAATTCGGTATCGATAAATTGATACACTACCGCTATAATTCGATGACAATAACGGACTAAGCTATTTAAATTTGAAGCACGATGAGATATTAGAGACTTCGTGTCTGGGTACATTGATTGAATGCATTATCGACGAGATTTGACTAGCCGTCGGAGGAAATTGATTTTCTGTAGGTTTGTTCCACTAAACAGCCCTCTTCCAGTGATTATAATCCCTATATCGAGTTCACGTAGACGCTCAAACTATTTCAATTAAACGAAATTTGACTAAGAGCCCAATTTACGTCTCGAGCGTTCGTCCCTCAATAGTCCTTATTTGGCTGGCTCCTTGGGGCAGGGTCAATATTAATTAATATTGGGAATCGATTGGTCTCGCCAATCGTCAGATAATTCCAACGATCCGACGACCGATGACCCACTGCTTTAAATGCTACAGACGAAGAACGAAAATATTAATGAATAACTCGTATTTCTCGTACCGATAATAATTAATACATCCTTTGAAGACATCGAACCAATCATTCTTGGTTGGCTTCAGCATAGACGCAAGGCTCAAAAGCGAAAGCTACGTTGCGTACACGCGACAACGATTCCTAAGTAATATCACGGTAAGAGTTAGAGGGAGGAACCCGAAACCCTAGGGATAAGTCCCGAGATTAACGTTGCGTTCCCCTTGTTCTAGTATCGTGCTGCTTCGCAGATCCCTTCGACCGTTGAACTGCTGTCGAATAATTCGAATCGCGGGACTAAGACATATGAAATCTCTTTAGAACATTACATCGTTGCCGGCGAATACTTGATCGCGACGTCATGCAATAATTTTTTTATTCATTTTCGCGATAGCGAACCTTAGAGATTTCTTTATCGATTCGTCCATGCGTAACGATTGAACGTTGAATTTGAAAGCAGATTCAAATATTATGATTGGAAGTTGAATTCGAATTTATATTCAAATATAATGACCGAGAGTTGCATTTGAATTTAGATTTAAATATAACGATGAACAGTTGAAAGTGGTCTAAGGGATATATTTCTTGTTTCAAGATATTTAAAGTGGAATGATATCGACGCACCGCATGAATAAGGGACATCCTGTAGAAATTTCGACCACCGTAGCAAACGTGCAGCGCGTCTAACAGACTTCTCAAATTCAGAAAAACGAACCCATGCTTTTCCAAAAGTACAACATTCGTACGACCACGTTCTGACCACACCTCATTAGATATCAGTATAAATTCGATCCGTCGATTGACCCTGATACCGAAAACCACTTACCCCTATCCGCAGCCAACTTCGGAGGACGACTATGCGCCGGGTATCCCGGGGACGAATTCCGAGGAGATTGTTCCAGCCAGATAAAGACGAATAGTTCTGTTTGCCCGCGAATTTCAAAGTGCATCCAACCCATACTCGTTCCTCCCGATCCACCCCCCTCGGTTCGCCGTTCCAATCTCTGTTTCTTTCCGGGGTTCCAGGAGCTAGGAACGCGGTTCCAGGGCGTCGACAACCTCCCCCCTATATAGGTCACGTTCTACTCTCTGCTTCAGATACGGGGTGCAACCACACGCTATCCTGGATACCTCCTTGACCTCCATTTGCTGCTTCGAATCTCAAAACAACCGAAACACCCTCGCGACTCCACCTACCGACACCGGCAGACCTTCCAAGAGCCTGACGAAACTTCCTTGCTGACTTTTGATGCGACGATTTCTCGAACACTCCGCCGTATGGTGTGTTTTGCATGAATGCGACTCGAGTTCGCTTTCGAGAGATTCCATCGAATATCTTACCGGGAACGTTCTTAGGAATCCTCGTACGAGCCGCGAAAGAAATGCTCCGAAAACATCATCGTTTCTGCGGTCCGTTTCGGGACATTCCTCGAGTACAAAAACAGGCGACGCAGTCGCGGAATGCGCGACCGTGGTATCGTTACAGTAGCTCGCAAAGTATGCGAGCGCTATATTTTCCACTCTTGAAATTCGTCGTTCCTGCTCTTTTAGGATATTTGTTGGTGGTACGGTAAAGTCGCGATCACTGTCCCTTCGCCTACCTCTTCCACCGTTGTTTCACTGTTCATGATGTAATCGTTGTTGTTTTCGAGGACTTTTGAACATCAATGCAGCCATAAAGTAGTATTACAAAACAATTCACAACAAAATACTGAAGAATTGTGGAATCACAGGCTTCGTATTACAAAGCGATTCATTGAAACAAGAAGTGTACTCGTTATAATCTCTCTTTGAGCTATCCAGCACTCAGGATATCGTACAGAATCTTTCATACGTGATGTATTGCCGTGAGTATTCATTTCCAAGTCCGGACAAGAAATTGTGTCATTCGTACGCGATTGATGCAGCTGTCAAAGCGTTAGAACTAGTGAAAGCAGCAGTTGGCACGTTGCTGCGTATGCGCCACGACTTTGCTACTTCTTCTTGCGAACGTTGGCGACAGCAGTGTTCGGATATTTCTTTGCAGCACCGGCTCTTTTTCAATCCTGCTGCATCGATTGTTTCATCGAAAAGTTTAGCAATACCAAGTGTAATTTGAAAGTGACTTCGCAGGGAAGTGTTTGAGTATCGTGTCGGTATCGTTCATGAACACAAACACTGTACACTTTCATGTGACATTGGAAAACATACAGAAGAGTTTACAAAAAATCGCTGGTCCAATCTATCTATTCGTGTTGAAAAAGTAAAAGTCACAAAGTTTCAGATCAATTTAAATACATGCATATAGTCTTGCTATTATAATTTGTGATCGCAGCATACTAGTAAATGCCATGTTACGAAATGTTCAATCTACATATTTCTCCTATTTTTGATCTTGCACGACTTTGCAAATCATTCTGTTACATACGAGTGAATTCGTCTTGACCGACGCTTTCATACGACATTGAAAAACATATAGAAGCGTTCACACGAAAATCGTAGGTCCAATCTATCCGAAGCTATTCGCGTTAAAAACAATAAAAGTCAAAAGAAATTCGTGTTAAAAACAGTAAAAGAGGGTGCTAATCGTAGCGGCTTCGATGAAAATAATACAGCAAGGGGTTAATAATCAGAAAGAACGTATTAATGCGATCCGTTCACCGAAGACAATTAGAAGATCAGGGAAATTCGAGAGCAGCCAACGAGCGCCGGTGTAATTGAGATTCTGGAAGATCTCCAGCGATAGCCCGCCCCCTTCAGAATCCAAGGTGGCGGATACCGTTTACAGATTTGCCCCTTCCCACCGGCTGATATCAGCCTCGTTAACGAGCCGAAACATTTTCCGGACCAATCCTAATTTTCCAAGTGTCCCGATTACGGCGTCCAGGTCGCGCCGGAGTCATCGGGTTAATTGGTTTTCGGTGGCAGCGGTGAAGTTAACGGACAACCGGGTCGGATTATCGTCCGCTGTTTACAGGCTCCTCTCCTGCGATCTGACACGGACAGGTTACGGACCTGCAGTTTCGTTTCGGAAGAAATATCCGAGCAACGCGAGCACCTAGGCTCTCTCGCCTCGCTCCGTGTCGTTAGGATTTAATCGCTCGCTTTGTTTGCCCTTCGTGATTCGATACCGGATTCCGAGAGGCTCCGGCAAGATAAACGGGAACTCCCGGATCGCGCTCGGGAACGGCGAGTGTAGATGCCAACGTCCAACTTTCTTATTGAATGTGGTAATTCCAGGCTCCGAGTAATTTAGAAGCGTTTAGCGGGAGTGATTGTCCTGATTGTACACCTGGTTCCATCAAATCTTCGAAATTGGCCATCGATTCGCTGGTGCCTCTCCCATCCTATGAATACCTTCAACCCCGTCGCGCTTTTCACCATTTTATGCTAACCACGGTTAGATGCGTTCCAATCTTAATCTATTGAAAGCGGATTTTATACATTTATCACCGGGCAGCGGATTTGATGCATTTGTGGCAAAATGTGTAGGTGCAATTTGAAACAGTAAACATATTAGTGGACTGCGAATTTTAGGCATTTATGACAAAAATTGGTACATATAATTTAAAACAGTGGACATGTAAAAAATATTTAAGGACATCAATGTATTAGTTTCACCTTAGCAGGATAATTAAAAGAAGAATACAATTTTTATTTCGCTTCTTAGAAGAATCGAATAATAGTGTTATATTATTTGCAACCTGTTAAACGTATTAAGAAAGAAAATAAATTTCTATTTCACTCGAGATTGTTGCAATTCAGGTGGAACATTTTTATTTTGCACAAAGATCCGCTATCAATTTATGACAAAAATGAGTAGGTGTAATTTAGAATAGTAAAAACATTAGTAGAATTGAATCATAGTGTTACATTATTTGTAACCTGTTAAACGTATTAAGAAAGAAGATAAATTTCTATTTCACTCCAGATTGTTGCAATTCAGGTAGAACATTTTTATTTTACATAAAGATCCGCTGTCAATTTATGACAAAAATGAGTGGGTGTAATTTAAAACAGTAAAAACATTAGAAGAATTGAATCATAGTGTTATATTATTTTCAACCTGTTAAACGTATCGAGAAAGAAAATAAATTTCTATTTCACTCCAGATTGTTGCAATTCCGGTGAAACAATTTTATTTTGCAGAGAGATCTGCTGTTCGGGAGACATTTGAGACGTCTTTAAGACCTGTGAATGTCCAACAACAATTGTGCTGTATGGAGAGATATCCCTTAGACAATACCGTATTTTATTTTTACCGTATTATATCGAAATTGTATCGAGTGGAACCGACAGAGGTCGAGTGGTCCGTGCGGTCCGAAAAGTGCGAGCGTATCAGCTTCGAGAAGGACGGTGGAATAAGTTCGCAACGCGTGTAGATGACACGGGAAACTCATTAAAGTTTTATAAAACGGCGATTTCTGTCGGTCCTCTCCCCAAGGAAACTCGGTTTCTCTGCGGCGACGCGACGGTACGCGACGCGAAGGCGCGCAGGCGATCCGCGACAAAGATCGAGAAAGGGAAAGAGAGAGCCACCGTTTAATATATTTTCTTGTCAACCGAGCGTGAAACCCGCGTCCACGGGAATGGAATATTATCCATTCGCTTTAAGAGATGTCGCAAAGCTGTCAGAGATAATTCAGCCATTACCAGGTCGGCTAAATTTACTGTGAGCACTAAAAGCGTTCAACGTTGAAAGTCGTCCAGCTACTCTGCCACTGTCAACCGGGATCCTGTTCCACGGATATTTCAAAGACCGTTCGAAGTTTCGCCATCGACGCACGTGCCGTCGTGATCCGGGAAATAAATGTATCTGAAACGCCCATCTCTCTTATCGGGCTCGCCGTGCTTCAAATCTAATTCGTTTCGGATTCAGAGAGTTCCGGCGCTGTTCTACTCTCGCGCGGCAAACAATCCGCGTCGGAATTTGTGTAACTCAAGAGTAGACTTCTGGGGTAAACAATGTTACAAAATAACGAGATAAACTGTACGATAGAAGATAAGCGTCCAATGAATGGACACTGAAGCTGTGTGCGTCTCTTGAAATTAGTATTCGCAAATCGTTGTTCCATTTCCCGAGTGCTGCTTCTATAAGAAGGTTGTGTCACTGTCGAGCTTTTACATTCCAAATATTTTTCTTCGTCCATCCCCTTTAGAATTCCGCGTTCGTAAAGTTTGTATTTGAAAATTTCGAAAAATCTGCCATGCATGTTTCCGTGGTTGTCGGGAAGAACGCCGCGTGTTTCATACTTTCGCTTTCGAGATATTGCTGTTTAAAGTTTCGATCACCTAATACTTCGATATAGGACATCGGCTAAATTGATCTTGAACTTGAACTTTGAATTTCTGGTAAACACGTAAACTATGTATTAGAAATTTTACATAAAACACTTTGTCAACGTAACTCGCGTATCTCCTCGCAGTCCAGTGTTCCTTCGATTTAGCAGAGAGGCGTACAAGTATAGCGACGAGAAAAGAGGAAGTCCCTTAGCAAAACGTCTCCATTGAAAGCGACCGAGCGCGCAAGATGCAGAAGCACCCCTAAAATCCTGCGGCGCCGAAGGGGGCAGGGTCGGCGAAGAAGAATGAAGAAACCGAGGAGTAATCGCGGCTCAATTAACCACGAGTAATGCCGGCCCGTGGACGGCCTTAGGGCTGTCGCAAGAAGCCCGTGCAAACACGGTGTTGCAGGAGAGAGGGAGCATAAGGCCTCCCGAAGTATCCACTCGTCGGCGTCGTCTTGGTAATTTGAACTATCCAGCGGACGACCGTTAACCACCTGGCGGTGGTGCACACCCAGTTTCCGTCGCCGCCGGCTAGATGCTATGCGCCTTCGTAGCTGTGCGGCTGCTGGAGAAAGCGGGTAGGTCGGGTGCATCGGCTGGATGCACCGCCGTGCTCTGCGGCTCTGATGCAGGCGGTTGTGGAGGTGGCGACCTACGGGTTGCCGCCTGGGGGCTCCTCCAATTCATATGCAAATGCAAAAGCGGCCGACCTCCGGGCATTGTTCGCCCTCCGGGGTAGTTCGCAGTGTCCCCGGGCTTGACTTACTACGCGAATTTCCGGAAAACTCTAACGCGGAGGCCGCCGTGTAATTGATACTCCGGACCACCACTCCTCTTCCGCGTCCTTTCTCCCATCCCTCCTCCTTCGGCAAAAAAAGGAAGCGGAAAGGGACGCCAGAGAATTGAAGAAGACGGGACCGGGAGCCGCGGCGATCGTCTTTGTCGCCTCGCTATCGCCATTGTCGGCTCCTTGCACCGTTTAATGATTCTCCAGGTTCCGTTTTAACGAGCTTCTCAACTCGTCGCCCGCCTCGAGATCCTGCACCGACACGACGAGACGCCCACGCTTTTACTCGCCTGCTTCCAGACCGGTCCAACTACAACGTTCGGTAATGCGACCGTGCTCTTTAGTGTGTATGCCCGAGCACCGTTACCCGGAACCAGGTGTTTTTAATTTTTCCAGATTTCCCAGACCCGCGTCGTCCTCTTCACGAAAACCCTGTCGCGAGAATTGCCTGGCAATTGAACCACGTGGGGATAATGATTACGGGCGGAATGAAGATCGCGTACGAGTGCTCCCCGGTTCTATTGTTTCAAGCAATCCAATGCTCGAGATCGTTCCTGGGAATATATCGAGTAGAGACGCGATTATGCTGTTCAACCGATGGAACGCGGTTCCTTTTATTCTTGGCTTTACCCGCGTATAAAGCAATAAATTATTGGTAAATGGGAAGACGCGCGTTTACATCCTAAACAAACTCTTATTTCTCGACTAAATTTAAAATACGAGATTACGAACGCGAGAAAATTGATCGTATTAACGCGCAAAATCGGAATGGCTGGGAACCATCGAATGATCTTTTGTGCAACTATTTTTAACAAGCTTACGCGGATTTACATTTATTCCGGATTTAATATTAGTCCGACATGAATACATGATTATATTTTTCTGCGCAGCAATTCACGAGTTTCAGCTACTGTTTGAAGCTGCAATATTCAGCTTCCAATTTCCCCCACTCTCGATGCAATCACATCTTTTGATCATCGAGCAAGCTGTATACGTACGGCTTCTGATTTTAAGCACTTTCCAGATATTAATACCCGAGCTCTGCTATTATGTTCGAACCTGCAACGTTCGTGTAAATATTAATCTTTCAAAACTGGTGCAAAATCAACAATGCATGCGTACGGTACCTCTCCGTTCGCGGTATGGATTTCGATGGATACTTTCCGCGATTATAACTACGTAAGTAATTACGCGCCCGAGTAATAGTAGAATATTTCGTATTTAGAACGGGAAGAAGTTCTGAGATTTTTCTGTAAACATTATCAATCGTAACTCATCAGTCCATGTTTCATATAATGATAACCGTGTTCGGCGTTTCGAAAAAATTATACGTTAGAGAACGTTGAAGCTTGTAGCTAATTGGATCTAGAACATTGCTCGTTAGAACGTGTATTCGAGTACACGCGCTGAAAAATTATGTGTTCTCAAAGTTCGTAGTCGGAAATATAATTTTCTGCCGGCTCAAAATTTCAAAACAAACGGAAATATTAGAGCGAACGTATAATTTATTTGTTTAACTCTTACTTTTTTTTGTATCATGGTTAAAAAATACATATTTTTTGCGTACTATGGCTAAGTACTCAAATCCATTCCATGAAAATGAGTATCCATTATGAATAGACAGCGGATCTTTATGCGCGATACAAATTTTCTACCTGAATTCCAACAAACTGGAGCGAAATTTATTTTCTTTCTTAATATGTTCAACAGGCTGAAAATAATACAACAGTATTTTTCAATTCCTCTAATGTTTTTAACGTTTCAAATTGCACCTATTAATTTTTCTCATAAAGCATAAAATCAAATTAATCGTTCCTTTAATCCTTTTAATCTTCTATTTAGCTTTGTTTCTGCTCTTCGCGTAAATAATTCTATCGTACGGTGAGCGAGTTCTGTACAATATAAATAAGATCTCGACACTGAATTTCCATACTGATTCCGCCTCGCAGCCCTCAAAGTCGTGGTCATCGTCGGCCAGGCTTATTCCGAGTGGCGTGGACGAGGGTAGATCGTATGAACAACAACGAGTTTAGCGTATGTCTTATTCTTGGCTCATCCCGGTTTGTTTAAATATAGAAAGAACAAAGGGCTGCGGTGAATGGAGCTTCAAATATTTATGGGGCCTGCTACGTTTACGTCGACCGTGTCTGACCTGTACCGAGTTCGGATGTAGGTGGCCGGGACTATTCTGGATAGGATGCTGAAAGCGTAAATAGCACAGCAGTCCAGCAACCGAGGGTGATTGAAATTTATGGAAGATTAAAAATTCTCGAGGTGAATTGCAACGTGTTGCGCACGCCTATATTTCATGGCTCTTTGCAGCTTCGCGCCCAAAGAGGAATTCCGAAAGAATATACTTTTAGAGCTATGAATATATTATGCCTATAATTTTATTCATTTCCGTTTTCTCTCTCTCTCTCTCTCTCTCTCTCTTCGCACAGACTCCGAAGTCTTCGCGCTGCCCCCACCCTTCTTGCTTTACACGTATGTTTCCTTTGTAGCTGTCGCAGCTTTATGAAAATAGCTACACGCGCAGCTTTATTATGCTTCGGAATGCATATTACGTCTCGTAAACGTAAAAATAGGACTTTTGAAGCTTTCGACTACTGAAAAATCCCATTTTTGCATTCTCATTTCTTTCAGCCGACTCCCATTACAGTCCGAAACACTGTGCTGCGTTACAATTTGAAATGGCCGTTGGTTCATACATCGTCCGAGTGGGCGTCTCAGTTGGATTGTTAGACGGCATTGAAAATTGGCGAACGGTTGATCGGTGCTCGAAAACTTCGATTCCCCCGGTTGCTCGATTTTTGAACGACTTCGAAAACAGCCGGGTAGGTATCCGGGAGCTCGATCGTCGCGGCTCCTTTCGTTTTATTCTCGAGAGGTCTTATCTACGACCGAGCCGTTTACGAATTCAAGAGCCCAAGACGATGGTTCGCTTCGATGTATTCTAGCTGCATTTACATCTTATCCTCGAGACTTCTCATCCCGGCTCTCTACTTAATATTGCACAATCCTCCGGACGAATATCGATAATACAGATTACCACGGAATCTCCGCAACCCGTTCCAAGCTGCTTCGATCCGTGTTACAACGAATTGAAATCCATGAAAAGATCAAAGACTCCGCCGTGATGCGCATCGTTTTCCGCAGAACGTGCATTGTTCGATACCCGGCGCCTTATTATACGGTTCGAATCAGCAACAATCGCTCCCCGACAATATCCTCGGGACCGTGTAGTCAAGAGAAGGATTTGTCGAATGGCAGTGATCATCGTGCAGATCGGCTACGTACTTTCGAATACGAGCCGCTTTAAAAGAGATGAAGAACAATTTTTCTTTCTTACCATAAGCGTGCACTGCTGAGCCAGCTTCTGCGAGATTTCGAAAGGCATCACGGTGTTTCGCTTAATTCCCTGCCCCGTTCCGTCTCTTCCCTCAGCTTCGCATTTATTCGAGCGAGCTGTAAGTCCTTTTCGAGGACATGTGCTTTCGATGTCACGAATTCTCCGATTCACCTCTTGTACGCGTGTTATAAAAACAAGATTTGACAAGAAGAAGTGACAATTGGCAAGAGTCCAAGCAGCAAGAACGACCAACCATTGTTACTGGTACAAGTAAAATTTTTACTGAAACTGGTCCGTCTTGGTTCGCACCATTTGTCTCGATCTCTTTAAAATACAATAAAAAATTCAATAATCATCACCAAGCACCGAAGTTCATTGCAGCTCCTTCCTTATCAAGACAAGTTAATTTTAGCATCTGGAATTGACAAGCCGTCACCTCCAGAGTGAAAGCTGCGATTAATAACGGAAAATGCGTTTCAGATTAATTTATCCGGTGACTGTATTAAAAAGAGTAATAAAGTCGGTGTAAAAGAACGGCAATTACTTAGGTCTCAACTTGATATATATTATTCTGGGAGGCTATTACTCTTCCGGCGGCGCATCGACAGGACCGACCATTATTTCAGCCCTGAAAAATTCATCGTTACGGTAAAGGGCTGGAGAAATTAACTTTGATTATAGTTTAAAAGAATCGATAACTCTCAGATCGCAACGAATCGCCTTGCGGCAGGAATGGCCAACAAGTCGAAGCTATCTTTGGAATCAATTCTTTGGAGAACTATTTGTTATTTAACCCCTCTGAGACGAAAAATAGAAATATTTTTCAATTATCGTATTTGGTGTAATTATCGAGAAAAACCGGTACGTGGTATACAACGTTTTCTAAAAACGTTGACATTCTTGAAATAAAATAGTACGAACTAAAATTTCGCGGTTTAGATGGTCAAGCTAAAAAAGTATAATTTTTGAAATTATATAATAATTTAATTTACATACGACTCCACCCGAATTCCAACAAACTGGAGCGAAATAGAAATTTATTTTCTCTCTTAATACGGTTAATATGTTGGAAATAATATAAAATTTTCACCGTTTTAAATTACACCTATTCATTTTTGTTATAAACGCATAAAATCCGGCGTCCACTAAATATTGTTTGCCTCTGCGTATTTATACCGTAAACTAAACAGCCCCAACGAAACGAGAATGGATCTCTATCGTTTTTTCGGTGGCCGATGGCTTCATCGTAAAATCGATGACAATTGACTTTGTATCTTACCGCATAAAAGTCCGATTTACATAAAGATTGGTCGCCGGACGATACGATCTTGGCGAGGTTCGCCGCGCACGGACAACGTGTCATTAAAATAATGATCTCGACCTGGCGAATTTTATGGACACCGATACGAGGGACCGTAGAACGCGTTCAACGAGCATCGTGTTCGTGTCCGCGCGCGGTGCAAGAGTTCGTGAGGTTGAGAGGTGCACAGTTACGGTGCAGCCTCGTCAGTGACTCCGCTAATTTATACGCAACGACAAGCGCAAACTTACCCGCGAGATATCCGCAAGCGGTCTGGTAATGATCGGCTGTAATAGGTGAATTTGCGACACGGCCTTATCTTCCGATAGGATGGTCATAGAGCCGTGGGTCCGCGTACCACTGACGCGGACGCATTCATACACCATCCCGCAAGATCCCTCATTATATCTTGAACCGGCAACGGTGCCAACAATGTGACAATAATTGTAATTTACGCCGGCCGCACGGACCCGCTGATGCAACGTGAACGCACTCCCGTGTGCACACGCCTCCAAATGTGAAGTTAAGCTGGTTAACGTGACCCTGTTTGACTCGGACAGAGTAATTTGCTTCGATGAACGTTTCTATTAAGTTCGTCCGGATTAATTATCAACCTTTGCTGATGAGGGATTAAATCGGTCTAAAATTCCCCTGACGCTGCTCAATCCTCTTTCACCATTTCCCGAGACTGCCCATTTTCATAGTTAACGAACGCGGCTCCTCGTCTTTAAGTCGGGAGACTCGCAAATTAACTCCTTAAGGGTCGAACCACGATCCATTCCAGGGGGAATGGAACGCCCAATTTTTTATACGTATATATTTCGGAAAATGTACAGGGTGCTTAAAAATTATATGTGCGGAGATCTGTTACAAAAATGGACCGCCGTTTTTATATTTTTAATGCGAATCGGGTAACCGAAAAACCTAAGGTGTACAACGTTAACTCGTCAATTTGAATAAAAACAAACTTGTTATTTAATCAGAAATTGACAGATTCGGTTTGTGAAACGAGGGGAACGAAAGACGAGCGTTCATTTCAATTGAAATTTCTCAGATGCAATTCGCATCGAGTCGTTCGAATTCAATTTGTTTGGAATGCATAGATGATCCGGTGGCTCCGGGTGCGAGAGAGACTGTTTATTTCCGCTTTATCTCGGGTGTAATAAAACATTGGACCCTTTCAGGAAAAATTAGAAAAGAAGCGGTGGAGGAGATTTTCGTACGGGATCTAATACTTCGGGCTGGATAACGGTACGGAGGTAGGTTGCGCGAGGTTCCCGAGAACGGCGAGGTTTTCTCTGAGGAATAAAGCGCGGCGCGGTGCGGCGATTCCATAGGGCGGACGCAAATTCGGGCAACGATGCGAGGCAAGACTTGCATTTCACCAGCGTACGCTTCAATCCCCGACAAGTAGGTATCTTGACCTCGGTGTTTGCCAGTGACGGCACCGGAAACTCAATTCCGAGTGGCCCTCCCGCAGGCCCTCCGCCCTTTCAGCCCTATCTTCATCCACTTTCACCTTTACGTACGTTCACGAGCATCGTCGAGATGCTATCCAAAGGAAAACGTCGCAACGCCCGACGCGGAGTCTCGACACCGAACGGATCAACTGGATCTCTACTCTGCGCGATCTGCTCGTCGGAGGCTTAGCCGAATCGCGTCCGAGACACTGATTCGATTGGAAATAGAGGATCCGAACCGGATCTGCGTATTGTATCGAAACGACCTCTACGCTCCTTTTTTTCAGCCATTGCTTCTTGTCGTGGAAATAAGATCGAAGGAACTTTCGCCGAGAAATCGATGGATCGATGTTTGATCCACGCTACAGGGCGGTTACGCTTCAGCAAAGTTGTGCTAATTTACATACATTGTAATTAACAGACTGCGGATCTTTATGCGAAACAAAATGTTTACACATCATTTGCATGGAAATGAAGCTAACCAAAAATTTATTTTTTATGTAACTAATTTTAACCGAGATCGTTATCGAAAATAACTTCATCGTGTTGTTACATTTTTTGAATGTTTTCACTGTTTTAAGTTTCACATACCCATTTTTGTCATGGATACGCAAAATCCGCTGTCTAGCAATTAAATTACGTAATTTAATTACACGGTATTTCAATTACATCGTAACTGCGTTACATTATTGGAGCCTTCCTCTGAATTTAATTGCCAATTACGCGAATCATTAGTGTAATTTAAATGCCAAATAATTCGAATAAAATGTAATTGAAATGCGATAGGATGTAATTACTCAATGTGCGCATTACACGCGTAATGTGAAAAATATCTTTCGTTTCTTCGGACAAAAGATCCGTGATCCGTGGAGAGTGAAGATGGCAGACTATTAGTTATCGAAGCGTGCTCGCAAAAATTCCCATATTTCTGGGACGAACTGAAGGTTGCAAAACGTGTTAATACGGCTGGGGATATCAATCGCGAGGAGCTGAGTCTCCTGTCTCCGGGAGACCGTATGAAAAGCGGATCCGCTTGGAAAAATAACGGAAACCGACGCGACGACGACGACTGCGGTGGTTGTATGCGAAGTATATACGTATATATTGTTACGAATGTCGAGCATTGCGAGTATCGATATCTCGCGCAGAGTGGTCTTTGTTGCAGCGTCGCACAGTGGTCCAGAAGCCCGCTTTTTGTGGGTAAAATTCAATTTCTCGGCTCTCGAACTTCAAGAAAATTTGGTGTTCTCTGAAACAAGAACCCTTTAAAAGCTCGAAATTAAAAATATTAGGTCTGTCAGATCACTTTCGCAGCAGATACAGCGTTTCAAGTACAAAACCAAATTGGAGGTACAACTAAATAGTTTAATTATGCGAAGACAATTACTTCTCCTCTTTGTCAATAAAGAGCTACGTTTCTGCTACGACTTGTCTTCTATCGAAGGATGCCGAGCTCGGAGCTGCAGCCTACGTAACAATATGTTTAAAAAAAGGTTTCGAATTTGCTCGACAGACGGGGGAAGAGACGCGCGGGGCGCACGGCTTACTCGTTTAATCTCGTTCCAAGAATAAATAACAACAGGATGGAATCGTGCATAGTTTCGCACGGCGTACATCGAAAGGATTTTAAATTCAGCAGACAGGCTGTAGAATGGACACGGTACCACGGTTGCGCGGGGGGTTAATCTCATTGCAGTTCAATGTTAAATGAAATCAGACCCTCACGGCCGTTTTACATGGCGCGCGAAATGTGTGCTCGACTGATTTTCATTTGCGTCGCATTGTATTTACAGAATTCGATCGGGAATTGCCGCCGTTCGTATAAAACGGCGAATTATGAGATCGACGGGCGAGGAATATTCGCGCGATGCTTTGTTAAACGGTAATGCGGATGTAATGAATGGCTTTCGGAAACATTTCCACGCGGACCCGGCCTATATTCGATGGAAACTTTATTTTGTTGACTGCGAACTAACAAAATACGACCGCCGGGATATCAACGACGTACCGGCGATGAGTTGGTGTACACGTTTCTTTCGACCTTAATGTCTGTTGTCGTTGCATTCCTCCCCAAAAAGAAGACAACGAATTCGGGGGAAGAAGTCACCCTCTCTCTCTGCCAGTAACGGATTGTAACGCATGCACGACAGAAACGAAACGGAATAGCGTCGTGGAAGAGGAACGGTAGAGCGGAGACGAAAGTCTTAATCTGGCGACACTGGTTGTATTATCCGAACAATCTTGTTCTAAAATATTCTTTGAACCTCCATCTCTTTTACATATTGTTAGCGTGGCTTTAAAAAAAATACCTACAAAATATGTTGTAAAATGTTTATTTTATAAATGCGAAACGTATTATATTAATATTAATTATATTAATCTAGCGACTCTGGATGCAGGCGACAATATTTAACGAAATAAGACTCTTTACATTTAGACGAATCTTTACATTTCGAATATCAACTGGAAATTACTTTCCTTTATTAATTATTTCACCAGGCTCGAAATAATATATCTATGTTCTCGAATGATCTAAATTCTTACAATATATAATAAAACAATGATTTCCGCAGTTGATTTTGCCACAGCATATCGATTTCGAGCACTTGCCGCTGTAGGCGAAACGCATTCGAAGCTAACGCGATACTCAGCGTTCAATCCGCTTTTTAATCAAAGCGATGCGTTCGCGAATTTTCCTTCGCTGCTAGATCCCCGGCCGGATCCTTCGGCTGATCCTGCCGAACGACCACATCAAAACATCGTATCGGTTTATGCGGTTATAGATTGGGTTCTATTTTCAATGCAGATGGTTCGCGGTCCGAGTCTAGCGCGCGCGGATCGACCCTGATTTGCATAAAGCGAAAAAGAAACAGAGAGAAAACGCCGCGCGCCCCGGGTCCGCCATATTTCGAAGGCGTCGAGGCTTGCTCCTCTTCATCGTTCGACAAACACTCGGCCCTCGTATCGTTCTATCGCGAGTTACATCCCTCGACAAAATTGATAGCACACGTGTGCTGGCTTTAATTTCGAGAACGCCGGCGGCAGATTTTTCATTCACCGTTGAATAAGTTAACCAAAATAAGAAATCGTTCTACGACCAGCGAGGGGTCATTTCAAAGGTGATATTCCGATCCTCGAATCTACATTGGTTTCATCGGTAGAAAATCCTTTTTCACGTCTGTGTACAAACGTTTGAATTTGCAATATTTTCGAAACGAAACGGTACGTTCACTTTCCCACCCGTTACATACCGTGAAAAGATTTGTCGAGAAAAATGAACAATGTATTTAATTGTCGGATAATAGCGTGGTTTAGGATGGAAGAAACACATCGACGGCAAAAAGAGTTGCTGTCGAACAGAAGATCGAGCCGTTAGTTTCAATTTTATCCACAGCCGCTTGGAAAGTTAGCTGTTATCCCAATTGTTAAATCCTCCTCGAATCCGTTGATCCTTGCTCTGCAATCACCGAAACCGGATACTCGGACAAAAGAAGGAACCGATACAGTGGATGTGATAGGGATTTTCCCAAAGTTCGCTGTTTACGTAGCAGAATAAGTCGTTTAAAGGATCAGAAGCCGTTCCTCAGTTATTTATTCGCTCCTATAAAAATTCCAAACTTCCATTACCAGATCTCAAACCTTTAATTCTAAGACTTCGAATCACGAATTTATTCATGCTCGTATTCGGAACGCGAGTGTTTCGATGGTAATAACTTTTTAATTAGATCGCGAGACGGAACGGGATCGTTTAGTCGGAGAGAATCGGCTTAAAGTGCTTTATAAAATGAATATCCCGCGGTGGGTGTGAAAAATTCGCTTCCGGATCCACTATATGACTTGACAGACTGTTCATACAGTTGAGAGCTCTAGCACGCGAAATTCAGCTGCAGCGAAGGAGAAATTCTTCGGCAAACTGTGCTCCTTGAATTTCCAGTGGAACGCGCGACGCTTCTGAAGTATGTCACAACAATTCTTTATTAAACAACGAACACAGGAACGCGGATGCTGCCAGATATTACCAAATTGGCCTCCGGTACTATACTGGAAGTTAACTTTCGCAGAATGTATATTCAACTTCTGTGTTTGTCTTCGGCTGGGCGGACGCCGAGCACCGTTTACATTCACCCACTTACGATTAATTGACAAAACAGTTGCGCGTAAATTGTTGTGCGCCTGCAGCGATTACTTGCTATCCTCCTTGTGAAAAATACAAGAAAATGTATTCAAACGGTAGTTGCGAATAACAATGTTATTTTTCATTACATAAATTAATATTCGTCTGTAACAGGAATCTACGAGTCTTTGTTTCGAACATCTAGACTTTTGTATGCGTATAAAGCTACTACTAACAACGAGAGATCACGGTGGTGGGGTCGTTGATTTTAATGAAACTTTTTCTGACGAGTCCCATGTCCGAGCGATTTTGACAATATACTCGTTATTTACCAGGATAATTAACAATTAATTTTATATTTGCTGGCAGTTTGATCTTCTGATATCGGAAAGCAAAACTGGCGCACTTTGAAGCATATCAAGATATTTTCTGGATATCATAAAATTAGTTAAATATCTTTATAAATAACTGGTATTGTCAAAAACGCTCGGACTTGGGTCTGAATATTTTTGCTATCTAGATCCACCAGAAAAAGTTTCGAAGTCGATGCAATAATGATTGACATCAGGCCCGTGCAACTTCTTCCCTGCTGTCACTTCGCGACTTCCACTGCCAGTCTACCGGTCTCCCCACTGACAACCATTTTGATATTGCCCTTACCGTGCATTACCATAAGACTTGTCTCCCGCTCTACCGTTCCCCTTCGACACGACGTGACGCGTTTCGTCTCTGTCGTCCTCCGAAACTCTCCTGTTTTTTATTTGTCGAGGTAAGGTAAGACGGCGAAGCGAGACAATGGTCTGAAAATCGTTTCTAATTAAGCGTGTGTCGCGCGTGGTCGTGAACAGAAAGCGGGAAATCAAGTTTCTTGGATCAAATGGTCGGTAGAAGTCCGCGAACAATCAAATCCTCTCGGTTTCCATCCGCCGGTCGACGCTTCCTCATTTTTCCTGAGTTTCGCAGGCTCACCTGAGCCCCTTTTACCTCGTCTCGCGCGGCGGGCCGCTCATTTTTCCTCTTTGTCCGCGAATAAAGGTATTGTTCGGCGAACAATTGTCGCGTCCCGCTTCGGTGTCCAATGACGATCGGCGACTGGCAAGATACGTGGGAGAAATGCTTAAGTGCGGCCACTTGGATCGGCGCAGGAACGCACGCGGCAACGCTCCGAGGGCGCTAAAAGGTGCACCGTTCCTCGACGAGGATCATCCTTCCAGGACCCTCACGTTCCCACCAAGAATAACGATCCTTTTCTTCGTGAACGGAGGGCAGAAAGTGCTTCGCGTCGAGCGTACACTTCAGCTTGAGGACTAGACGATCGATAAATACCTCGTACGTCACCCAGACGAGCGATAATTACGATAAAAGTTCATTTCAACTCCTTCGACCAGACTCGTCAAGAACATTTGTGTCTGCCAAACAGCGAAGAGCAACATTTTTTCCAGAACATCGTTATTCACGCGTTCATTGAAACGGGATCGTGAAAACTTACGGGGTAACATTTCATTCGCTAGGTACAGCATTTCATTCCGGTCTGAATTTTGCATCAGTCCAAAATACGATCCAAGAAATATGGTTAATATTTGATTTGGGATCCTAGATTTGTACAATATTCTCGAGATTTTGATCGCGATTGTTCGCCTGCTCGGTTCTACACAGTGTATCCTAAATTATTAAAGAGTTAAAGGCAACCGAACATATTTGACTTGTACGTTGCACAGGGTGAACCACGAATCGTGATGACTAGAGATTACTCTGTTATTAGCAGGCCGATCGAAAATGTTTTTATGAGATATATCATGTCTTCAAGAGAGCTTTCACGTGATTATAGCAAGTCACGATTCGTGGTTCATCCTGTACATTATATATTATATTTACAAACGATTCAACATTTGAGCAACCGATAATCTCAGCCAGAGAGAGTCTAACGAACGCATCTCGCTTCACAAACGACTAAATCGTGAAAGCTGTGTAAGTAAAATAAAGGATTGCAGCTACATCAGGGCTAAATATAACTTCACGGGAGAATAAATAAACGAGCAATAATTTCAAAGTTCGACCATGCTTGGAAGTCGTTCAGAAATGAAAAAGTAAGAGATTGAACAAAGGATGGGAGGGTGTAGGAAAGACTAGGGGAAGTTGATGGTTTAAATAAGCTGGCCGGACGCCAAGCAATTACGAATGTAAAGTTATTGTAACATTGATATTGGTCGAGGAAGAAAGAGGAGGGGGTAGAAAGTGGTCCGTAATAAAATGGGTATTCTACTTCGACTTTCCTGCTTCGCTGGTATTCTTTCTCCTTTCTGTTTCACGCTTTTATTCCTCCTCTTTCCCGAACCGTCGAGCGTTACATTATTCGGGACATTGTTCATGCATGATCGGAACCAACTACGTCACGGCCGGTAATTGAAATCCAATATGCCTACCTCACCTGGCAGTTTGCGGCGAGTCCAAGCGTTTTATTTCACCGTTCCATCTTTCGCCCGTTCTCCAGGAAGTCGGGCCGAATTCGATGGGACAGGTTCCCATCTAGTTCGTAACCGACAACCACCAGCCAAACACGGGAACAGTCGAATACAACAGTGTCGCGATCTATGGGAAACATACGTGCACAATATTTGTGAAAAATTTCGCTCCGCTACCCCTCGAAGAGGTAAACTTTTGTGTTCTTGATTATTTTCTTGTGAAACTATCGTCAACGTATTTGTGAGATATTTCTGATTAAAGCGGGGCCAAACATGACATAGTTCGGAGCATGTTTGCTCGCCGAATTGACGATTTAGTAGACCCTCGATTATCCGAATCTGATGGTATCGGTTTGTGTTTGGAATTCGACATGATTAAAGATTTAATCTGGCATTGTAGCAGGGTATCTGTTCTATCGTCATAGCGGACCATTCATGTTCCGTTGCTTAGTACGGATAATCGAGGTTCTACTGTATCGTCGATTAAACAGGCAAATACGATCCACATTGTGTCGCGCTTGGCGTTATTTCGATCATTTCTTTTATTGTAATTATAATTTGGTTGTAAATCTGACGCAGTTTAATTAATCATTATCCCATTTGGGATTGCATATTGTTCTATCGCAAGCAATCAATAAACGTGAAATGATAGTACCGACTTCTTTAGCATCGAATCATAACGAATTGAACTCATATGCTGTACAGTGATTCTGTAGCATACGCTAATGATCGATGAACTGGTCATGTCTGTACGATATTGTTCACTGGTCATATTCAACTATACAATCCATCCAATCATTTCTGTATAATAACCGAATCAAAATTGCTATGGTATTAATTAGAGCCAATTCTTCTCTCGAGCTCGTCAATATTTTATGCTCTCGCCTAAGTGACAAAATTAAACAAAAATTTAGTTATTCCGTTTTTAGCGAGAAGAATTCTGAAAGAAGAAGCTAAGGTATCAGAAAGGTGACCAGCATCGTCGATTGAACGTTAAAATCAATTTTCGAAATTTGCATCTCTGCGAAGTTCGAGGTGTCGCCGCCGGCACGATGAAACTTTAATTACTACTTTGCGCCCTTACCGTTTCCGGGGACCTTAAAGGCGCCTACACACGCGGAATTCTCAATGGCGCGGCGACTTCCCTCGAGACGGCGAGCACTTCGACCTTCGATGAGTGCAGCGCCAAGGGGTTGAACATCGAATAGACACTTTGCTAGCATCCGGTGCACTGTCTCAACAATTTCGACACTCGATATCGATCTGGCGGACAAGATTCCGACGAGTTTCACAAACACGCGTTCCAGAAGTCCGAAGGGTTTTACACCGCAACGTCTGTTGTATACGTCGAAGCGTTCGAAGAATGCTTTGAGATGATCGGTTTTCTCTTGCAGTTGACCTTGAGTGACCTTCCTAACAGGTCATCGTATTCGTCTGAAAATACTCTATCGGAATGTAAGTAAAAAAACATGCTGTTCCACTTTTAAAAAACAAAGTTGACCTTCGTATCTTCTTGACGCCTCCACCTATCAAAAATCTAGTAACATCGGATGATCGGCCCCTCGATACCAAGTAAGTTCGGTCGGAGGCATTTTCCGCTATCTCCAAAAACAAACGAGCTATTCAGGTGCCCTGTTTTAAATACACACATTGTTCCATTACTTTCGATCTACTAAACATATTCAGAAAGAAAATAATTTTCAACTTCACTCCGGTTTGTTGCGATTCAGGTAGACAACTTTTATTTTGCATAAAGATTCTGTCTACCAATAACGCTAATATCTAAGACCAGCAAATTTTATTGCTAACCGAACGTATTCTGGCTTCAAAGAAACGCATTACCGTAGAGTTTGTAACAGAATGAGACGTATTTACCGGAGCTTTTAAGTCACCGACCTGTTCACAGCAGCAAACAACCAACCAGAGTTGGCAAAACAGTAGGTGTTCAATAAAATGACAGGACAAAGGCGAAAACCACCTGGTAGAAGTGATGTGCAGTCACGGTTCTTGCCTTTGTTTAAGAGGGTTCGATGGGTGCCGTCTATCGAACTGCTTCACGGTCCATTGCGCCGCAAGAAGCGCTTCTATTGCACCCTGCGTCTCGTCTACACGGAATCTCTCCAGACCGGCAGATACTTCGAAAGATCTAAGATCCTCGGGGAGGGCTGTATTGAAATCCGGAGCGCGGGGATTATTCTTGGTCGATCGAGGAAGCAAGTGGGTTATTTCTTATCGAGAACTCGCAGCGACTCGTCGAACAGCTGCGCTGTCGTCGAATAAGGAAGATAGAACGGCTCGATACTTTGATTAATTTACAGGTCTCGCAGAACGATCGTTGTTATCGACGTTCGATATTCACGTGTTCAGATGTGATTCTCGCAAAATACTGTCGAGAACTTGCCTTAAACTTTCAACGAGCCAGAGTGAAACTTACTACAGAGGGTATGGAAAGTATTCGTACGCCGTCTAAAAACGAATAACTTTTTCAAAATTGGACAATTCCGAAGAAAAAAGTTAAGATCACGATTTTTAAATTTTTTATCCGTGTCCGTAATGAAGATTCAAGGATGAAAGTGGCAGATTTTCAGCCTTGTCATTTTCAAAAACAAATATCATTTGTAATCCGAACTCGTTATCAGACGGCTGCGCGAATAGCTAGCGAAATTGAAAAATCCAGTTCGACCGGCGTCGAATAACTGAATCAGAATAATTCATAAAGGTGAAGGCACGTTGGTCCCATCGAACGTCGAGATCAGAGACAATAATGATCCGATCAATTAAGAAAATCGTTTGTCGAGTTGTTTCAGAAACCGCTCCGGCAGATCGATCCAAGCGAAAGCTGTTCGATGAAAAAGCTATCTGCCGTCAAACAAAGTTGTCGGGTCGCCAATAATCGGGCTTAATAGTTCGGGAATCAGTATTTTGTTTGACGGACACGCTAACACATTCCGATCGTTAACGTAATTAGCCGGCTTTCTGTTTCACGACTGCGAGACCTGTGGAATACCGGTGGTCGATGAAAGAGGACCGAAACGACCTCGAGGTCGGGAACGACGACGACGGCTAGAGTCGTTTCCTTCGGCGTGGGCGTCGTTAGGGCCGATAAAAATCCCGTTTGATCGAAGGCGTGTCGAGCTCCAGTTTTTCTCCTTGCCACATTTTTTCTCCGGTGTCGACCGAACGCCACCACGGTCCACCATTAAATTCTTCCCTCGAATAGAGACGGCGTTCCTCCACCGACACGGTGACAGCTGCCAAAATGTTTAATCGTCCCGATCGAATTCGCTCCGCGTGAAATATCGCGCGCGCTCATTCCGTCTCTGCGTCGAGCTCGCGAATCGCAAACACGCAAACGAACTTTCCCATTCGCCGGCGCACAGCGGTCCGGCAGCCCGCTTTTTGTCGTCGAAACTATTGTAGCGTTATTTCAAGGCTTGACGTTGTAATTATAGGTCGTTAAATTTGTCTTGATATCAATTGGAATATTAAAAAAAGATTTTTTCTTTAACCTTTTATGTTGAAGCTTGTAGAAAAGTGGATACCGATCAACTTTTGGAAAATCGTGCATCGAAACTAACACGTTGATGTTTTAAATATTTTTAACATGTCCACTGCTTTAAATTGTACTTGCCCACTTTTATCAGAAATGCATCGAATCGAAAATAAAAATTTTCTTCCTGGATTGCAACAAACTGGAGTGAAATAGAAATTTATTTTCTTTCTTGAATACAACATAACAGTATTTTTAAATTCGTCTGATGTCTTCACCGTTTTAAGTTACGCTGGTAATAACGAAATAAGTTACGTCTGGTAATACCAAATGGAAGTACCGAAATACTTTCCGAACGATCCAATAAACAGGATCCAAAATCGGTGAGGATAGACAATTGTGAACTCCTCCTAGTAGTTGAAATAAGGAACGACAGTGTGATATTTCATAACTTGAAACTCGATAGGTAGTTAGTGCGCGAAAGTCGGTGGACCGTAGACCGATTTACATACTCGAGGAAATTGAAAAATCCGGGGGGGGGGGGATGTTCCGGGGAGGGCGGTAACAATCCCTGCGAGACCGTCGAACGTCGCCAGAACTCTTTGAAACTGTTAAAAGTCTTTTCTCACCCCGACGCCGCTGCTACGTGATTGTGCCTTTAATTTCTGTTTCCGTACACGCCGAGTGAAAATTTCCAGATCCATTTCCTGGCTATAATTCGCCTGTCACGCGGGGCTAAAGATTTCTTACGTGCGCGACGCTTTACGTGTTCCGAGGCAATCGTTTCCTGCGAAACTTTCTTCCGGGCTTCCGCGGAGCCGAGCCCGCAATGGTGTATAAAATAATTCTCGAGGGTGCTCGATCGATTACCTACGAGAGTAACGATACATTCATCCGAGGGCGTGGATGGGCTGGAACTGGAACAGAGACAGAGAGAGAGAGAGGGAGAGTAGAGAAGCTTCGGAAAAACCGACGCGGAGACAGCCGGACTTGAAATCTATCTTCGCCTTTATAAAGTTCCGGGCGAAGTCTCGTAATTTCATTCCCCATGGCCGGCGGATAAATCGAGGAAAAGCCAGAGTCCGTCCCTGCCTCTTATTCTCTTGCCGCCACTTCTTAACAGGTCCAAAGTCTCATTGGACCGGCCATGGAGAAGATAGTTACTCGCTGCTTCTTCTTCCTCATGTCCCCTTTCCTTGGCGTCCGGTGGCACCGACGCAAAAACTTCCTGGATACGTTCAGGGGCGGAATAATTAGCTGGGTCTTTCGTACTTTCATTTAATCAACCAGCGACCGAAATTATTTAGACCAACCCGCAAGCGTTTTCTTAACGTACAGAGCGTAAAGAAAAGTCTTGGCTGCTATAGGGGTTTTCCACATATCTTCTAATCAAGATCTCTAAAAAATAGTTGTTACACATCTTTATCGATCCAAAACTGTATTTGAACACTACATTTACGATCTTCGAATTGTCGATATAACGAACTGTTGAAATTTGTAAAGTACAGTTTAAAGTTCATTTTATTCCGAGATCTTTCTTCGGGAGTCCTATAAGTTCAAATGATTCCGAGATCCTTTTTCAGGAGTCCTATAAGTTCAAATGTTTCTGAACCGTTGGAAAATTTATTTCGAATTCGAGTTGCTCGCTGTATATTCGAGGTGAAAATTCCGAGACAATCGTGTCCGAGGACGCCCGCGAGAATTCAAGAATCGGGCCTCAGTTTTTCACGGAAAAGCTCTGGAGACACCGGAGAGGCAAACGGATATTTGTCAGAAGTTCGCAGTCACTTTGTGCGCAGCTGGAACACCGTATCGGTAGGACCAGGACCGAATGATCCCATTCCTCGGTCTCCCGTGGTGTCAGCGGGCAAACTTACGATATTCTGGTTGTCCACGGGGATCACCGGAGCCAGGTAAATAAATACTTCTTATTTCGGCAGACGGCAGGACTTCAGGTAAACCGGCTGGCTCCGCGACTTCATCCGTGTGTCAGCAGATTTAGCTGGCAGCTGAAAGCAGCGGAGTTTCGAGCGTGAGGTATCGACCACCGTGCTTAAAATAGAGGACCCGGAAAGTTGGGATGCTGAATATGGAGTTGTGGACACGCCGGCACCGGACTAATTATAAAATTAATCTTCTTTTGTATCTTCACCTATTGCCCTGTCTTTGTGGCCACGGTTTTCGTAATTAACGGGTTTGTTTGCGCTTCGCCGGTAAATGAACTGTGAGAATTGATAACTGGGTCACTCGTATGGTTTCAAAACTCCGCGGAAGGTATGCTGGCCGGGTTTTAATTAAATGACGGCGCACAAACTTTCTGTTCAAAGACCTTCGAAAGGAATTAAATTGAAATCAGCGCGTGGCCAAGATGAAATCAGTGGCTCGCGTATTTTACTAAAAGTACCGCACCTCACGCCCTGCCACCAGACCAATCCACTTATTCGTTTTTACTTAAACTCAGCCCTCGCCGAAAGGCGTAGGAATTGTAGCACCGCCGAGTACCAAATGTAAACCCGGGGAAACATTGTTTATACAAATAAACGACTGTTCGAAATATCGGTCCACGAATTGCGATACGTACAGTAAAGTCGCAATCTACTCCCTAAGGATCTCCACGATCACTGAAGAAAACGGTCCGTGTCTACATGCTGTCCTTTTCTACGTTCGGCATCCTTTTCTTT
This sequence comes from Lasioglossum figueresi, assembly GCA_028455805.1. Lineage (NCBI taxonomy): Eukaryota > Metazoa > Arthropoda > Insecta > Hymenoptera > Halictidae > Lasioglossum > Lasioglossum figueresi. The sequence continues at coordinate 14,678,595 of CM052189.1, read as the reverse complement.
TTCTTTATAGACTTGCGGAAAAGTAAGAGTAACCAAACAAAAACCGCACGTCCGAGGCCGAGGGCCTCCTCCTCCCAATCCTTGCCCGGGATGTTGACAACAATCTCAGTCAACAGTCAGCAATTCTCTTGTCGAAACATCCATTCTCCCGGGCTAACCACTCGTGTTCTTGTGTTACTCTACGTTTGACATCCTATGTACTTTCGGCGCGATCGACGCAGTCATAAAAAAATTAATTTCCCTACACGATCTCTGTCCCTGCTCGGAACAGGCGACGATAGTCTAGCTCGTGACGTTACTGTGGCAAGATTGTTAGTCGTGGGCGTTGACTGTAGGACGACGAGTCGAGAGATTCCATGAGGTTTACTAAAGTCAACCATCTTATCCGACTCGGACGTTATTGTCGATAATAACGGTGCATTATATAATTAACGGAGTTTACGAAGCCACGACAAAGTGGGAGCAGGGTTGCCTCGCGGACGTGCAACGAGGCCGTACGGCATGCAGGACATGTCCCGAACACAGAATACCCTCTAATTATACATCGTCGCAATGCAATTACCTCGGAGATGATGAAGCTATTACAGACACGGCAGACCCGGAGAAATAACTTCGCCCCGCTGCCTGATAAAACTCTGTCCGTTCTCGTGGGGTTAATTCGACACCGGGGGAAAGTTCTTTCAACTTTGGAAGACTTCCCGCGATTGTCCTCCGTTATCAGCCTTCTTCGAAACGAGCGTTTGTTCGAACCTCGTGCCTGGACGCGAGCCCCTTTGTTCTCCTCTGTTACGTACACTCCGTGAACTGACCCACGATTACCTGCTGACAGAATTCACAACTTCGCAAACACCAGTAATCGTATACCATTCCCTGCGTGTTGCAGCCGACAGATACATGGATGAGCCACAAGCACACCAGTGGGGACGTTGGAAAATTGCTTTCCTTCTGGCTCGTTTGTTGTCAATCTTCGTTCTCCGCTAAACTCCTCTAACCGTTCTCCAGACTGTATTTGCAAGTATTAGGTTTTTGCATATGAAATGTCCGATTTTTAACAGTGACGTTAAACAAACGCAACGTATTCTATTTACAAATGAGTTTCTTGATTGTGTTACGGTCATTCACGTTTTTCATCTACAACGGATAATAAATCACATAAAATCACATAATGCTATCGTCAATAAGTTATTTTTCCAGACATATAAAAGGAATACACGTCAGTCGCGTTGATCGACGTTGAAACAAATGAAATAAACGTTATTCGAAAGTAAAATTATACATCTAAATTAAAATTGAACATAGGAAATTAAGGATTAGCTTTGTACGTCAAAATTTTATAGAATAAATCCATAAACTGTAATAGCATTTTTAAATTCGGACATTTCATATGCAACAACCTAACAGTTCATCTGTATTCTGCTCTACTGTTAATCGCGCTGTAGTTGCATGTACGACGAGATTTTTATATTATTAGTTCCGCACGAAATTAGCTGTCAAGTCAGATTCTAATCGAAACTATACATTGTGCAAGGACTTTTTTCAAAAATTCTATTTGAAACACAAACTACCAAACTCGGGTTATGCATCGAAAGCTAATTAGTTCGGAGAGTAGGAGAGGAAGATTTTGAAACATTTGATCAAAGTTAACTGAACCACTGCAGCTAACGGTTGATCGTGTCTATTACAGTTGCATGAAACGCTACCAGAAACTTCCAAGATTCCATGTATAATAATTAACGTTCGTCGTAGCCAATCTTGCGTGGTCTCGCGGTGAACAGATCCATCGCGGCAGACAACAGTTTCCTTAGTCTTCCCGCGCCGCTTCCTCCCGGTTCTCGTGGCTCATAAAAAAAAAGTCGACCGAGAACTTTTTCGATCAAACTTACATTATATATCACGCGATGCGTTACGAGCCAAACAGTGACAATGTGATAACCGCGGGTTTTACTGGGAAATTGCGTCCGCCAACTTTTCGCTTTACGCCGCCGCTGTTTATAAAACAGACAGCTCGAACGGCTCCATTCAACCGCCGAATGGAAAGTTTACTGGGATTCGATCTGCTGGTGACTGTACGACAGTTTCGTTCCTCATTAATATTCAATGTTCAAAAGAACAATGTTATTTCTTGTGTCGAATCATGATCTAAGAAATAAATGCTCGGTAAACATTGAATACAAAGCGTTTCGACTTGATTTCAACAGTTTTTCCGGAAAAATATTGTCTTCGGAAAATTGGCTACAACTTTTTATCCGTTAACGCTATCGTTATACTTTCCACAGCGAAAATGTAGCTGGGATCTATATCTTTCGAACGATATAAATTTGTAAAATCCAAAACGTGTCCCTCGATATTATCGTCAAAAATCAAGATGGCAATTTCAGGTGAGCCATTCTGTACGCGGAGAAGAAATTGATTTTTTTCGACCTGTTACACTGGAACAACTTTCCCGTCCGTCAAGCCGTGTGGAACGGGCCGTGTCGAGCTCTAATAAATCGGGAATCTTTTTCACGGGACTGTTAGGCTGCTAGTTGCTTGGATATGCTGTAATATAGCGGAACCGGTGTCATGTTTTGGGGGTCAGCTCGCAGAAACGAACGAGCTGTCTAGCGCTGACGAACAGCCTAACATTAAAATCTATACCTATTGACGGTGTTTTGACGCAGTGGAACGCGAGCGCGTTATTTATCGCGGTCTAGCTAGGTTCGCGTCAGCCCGGCTACAAAACGATGCGTGTCTCGGCTGGTTCGACACATTTTTACTCCCATTCGAGGGGACGTTTAGGCTCGAACATGTGGAACAGACCGGAAAAATCCAATTTTAAACTTCTGTTTTGTTTCATTCTTTTTGAAACTTGTTCGTGTTTACTTTATACAGAAAAAAAGAAATGTTTACGTTGTTTCATCGCAGAACAGAGGCACGAAAAACCAACCAACATCGAAACGCAAACAATAGAATCAGACGGACAACAGTTTCGAACATTTTGTAAACGTTAAAAACATGAATACGTAAACCAAAAGGGAGCGCGTTCCGGGCCTACTATTGTTATGAAAATATAACAAAAGAATCAATACTAGAAACTTACGCGGTCTCCAATATTTCGTTTATAGAATATTTAAGCAGATCCTCGAAATTAATGATTTAAATGTATACCATTGAAAACTAGCAGTATCTCCAACATTTTCGTTGTAGAAATGTGTTTGAATTAGGTGCTTTGAACGCGAATCAACGGATTGAATCTATCAATTCTTATTGGAATGAAATCCTGTGCAAAAAATTGAATTTCATTTAGGAAATACGTTGATGAGCATCTCGCGATCGACGTTATGGTCCGAACGAAATAGCCGACAATTTCAACCCGCGTATGAAATATTAATGCATCTGTAGAACCGGGAAAACGTTCAAAAACGTTGTTTTTGTTTCCTTAAGAAACAATTCGCGTTCTGCTCGTTCCCGTTCAGTTTAATTATCAGCTCCGTACGAAAACACGGTTTGGTTATTTTATTTTCGTGGTAGAAACGCGCGTTGAAGATCAATACTGTAAATATGTATTATCTGTGAATTAGAAAGAACGTGAATATTTTCAACTAATTTTATTTCTTCCGTGTTCCCTCGAACCTCTCTGTGCCGATAAACTTGCCTTAAATATTAAAACGTCCTAAGCGCTGATTAAATAGCTTCCCTTCTCGGCGAACAGCGCAATCACTGACGGGTAATAAACTTTCAAACGAGAATTTATTAAAACTTCGAACGGCGTAATGGATGGTGCCGCCAGGCCCGTAGCGAGCTGTGGCTAACGGAGGATTTACAATGTTGCTTTTCTAGAAATTCGTTCTATGAAGATGCATAATCGGATACAGAGGAACGGGAAGCGAGCGTTCTTTTTTTTTTATTCGGAAAACAAGTTGGAATCTCCGTGTATTCTCTTCTCCCGTCGCGGTTACCGCCGTCCATTATGCGCGCGAAATAATTATAAGAAGCACGGACACGTCTGTATGAAATCGAGTTGGCTGTATCATTTCTTTTTTTGTTTGTCTTTGTCGCTATTTTGCCCGCGGCCGTGCTAAGGTAATCCGCTTTCAGTGGACGTGCGTGCATAAATGAGACGAAAAACGCGGAGGAAACAAGCAAGCGAGCGCATGAGAAATTCATGAAAGTGAATCCGATGGCAAACAACGCCGCCGGGGAAGTGAGTCGTGTAAAGGCGAAAAGAAATTGTCAACAAATACGAGTAGAAGTTTTCACTTGTTTGCCTTGGAACAACTCCAAAATATGGGCCGCTCCCGGTGTATAAAGGTGAACGGGAAAAACAGCAATATATAATTCCTCCGGACGAGAACGTCCTTGATAAATCACTGAAACAGATTTATGTCGCTATGCGTTTAATGAACTGCCACGTATAACCGTTTCCACCGTAATTAACACGTTTTTCGAGATCAATTGATTGACAGAAATCACGGGTGTAGATACTCCGGATTATATCGCAACGGACGATCGCTGCGATAAACAGTTCTTGTCAATAAAATCAAATCGCTGCTGCGAACAGAGATACCGCGACGAACTTGATTCAATTATCATCTACCGACCACTCATTTTCAGGATGTTCGAACGCGATGCGAAATTGCAAAGGATTTTTTCCCGTGGTTTCCGCTAATTCAAATACATTGTAATCGAGTACATTGTATTTTATACAATACATGGTATTTGAATTACATTGAAATTAGATTACATAATTGAAACCTCCCGTTTCAATAATGAAATACAATATAGTGTAAATTACTCAATGTGTACATTAATCTCCTAATATTGATAAATATCATATGAATATATTTGTTGTTTGTTACTGTTGCTAGCTAAACTTGTTGCCGGTGAAAATCGTTGTCGGTTAAATTCGTCGACGTTGAAAATCAGTTTATTGAAACGAAATGAAAAAGTTTGTTTTTATGAAGAGATATAACCCTTATGGGATTATTAGCAACATGCACATTGCTGTGAATTCAACTCTAAAGGCGCAAACATTGAGACTCAAGGAAATTAGTCGATCAAAGTTATTGTCATGATTTACCCTACGCGGTAGTGATTTGTTCGGAGATTGGTCTCGGTGTGAAAAGAACGTCAAGACGTAAACATCGAGTTGTAGGCGCAACCGCCGAATCCTCCTCTACAAGCAGCTAACAAGATCTTCGGTTGTCCGTGAGCTCGACCGCTAAGGGGTTCCACCGGTTTTTGCCCCTGAAATCTGCCGGTAAATCCCCTAATCAGGGGCTCCTAAGCTCGAGTAGCAAAACGTTCGGCCCCATCCGAAATCATCGACAGCGCAGTGGCGTTCAAGCGGAATCGAAGAGGATTAGGTATGTGCCGGGGACATTGTAGCTCGGAAAAAACTAACAACTTTGGGCTAATTGTGATACACAGTAACGTTAGCGCCGGCCCACTAACGCGACAAATAATTCAACCATCCGGCGATGTTATAAATGTAATATCGATCGATTCCCGAACGAATATTGCCGGGGTGCGTATAAAAAGCCTCGCGGAAATGAGAGAGAGAGAGAGAGAGAGAGAGAGAGAGAGAGAGAGAGAGAGAGAGAGAGAGAGAGGACGAATCGGACGGGGAAAACGCGAGCAGCGGACCGGCAATAAACCACAAATCATTGTTTTATGAATATTCAAAACTCGGCCGCGAAAATAACGTCGCTGCGAGAGATCGATCGGCATTTCCTTCCTTCCTTCGTCCTTATGCCGCCGTTTCAAGCTCGCCTTATGCAAATGCACCGCTATATCCCCTTACCGCTGCTCTCCTCAACCACCGTTCCATCCCAAGCAGCAAGCCTGTAACCGCTCCTTTCGACTCCTTCCACTTTTCACAAGGAAATCCTGGCTGACGTCGGAGCACGCATGCACACGCTTGCGATACTTCGCGGTCGTCGCCGCGAACGGATGAAGACAAGTTGTCGGCCCACCGGTATAGGACGCTGACGGGTCTTATCCACGCTACAATATCTCGACGACGACGGTGAATGCCGTCGCGAGATTGCCAACGGGATATAACAACTTCCGTATATTTACGTTCTCGAGAACTCCGAGCAACTTCGACCACCGTCCACCACCGCCGAGATTCGCACGCGTTCCCACTGAAGCCGCTAGATTCGTTTAAGGGGGTAGACTCGTTTTTTCAGGCTTCCAAAGGCGCGGGATACGCCTTCTCATTTCTTGATAATACAAAGATGGGGTTTTTCAGTAGTCAAAAGCGCTGGAAATTCTGGAAACGAGTCTACCGCCTTAATGGCTGTAAATAAATGTTCACTGGCACTTTCGACAATAAAACTATTCTTAACTTCTACCGCTGCTAAAAAGAAGACATGATATTGGATTATGATGAGTACGTATATAGACGACACTCTTTATGTGGAAAAAGAATAACTATAAGTTTATTATAAATGATACTAGAGACACGTTGAGAGACACGTCTTTATAGTTCGAAAGATCGAATGAGGAATGAGGAATGAGCGAACGAGGAACGCTCAAGCCGAAAACAGAAGAGCAACGGTCCTATGAACAACAATGTACATGTATATGCGGGTCAAGAGCCGGTTCAATCGATCCTTCCTTCTAAAGAATTAACAAATTAATTTTGTTCTGTATTTCTGAAATAAATACGAACGCGTTAGAAAAATGAATTGATCAAACGACTGAGGTACACTGAAGTAGGAGGTACATTTTTGTTGAACTCCTGTTTCTCACAGTTGTCTAGGAGAATTTTTATTTCGCACACAAAACCACAGTCTAATTACCCTTCAAAGACAAGCGAATACATAGAAGTGAAGTTTACGGTAATCATTTTCGCGGAGTTTTCGCAGAAAATTTGCGAAGAAGCCCATTATAGCTTCTTAAGCGTCGCGACGTCGAGTTGCATTACATTTAATTACAAGCTGAACGCGCACAGTTCCCTTCACTTCGTCTAATTAGCTAGCGGGCCGAGAAATTTCCGTTCCATTTCCCAGCGACGAGGAAGCCGATTCTGTATCAGGTTCTCGCCGCGTTCTTCGTTCCTCGGAACGAATGCCGAGTATTATCCCGACGCGAGTCCTCCACCTGGAAGAAAAATGCTCTTCGCCAGGCGCGGCACAACGCGGCGAACGACGACAACCTCGCGAAAATAGAAGGATGCGTGCAGACAAGTGAACTCTCCCGACGAAGTTTACCGGAACTGACGTTCGACCGAAATAGAGTTTCAGAGGCGGCCGCGCAACTTTCGTCCGAGAGCGTTGCTTTGCTGTAGTGATTTCCGCGGAAGCCCCGTATAAGTTGGCGAATTTTTTTGTTATTTTCTTCGGTCCTCCACCGCCGTTTACTTGGGAGGTCGGTGTTAATGTTTGGCGCGAGACTGAATAGGTATTGTCCACCGAGAACCTTAAATAATGATTATTTGAATTCGCGAGTTGTACTGTATTAATTATTCCACATATATCACATTATTTCAACCCTCGCGTGTCCTTCGGTGTCAAATTGACACAGTGGTAAAAGATAAAAGGATCTCCAGCGAGGAAAAGTGATGTGCTATCGGAATCATGTAAGAATTTAAAGAATAATCGAAATAATTGCATATAAATTGCACTGCGGTACCTTAAAACATTAGCAAACGTGTATGTAAAATTTTAAAACGCTTCTTAACCATTCTTTATCTCGCATAAAATTGTTTAAAATTTACGGAAGGTATTTTCAAGATTATTTTTAAATAATACAAGAAGAAAATCGATCGATTAAGCAGGAGGTTACGATTTAAGCCGCAAGCGAGGAAACAGAATTTTCTCGTGGAATTGAATCAGACGAGCAACTACGGCCACTTTTGCACGGCGCAATGTGAAACAATTAATAAGCGCGGCTGTGTCGGAGACGGCGGCCATTTCTACGCACGTAACAAGCCAAACGTAACCGCCGCATTATAATTCATTAACAATTAACGAACTGCTAATGAAATGGAACGCTAGTCGCCGCGTCGACCGACGGGAGCCTCGGAAATGGGCCGATCGTTATGATTTCCATCGGAGAACGGAAACATTCGACTACCGGATGCGGCCGTCTCTCCCGTTCCCGCGTGTCCCCGCAATGTCGCCATCCAATCCGGAAATAAGAATAATCGAAGAGTCCTCGTAGATAAAAATGTAAGTGCTTCAAATGAGATTTCTCAGGAGAGAGAAAAAGACTTTAGATTATTTATGAAATTTGATTTGGCGCTTTATCCGATGTGAAATCGATATAATACCTCATGCGATACTTAAATGTGTAGTAATTGATTAGAGACCAACATATTTAATAATGTAAACAAATTTTAGGGTTAAATTCAGCGTGTTGTACTTGAGCGACGTTTCCTGAATTAATTTAGAACGCCACGTTCCTCGAATTAATTTTTCGCGAACGTTTATATTTTCATAACGACAGGCAGACTCGGATTCGACGAGCAACATTGTCTTCGCGTTCAGGCTATTGCCGGTTAAATTCAACTGACACACAACCGGTCCCTGAATGGCTATTGCTCCAATAAAGTGCGTGTGCCGCGTTCCGAGCTCCTTTGGGAATTTAATTATGGCGACATTCAATTAGGACACGCACGACGCGCCTATATTTTGACGGCAGTCACTTAAACCTGTAACAGTGGTTGTCTGCCGGTATGCCGAGTCCTCTGACGCGTATTAAACGTCGTCGGTGAAATCGTGCGGTTGCCCCGCTGTGACAAGACAACAGTTTACGAGATTTTTCAACAAGAATTCGCTATTAATTCTCTGTGCTCTTGTTGTTATCGCATTTTTTAACCATTTGCAAATTGAAGGCAAATATTCAAATTATGTAATGCAATCGCAATGTAATTCAAATACTGTGTACAGTACGTCCTAGACTTACGCGGATTCGTTTTACACGGATTCGTTTTACGCGGATCCTTAGAAGCGAATCAGAAGAAGAAAACGAAATCAGATTTCGGAACAATAAGTTGCGAAACCGGCGAAAATAAGTCTGAAAGGTCGAGTCGAGCCGGGTCGTTGGGTTCGGGCAATGTTCACGAAAACCTTCATCGCCGGCGAACTGCTCGTTACTCGATTTATCCGGCTAAACGAAGCATTAGTAAACCCATCCACCATGTTTAATGAGTACAAATGGCCAGGAACGCCGGCACGTGAAACATATTATGTCAATTGGCCCCGAAACCGTGCAAGGCACAGAGTAATTATAGAATAACAATTATTAATTAGTCATACCCCGGGGATCATCTGGTTCTAATGCATTTCATGACCATGAACAATGATTACGTCGCTATGGCACGTGCGTTCACGTGCTGTAACCCCACCCCCTTTTGCCGTCTCTTTGATGAATTTTCACTTCGCACACACGCGATATATATGGTATACCGGTTCGACGAAAAAGAAAATCCGAGGGGCGCAAAGGAACCACGGCAATTAGGGGAGAAATTGAATTTAACAGCTCTTGGAACCGCGGTTTACTTTTCATTTAGCTGAGCGAAACACATTGAACGGCCCCTGGGAAACAATTGCCCGGTGGAAAACACACAATGGCGACCGCGGGTGGGGAATGAAGATTTAACGGCGAAAGAAGAAACAGAAGAAGTCGACAACGGCCGTATTAATTTAGACGCAAACGATTTGAAACGCCGTGCCGCCGTGCTACCCGGTGACAATTTTATTTAATGATCATTGCGCCACTCGGTCGCATATGTTCGGACACACCCACGTCATGCAGTTACACACAACACGCCATTATACTCGTCGCAACATTTTCGCGTAATTTAGCACGCTCAGAAACACGCTCGACGACGGCCCAGAGTGCTACGTGCGGATTATAAATGTTCCCTGAATTGTCGCTTGTATTCACTGCTGTCTCGAGTGGTACCCCATGCCGGCGAAATACTAGCATAGATTAGTAGCCAACGCTGCGAAGTGTATTCTAATTATCTGTTGTCGGAACTGCTTTCCCCAATGACAATGCGGAACGTCGCGCGGTCTTTTTCCCATTTTCGCAGATGAGTTCAGAGAATAGATTAAAATAAGAGTTGTGCTCATTTAAATAGATTGTAATTGAATTGCGTAATTAAGCGCATTGTCTTTCGGATACCGTAAGTATTCGACATGCGTGGTTCATTCGTTCGAAAGCTTTACTGTACGAATGTACTCATTTGAAAGGAAAATCCAAATAAACCAACTATGTTCATAGAAAATTCATCGTTCGTAAATCAAGCAATCACTTGTCATCGCTTCTGTCGCATTCTGGCGATGAAAAAACGAAATTCGTGGAACAGACATTTTATAATCGGTACAACAAGAGTTCCAAAAGGGGGAAATAGACCAAAAACTAATCCTTCCATTATACCTCTCGTAACTAACCTCCCGGTCGAGATCTATATCTCTATGGTTAAAATTGACACATGGTTTTTTTGTCTTATCGAATGGTCCATTACCCTTTTAATTTGGCTCGAACGCATTTTTGACCATCCGGCTATATCGTTCGGACAGAAATTGGGCGGAACAATTTCTATCAATTATTTCCCCGAACCTTGTATCCACAGCTTGCTGCAAATAAACCGAGCGAAACGATTCCCGGTCACATTAAACACGATTGTTTGTCGGTGCGCAGTTTTCTATGTAAAGTCGAGGCCGATGCCGATCAACACGTTAATGATCCCTTCTCCACAAACAATTGAATCGGCTCGGTATTGCCGGGTCGATAGATGACCCATTGCAAACGGTCCGCAGGTTCGAAATCCCAGGTCCTCCTGACCTATATTTATTGTCCTTCTATTTGCTAGGGCTGACCATGAATCAGCCGGGGTCGACGTTGTTGATCGCCGAGACGCTGTTTATTCAGACTGTCAACAGGCCGGCCCGCGCGTTCCAGTCTAATATCCGTCGTAGACTCGGCGTACGCGCACATGAATCGGACTTACTTCCGCGTATATATTCCGCCTATTCAGGAATTCATTACGGTCGATTCTACGCTCAGGGAGATTTACCGGATACGGAACCGCCTCGGCGAGCGGCCGAGCGAATATCAGGCATCTCGATTCCGGGTTCCAGCTCGTTGAGAACGACCTGAATTCGCCTCTCTCCTTCGAATACCCTGCTCGAGCGGACTGCGAGTCTCCGCTCGGATAACGAGTGCCAAGATAAAACTCTCTTTTCATGGAGCCTGCCCCTCGCTGCGCCGAGGCGGCACGCCGCAGAAATTCGCGACAACCGATCCAATCCCTTCGCGGCGGCTTGCCTACCGCTCGGTCTTGTTTGTTTATTTATATACTCGCTTGTCGCCACTTTCGAAAACATCCGTAATAACGGAACTGTCCAACAAAGTTTCAACATTTTTATTCTTTCCAGATAAAAGGGAGTAGGAAGGAATTTGGCCTTGACGAATTGATGAGTTGTGTGGTACACCATACACCGCTAGAATCATGTACGTACACGAGAATTGCAAGGGTCCTGTATTAACTAAATTGCGTCTCGCTTATGCATATTGGGGACCTCTCCATAGTCGCAATCGCTAGATAAAAGATAAATCTAGCGCGCTTACTATCCCAGAAAACCTAATTTTGCGTTTTTTAGGCGATATTCGCATTATTCGACAGAATTTAGAGAAGCCGCGAGAAGAAATGCTGGAACAAATGAAAATGCAGCAGTGTCGCGACAGCATTTCTTCTCGCGGCTTCGCTAAATTCTGTCGAATAATGCGAATATCGCCTAAAAACGCAAAATTAGGCTTTCTGGGATAGTAAGCGCGCTAGATTCATCTTTTATCTAGCGATTGCGACTATGGAGAGGTCCCCAATATGCATAAGCGAGACGCAATTTTGTTAATACTGGACCTTGCAATTTTCGTGTACGTACATGCGTCTAGCGGTGTGTGGTGTACCACACAACTCATCTAGTCTACTTACAAGCTATGTGCAATGGACTGCGGATCTTTGTGCATTAATGGTTCGTAAAAATGTTAAAAAAATGCCGGAGCATCAAATTCGACAGACCTCAGCAGAATTTTTATTTACTTTGGACCTACAGATATTATTATCGACGAACAGTTTCTCTTGAAGTTTGTCTACAAAAATTGAAAATTGCATAAACATCCGCAGTCTAGTAACAAAATGTTATTTGCCGTGCGTAGATCTACGTAAACATTTATTTTCTTAAATCAGACCTTTGCACGCCGTGCAAAATCATTATTTTACGCGGTACAGAAATAATTTTTTTTTTCATAAAAATCAAAAATTTGTGAAATGTATTTTTTGCCGTCGCAACACTGGTGCGCTTCGTGCGGCAACGATGTTTGATTTACGACGAGAGGTCGCGAACTACCCCTGCATCGCCGACAGCACTCAATTTGCAAAAGCGTTTGCTCAAGCTCCCATGCAGCTTGATTGAAGCTTTACCGGAGACCGGTAGGAGTTCCAGCGTGATGCAGATTGGAGGATCGCGTGATGATTCCGGGGGAAGAGGCGGAATCGTCAGGTGCCTTCAGTTTTCTTACTGATCGAGTTCGTCCTTTCATATTGCGCGACGGCTCCCACTCATATAATTCTGTTTCGAAGGGAAATTTCATCGGTCTATTTTATACAAATTTATTATCAAATTTATTTTCCATATTTATTTCTCGAAATAACGAAATAGATGGAGACTTATTGATACGAGTGCTGTTGTTGTATTCCGGATACTTAATATATATGTACACAATATTTATTAGATACAATTACTGAACGAAATACAAACTAGAGACAACGTAAAGACTGAACAGAAGCGAATGAGACTGAGAAGAGAATGCTCGCGAGAAGAAGAAGTTAGCAGAAGATACAGGTTTTTGGTTCTGTAAAGTGGAGGGTTGTTTTAAGTCTAATGGTCAGTAAGGGATGAATCATGGGGATGAAGTTCAAGGATGGGTAATAGTAGATAGAATGTCGAACTGAAGATAGAGAGACGAACTGAAACGGTTAGATTACATGAGCGATTACCAATGCTAGAGAGAATCTTATCGTTGGTATACAACACTGTCTGGCCTCGAAAATCGCCCAAAACGATCTAGACTATAAAAATTGTAATAATTAGACAAATATGCGCATGCAAAACACGTTAATGTTTTTCTTCTAAAGAAGTACGAACAATAAAGAAGTCATAGACCTCGGTCAGAGAAAGAACTCGGAATTGGATTTAGAAAGCAACTTGGTTTTTCATGCGTTTCTATCATTATTTTACCAGAAAGAATGTGAAAAGTGAAGTTCCGTAGCTGAAATCGTTCGAGCTCGGTTCAATTTCAGTAGCAGGGCGAGCAGAGTTGCTAGATTATCGAGTCGTCGAGGTATAAAATCGGGTAAAAGTGGAACGCCGAAAACGATCGACAGGAAAGTGTACCCCGTGTACACGGAGAGCGTGGTTATTGGTTTTCCGAAAAGGCAATACCTGTCTAACCGCTTAATCGCACAGCGTCCTCGTAATTTGCATAATTTTCATAATGCATTAGCGAAATTTCCATCAGAGCCGCGACGCGGTGCAACTGCGTCGTGTGCGTGCTAGCTGTGATCGATGGACGAACCCAGATGCAGCAGGACGACCGTATCCGATTGGTTGGCCACCATGGCCGTCGGAAAATATTGACAGTTTTCCGTTGGAAAATATCCGTTATCGTCCCTTTCGTTTTCCCTTTCGTCGAAGACGATGCTGCGTCGCTTAAAACACCGTCGTCGTTTCGTAAACGATATTCATAAAGCTCTGTTTGAACCTCGATAAAAAGATCAAACACTGTTTGGACTGTCGTGAACAACATTTGTGGAGGGGACTCGTTTTCTGAATAATTTCAATAGATGTCAAACTTTCATTGTGCTTTCATCTGTACACGCAATGTATTTCGACAATCTTCCAGCGTGAGAAAAACAGAAGATGTTTTTGAAGAATAACTTCTTCGAAAGTCATTCGAAGGTCAACGTATTAGACATGGTTGAATTTGTCTTTTCATTAGCTATGATCTTGGACTAATCAAAATACGTCTCGTTCCATTTAATAAAACGACGATGACTTTGAAATATCGGTAATCGTGAGATAGAGAAAAAATACTTCTCCGTCACAGTAATAGCCCCACCGAACGAAACATGTTCTCGTATTACAGGAGACGCTCGGAAAACATTTGAGACGTCTTTAAGACGTGTTTGTGCTATCTGGGGCAGAAGTACTTATTCGATGAATTTCTTTTCGGGCCCAGTCAGCGGCGAAATCACGTGGCACGACAAATCAATATAAATGTGCGCCTGGCTGGCCGGTAACCGGAAATCAAATAAATCGGACGAGCGTTCCGGTGCCTTGCCGCGTGGGAAGCTTTAATAATTGAACGGGGCGAGTCCAGTGTTGCGGCACACCGTTGGTTGCAGCGTTTTAAGAAATTAAGCCGGACGTTCTCCCGTAAATTCTCAACCGTACGACGTTAATACATTCCATCGTGTGTACAACTCGCCGGCGAGAGAACTTAACGAATTTATCGCGCGAGTTCCCCCGTTGTCAGTTCGTTATCTGCCGTTTGCCTCTGATATTACAAGCCTTCAGGGAGATCGAAGCTCTGTTTCTCTTACTTTAATCGTAATACACGTGCGGATGGCCCAGCCGCCACGTTCAACCGAATCAAATATATTATGCCCCCGAAGCTGTGTATGCTAATATCCGAGATTAGAACGTTTAAAGGAAGTTAACGTCGATAGGACATATTTATGAACGGAAACCGACTTTTCCTTTAACCGAGCCCGATCGGGTAGCAATTTCTACCGTTGCGAACCGTCGTTTCGTCGTTTGCTATCCCGACTTTGTTATAATCTCTCATCTTGCCTTCGCGCTCCGAAGAACACGGGAAATAGAAGTTTATGGCATTCGTGGAATGCGTAATGCCCTTACGCTGCCACATTGCGAGTCGAAAACACAATTTCGGAATTTTCGAAACTCTATACCCAGATAGCAAACAACGTCTTAAAGTCGTCTGAAAGATTTGTCGTTTAATAGCTGTTCGGGGTAATCAAGTTAGCTGGGATACCCTGTATAACTATTTTATTGTTCACCTTTCTGGATTGACTGAAAACTATGCGAATTGAGCAGAAATTGGGACGCGATTAGAAATAGAACTGGTTTCCTTCCTGTGCAGCGACTTAAGGACGGACCAGCGAGCAGATTCGACAACGAGGATCAATCCCATCGATCACTCTAATTAAATCGTTTTGTATTCGCGAACTATACGACCACTTCGCGACGAGATAGATTCGAATATCGGCGGGGACGATTAAAGGTTTTACGATCGTCATTAAACAGCGTGTTCACAAAATTGGGCTACGTGTCCAATTCGTACACACTTTCGTAGCTTTAACGGTTCTGTATAGAGGCTAGACTAAAATTCATGGCACCGATGTAATTAAAAAGCCAGGAACAACAAAATTGTCTTAGCAGCTTCGTTTCCGCTAAACAAACCAAGAAAGTTTATTCCCGCACTGTCAATAGTTTTGTTGGAAATAATTCATGAAGATCGCTTAAGTTTGTCTCTCTTCGATGTATTTAATTTCATTATCTTATCTAATTTCACGTATTAACAAATAAGAAGTGTGAAACCGGACGCGGTACGGATGGTGTTCAAAAATCAAATCATCGGCTACGGCGATTTCGTGCGTCCCGAGGATTTCGCGGGTGCTAAAGGGCAGGAGGAAAATCTGTGATTCCAGGATGCACTCGGGGATATATCGGCGTACGATGTTGCATCGCGGATGCAGGAGAGCAACATTAAACCGGGCTGACGCGTCGCAATAATTCCCGAGCTCGAAACGTCACTAAATGCTCGTTGGCGCGCGTTTATCGGCACGGCTCTCCGTTTGTCCTCCCGTCAGAATTCGAGTATTAGCTTATCAATCCAATCATTTCAGCGAAACAAAACGTCGATGTCTATCGCGTCGCCGCCGCTGCGTTCCGTCGTTTATTTAAAACGCGCCCGACGTCCATTCCCAATGACGTAGACGTGACGTACGCGGTCCCAAATCGCCGAGAAAATTTTTCGGGGATATTCTTCTGGAAATCCATTTCACCTATTACGAATATTTTGAATGAAGTACACTTGAAAGCGTCTCCCTCGGGTTCGGAAGAAGTCACCATAGACAGGAGGGTAGTGCTGCGTGAATTTGATTTGTTTTAGAAAAACTTACTTAAAAATCATTTATTCGCGAAAGGGTGAATTTGATCTCAAAGGAATGGGCAGAGAAATACGTGAAAGAAAATCGGTGGCGAACGATTCCAATGGATCTGGATCCAAGGGTTCATGCTTATATCGACGAGCCCTAATTTCGGCTATTTTTTCTTGGTCAATGTAGCGTCCACAAAACATCTGTCGACGTCTTTAACGTAACCCCTGTGCTTTCTCGTCGTTCGAAGCGTTCGCGCAAGCTGTCGTGAGTATTAATTGACCGTTTGGTGGGCAACGAACGAAGCTCGCGCGGCGCAACGAATGTTCGGTGTGGGATTAAGGACGCCGAGGTCGTTTCTCGCAAATTGGGGTTGTATACATGCATGGTCGCGGGCAAATCATTCCGAGCATATTTATGGCGACAGAAACAAACGAGAGGTGTAACGAGTGCCTCGAAGTGACTCGCGCAACGTTACTGCGCGCCGCTCGAATTCGATGTCTACCTGGACACAAATTCTGGGAACTGTTTGGCTTGTGGGTTTCTCGATTTACATGCGCTTCATACGCGTGACCAGGAACTAGCATCCTCGCCGATGACAACGGGAGTTGGGCTCGAGATATTCGACAACCCCCTTCAATCAGAAATTTGTCCAAACTCTGATCGTGTCTCGATAATCATTTGTTACTTATGTTACGTCCTAAGGTGAACGTAAGGAGATATATGATAATGAATTTAAAGATTTTAATGAACGATATAACGCAGTTTTGAACCTACTCTAAAAGACAATCAAGTATCTGGTAATCATGAAATTCCACGGTTATTCCTGACGACTCCGCGATGTAACCTTGATACAACGAACATTCGGCTATCCTAAGAAATGGTACTACTAGTATTCTCATTACGAGCTTAGTCGTAAAAAAACCTGATTAACCTTTTACGCTCTACCCTTAACAAATTTCGTACAGTTTTACGCGTTCTTCGTCGTCTGTCGTGAGAAACTTGACTAAAGGAACTGGGGAATCCTCTGCAGGCACCTTTGCTTTTAACGCTGCGAAGCCGCGTCGTTCCTCTCCGTTCATCTCACGACGCAAAAAGACATAATCTCGGTTTAGATTTGATCCACCCTCGTACAATGGAAAGCAATCGATTTTTTGGAACAGTTACAATCGCCCCGGAAATTAGGTGGACGATTAGCGGATCGGACGGGCCTCTCCGTCTCGATTGCAGAAGTGCAGCGCGGCAGACGGTGTGGTGGCTCGCCAGCTAGATTGGCTTTGCACGGGGAAAAGTTTTGTTTGATGTTTCGATAGACGCGCATCCAATTGGCCCTCTCTTGCCAGGAAGCCGCACACGTACACGCGCCTCCGCTGCACCGGGTAATTTCGTTTCGAGTGGACTCGTGTGACGAGGCTCTGGCCTCGAGATCGGAGGAAACGGTCAGGTAGAGAGGGTGAGAAGAGGATGAGAGTGATACAGAGGGAGACAGAGAGAACGAGAGAGACCGACTAGAGCAGGAGGGATCGAGAGGGAAGCGCTCTCGAGTAATAAAACTCTAACACATGGGCGGTAGAAAGGAGAGAGCACCCGTATCGATCCTATTTGCTTCGCGGACTCGAAACGCAGGAATACATCACATTTTCTCCGACGAAACAGGGACAGGCAAAGCGGGGGTGGGCCGTGAAACACGCTACACCAGAGGCAGCATTAACGTCACGTGGATATTTATATTCGGACGTTTAGTCTGTTTCAGGATGTACGACATCGCGGAGTCGTACTACGTCTACACCATCGCCGGATCAAGCGGAGTGCAAATACTGCAAAGATTGACGAATCAGCTGAATAGCTCGAATGCATGATCTAATCAGATGTTTCATCGTGTATGTCTTAGAGGGTAAGTGTACCTGTTGAAATACGTAAAAATAACTATTTTGCCCTGAATAAATTTGTACAGCTCAATGAGAATGTATTCGAATATTTTATCGTATTCGTAAAAGGTAAAGATAAGACCGTTTTCCTTCTATCTCGATCACCAAAATCACTGCTGACGATCTTCTTCAAACATCCGCGACTTCGTTTTCTTAAGAATTTAAACGAATCTTTCCGAAGACATACGTTCGAAGACCTTTCAGAAAATGCAAAAACTAGAAAAATTGATTTTTCCGAGCCTCTAGGATTCGCAAATACGCGCCACCGAATCCACACCTAGCCCTTTCCCTCGTTTTTGTTTCTATCTTTCTCTCTCCCTCTCTCTCTCTCTCTCTCTCTCTCTCTCTCTCTCTCTCTCTCTCTCTCCCTCTCTCTCTCTCTCTCTCTCCCGTGCCCTCCGATCATCGCACGGTACCGCACGCTGCCAATCGGCATCGATTATCGATGGAAAAAGTCTGACGATGATTATCTCCGCTGCGCATAGTCGTATCCTGCCGTGGGAATAAACGCCAGCCATTGTCTGTCAATCAATCACCGGCGGATACTTTCGGTGCCGATAGCGACACGTTTCGATATACACTGCTTTCCAAGATCATTTACCCCAGTGGTGTACGTGTACAGCGATAAGAACCGTTGCTCGCTGCACTGATTTCGTATAGTAATCGTATAGTAAAGTTTCGAAGTATTTATCTCGAAAATTTTTATAAACCATACAGATCGGCAGTCTAATTGTTCATCGAATAAACGACGAACTGGAATTCTAAATTTGAGATACGCATCTTTAAGGCGAAAGAATGCCACTTATTTAGAAAGAAAATTTTTTAAAGAATATCGAATAGGTTCGGCAGAAAATCAAATTCATAAAATGTTC
This sequence comes from Lasioglossum figueresi, assembly GCA_028455805.1. Lineage (NCBI taxonomy): Eukaryota > Metazoa > Arthropoda > Insecta > Hymenoptera > Halictidae > Lasioglossum > Lasioglossum figueresi. Next base: position 14,659,618 of record CM052189.1, on the reverse strand, counting down.
ATTTTTAAATGCTTCTTCTAATTATAATTTTCATTACATTTCTTTAATATCGGCATTTTCGGCATTGCTAAACATTTCAGAAGTAACGTAGATGCATTAACTACCGATATGAGACAAGTCGTTTTTTATATTTTTATTTTATCGAAGTAGGTGGCTAAATAATGAAATCGACTAATCGATTCACTCGTAATATTGGATATTATCTGATCGCAGTATCTTGCGCGTTAATCGGTCCGGCAAACCTACAAATCTTTCCGAGAGACTCGGAAGATCTCGTAATCCCGACATTACGAGTCGAAATTAAAATTCGTAACATAAATCTTACCGCCGCGTCGCGCCGCACCTGTCCTTAACGGGACGCTACGCGTTTCAGTACAAATGCACATATTGGACCAGAGATTCGGCGTTATTTATGGAAATGTTTGGACGGCGTCGCGTCCCATCACCGTGAAAATTTTATTTCAGTCGAACAGCGAGAGTGGGGGGGGGGGCGGAGACGGATAAACGATTTTCCGAACAATCGTTTACCCGATTAAATTATAAATCGTATGGACGGATAGTTATCGTCCAAGTAATAATGCTATTTATTATTCACGATCGACGACATTCGTTCGTTTATGCCGATCGTTTCCCGTTTCGATCAACCGTTCTAAATTACACTTTTTACGGTGTCGCATCCACTGAACTTGGACGACCGTTTCCGAGGTCGAAGTGTTCGTCGCACTTTGGTGCATTCACGATGAACTGCGAATCGCATTGTGCGTTCTCGATAGAAAATCCTGTGCGAACACGCATCTCGTTGCTACTGATCATCGATTGAAAATCCGTTTTCACAAGAATTTTATTACATGTCTATGGACGGCGATCAAATTATTACAGCCACTTGCATAAATTGGCGAGCTCGCATCGAAGCAATAAGTTATTTATTTGAAAGTCTTTATCCATCGAATTCATTGTGCTGTTACAAAGTTTTTCGAGAGCTATTGGAATGCAAATGTAGCTGGAGGAGCAATAATTGTGGCAAATGAAACGTGTAGGTGGCGCTGATCGTCCATTAGGACATTTAAAATTCACTGAAAATTTCATTCCGACGAATGTCGACTCCCGGCTTTAAAACAGAGCGGAAGGTATTTCTGAACGTCGCCGAAGAAGCCCGTAAAATTAATAAAACTGTCTAGCCGCGCGCCGTCTGTCATTTTAATGATTTAATTATCTACGGCATCGAGGTAACATTCACTCAAGTTAATTGTGTTTCCAGCGAGGTCCACGCAGAAGTATTACAACGAATGGCCGTTGCGAATATACATCGCCGGATCCGCCGAAAATTAATTACTGCTGGCAGCCTAGTTAATGTGTTAATAAGTCTATTAGCGATACCACGCTGCGTATAACAGCCCGGCCGTGCCCCTGTTGTATAATTAAACCGGGTGAGAGTTTTCGAAAACATCATCCGTCAATCCATCAGCCATTTTGCCTCGCCACTCTTCCATTGCAAATCTCAATTCTAATTAAATTTTTCTGGGGTAGAAACTAGGCCGGTGTTTTTCGTTAATAACTTTTCAACAAAGCGCCGGAGAACATTTCCGGAACGGAAAAAGTTACTTGAAATGTCTCCAGAAATTCTATATTTCGCAAACAGCGTCAGTGGCAAAAGATTTGAAATCCAAGACTGATAAAAGTTGCGAGAAGAAATATTCAAATATGCTCAAAATCATCCGAACAATCTATTGTCGTTTAGTAGTTGAACAATTTCTCGAGGAATCGTCGAACAAACGTTTTAAAGACAAAAATGACAAAGAAACTATTGTTTGCGGGTCGTAAGAATTAGCTCGTTATTAAAGATGTCAGTGTGACAACGTAATTCAAGTCAGTCTACAGAATCGTCCCTCGAAAACACGTGTTCGTCCAATGCGGACGTCCAGTATCGTATAATTTTATTCGAGGAGATTATTAATTCCACTTCGGACCGTGTGATAACGAGTACACGATGGTGTCTTCGGGGACAGGGATTCTGCAAGCCCCGTAGCAACCCTCGAGGCTTCCCGTCGCTTTTAATTGCCCGACGACGAAATATTGCGCGGCAACGCGACCAACGGTAAAGAATAATCCCAGAGCAAAAACGAAATCTGTCGCTCTGAGCAATTAACGCGGCGAAACATTCATTTAGAATATTACAAATCCGATAAAAGTAAGACCAGACGATCAAGAAGGATTCATGGTGTTTTATCCGCCCCGGTAGAATATGAGTGAAGCATAATTAGCAAGTCCCGAGGTCGAGTTATAAATTAATCGTGCCGACTAGCGAACCATTGAGAGATATTATCGCTTTAAACACGGTTACGGCTATCGACGTGAAAGGCGTTTATCTTTTCGCTATCAGACTGATCATGAAATTTCTCTTGCAATTTTCCTCTACTATCTTCAGCTTCTGAAGTAAATCTTTCCAAATGAATTATTAGTTGAGTTATAATTAAATTTACAGGGGTTACGCACCTATTGTGATATAATATTAGGGGAGAATACAGGGGCGGGACTAAATTGGGGTCGGACAATTGATGGACGCGTTCGAAGATTAATGAAGATGTATCAACAATTGTAACCTTCTATTGTTTCTCGATATATTAGAATTGATATCACAGTCTGCCTAATTTTGAATCAAAACTCTCGTTCGTTTCAATTGTTCGAACGTTTTACAGATCCAATAATATTTACAATTAGACTGCGAATCTTTATGCAAAATAAAAATTGTCTGTATCGATTGCAAGGAACGGAAACCAAACAGAATGTTATTTCACCCGTTAATCATTTTAATAGATGAGAAATCATATATCGACGTCTTCAATTTTGAAAATTTTCCTTCAATTTTGAATTTCATCTCTACTCCATTTTACTATAAACGCATAAAGATCCGCAGTCTATCTCTAATATTTCGTTTTAAATTAAAGATATTACAGACCCTGTTTTGCGGTAACCTTTTTTGTACGAATTTTAATCGATAGACCAGTGCATTAGTCGCGACAAGTAATATCCTTCAAAAACTAATTTGCAGTACGTTTGTCGAGAACGAAAGAAACTTTTGGGACAAGCTAATAATTGAATCGAAACGAGTAAGCACCGGGTTGAGGAGATTGTAAAGAAGGTTCGCGGGCTCCTGGTGTTTCACGACCGGGCGAAAGGGCGTCGAGAGCAAACGCCTGGTAAAAACGTGAACGGCAATTAAGCAAGGCCCCATAAATCAGCATCGGTGTTTCGCTAAAATGAGTTAAACTGTTCGAGAGTGGGTGGGTGCGAGGCCAGGTAAGCGTATTTAACGAACCCGCGTAAAAGGTGGTGAATTTAATTAATTAACCGGAGGTGCTGCGATTTAAGTTGCTCCGCGAGATTTACGAGCAGCTAACTTGTAGCCGGTCCCTCGGTTTTTCGGCATTGGAAGGCGCCGCGTTCGAGTAAATGAATAAATTAAAGTGACGGGCTGCCGCCGGAAGGAAAATTGGAGAGCTGCAAGGGTTTTGGGTTGGTTAGCTGGTTGGCTGATTCGCTATGATACGTCGCGTCAAGCTCTCTCGTCTTTTCAACGACGATCTCTCTCTCAACCTCGCGTTCGGAGGTTTCGACCGATCTTATCGGGCTCGTTTCATGTGAATACAGAACGGCAACCTGTTCAGCCAATTAAGACGTTAACCTTAAAGATTGGTCTGTCGAGAGGATGACGAGTCGCGAGAGGGTCGTGCGCTTTCCAGTGCGGTTCTCGCTTTTGAAAGGGGGCCTCGGTTTGAAAAGGACCACGGGTGGGTCAAACCCGACCGTGAAATTGGTCCTCGCGCTGAAACGTGTCGCGCGATGAACGTTCTGCTACAGCGTGCTTCAAAGTTGTATGTCATCACCACTGTAACATGATTCTGCGCCTCTGCGTCTTAGACTTTTACAAGGAATAATATGGTGAAACCGAAACCTGTGTAAAATATAAATGTATACAAAGAAAATATATTTCTTTAATGTGAACATGACAACATGACGTCATGGCTTGTAAGATCGATATAGGAGAGATCGATACAGGGGAGATCGATCAAGAGAGAAGTTAGCCACACTTGCGGAAGAAATAAAATAGCAAAGAAATCAAAGTGTTTTGGTTAATAGAATTGAAAGGGGAAAAGTGTTGGAGAGAACTTGAATGTCGTTTCTCTTTTGACAGGTGAATGTAAATAATGTGAATAATGTAAATAGTTTGCAATAATAAAATTTGAAAACTCTTTTGACAGGGCAACGAGTCGTGTTCATTTCTGGACAATTTCCCGTGAGATCGAATAGGATCTTATACATATGTATATTGAAGCTTATAATTAGACTGTGCGGACTTTACGCATGTTTGGCAAACATGGGTAGGTCAAACACAAGATGGAAAAAACATCAGAAGAAATTAGTTCAAATTATTAACAGAGGAAATACATTTTGATGTCACTCCCATTTCTTGCGATTGAGGCAAACAATTTTTATTTCGCATAAAAATCCGCGGTCTATTTACAACACTAAAAACAAGATTGTAATGAAGTACTATTCTAATATTGATCGTAGATATAAGTTTTTATCGAGTATCAGTTGCGCCGGTCAGATATGACCACCATGACGTCATTGGAACGATCAGTGCCGGTCAGTGGTGACCCGCCCACGGTAGCGAACGTGTTAAAGCACGAAACGCCACTTTCGTCTTTACAGTCCGACGGGTCGCGAAACAGGTTAATTTCGACGCTAATTAATAACTGGCGCTGCGGAGCCCGACGAACGAGGTCAGCGTTTGAAGAACGCGTCGGCTGGTTCGATCATCAAACGAGTTTTCGCGTTTCGGAGATGGAAGGGAGGGGGATCGTTCTCTTTCTCTCTCTCTCTTGCTCGATTTTCCAGCCTGACGAGGTCTCGCTTTTTTGCAAAAGCTGTTCGCCCGCAGTCAAAATGGCACACTTCCCGGCATCGCTCGCGGCAAACAGGAACAAAGTGGGTTCGCGAGGCGATGCCGCTATTAATTTATCGGGCATCGTCGTGTATCGACGGCCACGGAGTGGCGTTGTCGAGGATGAACGATCTTCCTCCTTTGAATACGTTACCAGGTGACCCGTAAATTTTCTTCGAGAATCGGTTTTGGAACGGTTCCACGGGTAGAGCACGTTCGCAAAAACCCTCGACATCGGCAACGTAATTGGCTGTCGAATAGCTTTAACGAGGACCAAGAAGATTTATGCGTGATTTTTTATTCAGTGTCTCGAATACCCTCGGAAGCGAGGGCTCACCAATCGACAATGTCTCCTCCTACCAACCGTGAAAATTGTTATGGTAATTAGCTCGTAATGTGCTTGGATTAAAATCCGATTAAACCTGATCGGGCCACGCGATACCGGCCGATTATGGATATTCATAAATAAAGAATTCGCCCAGCCGGCACTCGGATTTAATCGGTCAACCAGTGAACAACCTCTGTGTTTTGCCGCGGCTAGATTAGGCTAATTGCGAAGTATAATGCGCTTGTAGTTTATCTGATTAGATAGCGAACGTTGTTATCGCGTTGTCAATTTATCAAACAAAAAGCGGGCGAAGAAAAAACTTGTAATATGCATGGCCGAATAATATGTACAGGGCGTTTAGAAAGTAATGGTGATTTCACAAAAAATTCAAAAAGCACTTGATATATTTATATATTTAAAATAAATAATTATATTAAAAATAAAAATTGTCTGCATCGATTGCAAGAGAGATAGGAACTAAATTGAACTTATTTCTTTCCTAAATGATTTTAATACAGGAGAAATCATACGTTGACGCGTTCAATTTTAAAAATTTTACAACAATTTCATCTGCTGAACTTCCCTATATAAATGCATAAATATCCGCAGTCCAGCAATCGTTGTAGTATTATTTGAAACCCGATGATCGAGTTTCCGTGTTACATAGAAATAGTTGAGAAGCGGTAACACTGTTGAAGTCCAAGAAAATTTTGTCCGAGATTGCCGCCCCTCGTCAATATCTATAGTTGTCAGGGAAAAAGTTGCAAGGGTGCGACGAGGCTAGGAAATCGCACGTACCGGCACGTCGTACTCAATTTGTCCCATTATAACTTGGGGTTACTTTCACCCTCGTTCTTGTTAGGAGGAAATTCCCTCTCGGCGACGACGGGACTTGCCACTCTCACCCTCGCCAAACAGAAAAATTCCTATTTCGGGGAATCCGAGTGTTTTTCCTGTGCCACGCGTGCGACAGGAGTGTCAAGCACTTTGAGGAAACTTCCCTGGTCACGATACGTCAGGACTCGCAAATCATCGCATCGCGAACCGTGACGAGATAAAGGCTGCTAACCTTACACACGACCACGCGTTGCAGCTTAATTACCTACCAGTGACTCTGACCGTGATCTCTCCGGTGTGCACGGATGTCACGAGGTTATCGGTACTTCCTGTATCCACTGCGACATCATTTCCAAACGTTGCGTAGCAAACTCTGGCTCCGGACTCTGCTAATTCGATTCGAGATTTATCGAGTAGAGGAACGACCTCTTCCCGTGCTGTCTACGCAAATAGTTTCACTTAAACTGATCACAACTTCTTTGATCTTATGTATGGGTTTTGCAAATCAATTTCACCCGTTTGCAAAACAATATCGCAACATTTAAAATTAATTATTCATTTAAACGTACGCGAACGGGGCCAATACTTCGATAAATACGCACGTACTTTCATTTTAAAAATTGATTAATCAGAAAATGGCTACAACGAATATACACATCTACGCACAGTGCTCATACATTACGAAGTTAATGAATTGGTAATTACTTTTAAACAAGTGTTCGACGTACATATTTTCAATAAATAAAATATTGAATTTCGTAACAATCAATTTACAGTTGATTTGATTATTTTTTTAGAAAAACTTATTTAAAAATAATGTATTAAAGAGGTTGAATTTGATTTGCAAAAGAGTGTATTTCACTTGCAAAACTTATATTTCGTCTAAAATTACGTTACTGGGCTAAGATTGAACTCTTCGCGAAACATAATAAACCACGAAAACGTTTCACAAATGATAATTTATTGTGATAATGCTCGTGTGAGGAAGTACAACATTCTTGGAACACCCTGTATGCGTCGTCGATCGTTTCGGCTCGAGCGTGTACACATCGGTCGTTTGTTACAATCGTTGCAATGACATTTTGACACTCGTGTTTAGCGTGCGCGCCAAAGCTTTGCGTTACAACAAAATTGATATGTTATTAAATCTATTATATATTCAAGAAATAACGACTGCGTCGAACAATGTGCAACAATATTCTGAAATTCATCTAGTACCCTTACATTTTACCCATTCGTTCACACCGTAAGCGCATAAAATTTGCAGTCTGGCGCACACTGGAACAGCTGAAGTATAAGATCTAGTTCCACGACCGACGCAGAAACCGAAAATTAAGGCACAGAGCGCGTCATCGGTCACGGCGCCGCGGTGCGACATTTTCAGAATAAATGATCGCGTTTCTGCAAACAATGCAGCGCGAGATTTAAAAATTTCTCATTTCCCTGGAACATAAATCAGCCCCGTTGACATTCAACTGTCGAACGAGGATCAGCGAGTCGCGAGGTTTTTCAAATTTTCCGCGACACGATCGCGATTTGGTAACGGGGCTATTCAATAGCAAACAGAGAAACGTGAAACCCATCGCGTTTGACGTTCCTCTTCCTAATTCGTATCGCTTGCTGTTTCGCGGTGGAAAAAAGTAAAGAAGAGCTCGGGATCTGACAAAGCAGTGAAAGAGTGGCTTCAATCCCATCGGCGATTCCTTTGCAAATAACTCGGCTTCTGGAAACACCATAATATCCTTGAAAAATAATACAGAACAACAAAGAGCCTTGGCCCTGCTATTATCATGCAAAGAATCCCGAAGCAGCTTCTCACGGATTCTGCCGTTCGGCCCTAACGACTTCTCGTAATACAGTGCACAGCAATTAAGAGTTTTTTTGTTCGGCCGAAGTGTATTCACCCTGGAGGAGACTCGGGGAGCGAGTAAACGAGAGAGAAAGGGAGAGAAAAAGAGAGCAGAGAGAGCAGAGAGAGCAGAGAGTGGATATGGGACGAGCGGAGTCGATTCGAGTCGAGTCGGTGATGAAGAGGTGAGATCGTAGAATGGGAAAAGGGTTCCTGAAGAACGAATTGTGGCGTGGACGAAGGGACGCAAAGGAAGCGATCGAGAACAAAGGGGCTGCCGAGACAAAAGCTCTCCGTCGCTGGTACTTTTGATTTTGCGATCGCTCGAACGAGGAAAATAGCGATTCGATGCTCGACGCTCGGACGAAAAGAAAATGAATCTCTCGGTTTGGCATCATCGGTGACGTAACCGAGAAGAGGTTAACGCTGTATTAATTCGCGAGCGAAAACAATGCTCGAAACGTCGACTGGCATTAAACATTCATGAGCTGGTTAAGCCACGCATGAACTTCCCATAGGTGACGCCTGGCTAATCGGACAGTGTGGATATCAAATAATAATGTATAATCCGAGAATGACACGATACCCGCGATTCGGCCGATAGCAGACGCGGAAGTACAATTATTATCCATCGGGCGCTATTCGGATCGGTGGATATGCGCGAACATCCTGCACTGTCCGCACGTTCGATCGTTTTTCAGAGAGATTAGCCCGGCCACACCGAGTGCCTCGCGTTTTCGAAAGTCCCTCGACCAGAATTCTCGATAATTCCATCAATTCTATCGTCCGGTTTTTACAGTTTAACAAGAACAATCCACGGCTCGGAATAAATGCGAAGGGATATCCGGCGAACGAACCGATCATAAATAACAATCAGCACACGCAGATGACAGTTCGGCTGACTATATTAACCATCCGATAGGCTTTACGAGTTTGCGGTTAACCGGACGAGCTTCGCCCGAACCAAATGCTTAATCACGAATCTCGTGTTAGACGCCGATCGGTGCCGTTGATCGATCGAGCTCGCTGCTGGAAGTTTTTATAGATTTTGCACTCCAAATTCACCCTTCCATCAACTTCAACCTTTGGCAAAGGCAGTATTTTTAAGTAAGCTTCGACATCGCGAAAGCGAGATATCTCGACCATCGTAGCGAAAGGGTTAGCGGCGTCGCAGAATTGAATAGAGCCGTCGGCGAATATCGTGTGGCAGGTATCCCAGGGGTGACGGGGAATCCGTAAAGAGGATTACCACCTCGTAAAAAAAAACAATTAAATAGAGCCGTACAATGGTTCTTGTCGGGAGGCTTTCATATTTGATAAAGCTGCGAGTGGATCCGCGGACACCATCGAAACCATTTTGGACGGACCATTTCTTCCACTTTAGCTTTCAAACACGGTACAACAGGATTCCCAGCTAGGAACGTCTCGCAGAGAGAGGCTTTTTCGCAGCCAATAGACGTTCGTCGTCGCAGAAGCGCTTTTCGCGCAGGATAATTCACGTCGCGACGTTGACGGCTGCTGTTTTGAAATCCAGTTACAGCTTGTTGCCGGAGCAAACGCCGTTCGTCCTCTGGCTGGCCCGGAGGAAAGAAAATACCGGCTGTTTGCCAGAGACAAGAGTCCGGATCTTGTAGCTCCAGGCCGGGACGTTCAATCTCGGCCTCGCAATGAAGAAAATAATGCACGCGGTCAGGAGCCTTCCGCCGCTTCCTTTCCCCGTCTATGTGTACACCGTGGCAACGTCACTCCCGACGCGAATAGGCGGCTGTAAATCAGCTTAAACCAACCTACGAGCCTGATGCTCCCAGTAACCTTGTTCCTTAAGGCCAAAGGAGCACCAGCCCAGGCCGCATAAAAGGGATTCGCAAATATACCAGACACACCCACCCTAATTTACAGCGACGTTGAAGCGAGGAAATATTTATTCGTAAACTCAATTTCCCTTTCGCGGACCACGCTCCTTGCGCCGTGATTTAACGTCCACCGGCGTGTATCGTAACTAGACAGCGGGTTTTATGCATATTTATTAATTTATTCAACCCATCAAACGTACGAAGAAAGAAGATGAATTTCTATTTCACTCCAGGTTGTTGCAATTCGGGTGAAACATTTTTATTTTGCATAAAGATCCGCAGTCTCTTAATCAGGAATAATTGAATAAAAATGTTCTTACAGGTCTTTCTACAATGTGCACATTGGCAGCAACGGAAACTGAAATTCTTGACAAACGTCTCCTCTCTGCATGGAAGCGACTGCATACATCTTTTACCGAGTGACTCGTGTCTTCGTTAAGGCCTCGTTGTCTCTGGAAACAAAGAGGTAAATAAAAATCATGATATCCAGTCTTGTAGGTTCGTTCAAAGCCGAGCGGTGTCCCCATTCAAATTCATCGCGAGAGAATTCTATACCGAATCTTGTCCGGTGTCTCGTTGCCACACTTTCTTGCCACTTTAGAATCCTATTTATTTAGCAATTCTCCCCGGTGGCCCTCTTGTCCATCGTGTTTTTTTAGTCGAGCGCGAGAGAACCGTAGGGAACAGTAGAGCGAAGATTTGTTTATAATGGAATGAAACGCTTTATTGTCCTCGGCCGACGCGAAATGACGGAGCTATGAAAGTTACACGCAATTCATCGTCCCTTTTTGCGCCCGTAATTCCGCCCCCCATCTCCGTGAACTTCCCATTCCAATTCCGCTCGTGTTCCATTTTCTCTCTCCCTCTTCGTGCCACGCGAGCGAACAAGCAAGCGCGAACACGTGACACGCTAATGCTAGACATTTTTGTTGAAAGGTTTATTTCGTCTAGCTGAAATTATACATTCCGTCTGACTCGTTTCAAACTAGCTCCACTGGAGAGACGCAGAACAAATGGCGAAAAAAGAAGAGGAAAACGTGAAAGGGATACATTCGAGTGAAATCTACATCTTGAGATAGGGTGATTTGTATTAGATGGTCACAAACATCCGTGACCATTGTCAATGGTCAATTGTACACGGTGTCTCGTGATTTTATTGAAAAAATCGGTAAAACGAAAACTTCTCATCCGACGATTCTGAACTGCTACGACGTGGATTAAAGCAACATCCTGATACATCTTTCCGAATGGCACCTACGGACGCCTCTGCTGCAAGAGCATGTAATTTCGAATACTTTCCACGTCGAATAGACAGAAACCGTAAACAGCTGCCCGCAGCCTCACCCATTTCTCCCATTTTCCTTTTGGGGATTCAATACGCTTTTTTAGGGGCGCTCGCTTGTCCGACGTTCGAGATCGTATTTTTCCATACTGTAAAAAGAGCACAGCGCCGTCCGCAGCTCTATAATGCTGCCCGAGGAGTTACATCAACAAGGAAAATATTTGAAATCGACTGGCCGCATACAGGGTTTACCTATTTCATTCGTTCATTTCGCACCGGAGGATAGCGGGCAACGAAAACGGAAGTAATTCTGAAAATATATCGAGATATGCTTTCTTCGTTCGAACCACGGGAATGAACGAAAATAAGATGACTAAATGTGTTCGGTATGTGAAAATACAGATGATATTGGGTTTACCGGACGGTACTGTTCATTTTTTAATATCTTGAAATTTGACAAACAAACCGGTTTTTTTCATTTTGCATTCGATGATATTATCGAAACGTTTCCATCGGAACTGACCGAATCAATTTCGTTATTCCAGAATTTATAGAAATTCCATTTTCTCCCAGTTACAAAACGACACACGTGTCGTTGGTGTAGGATAAAGAATTTTCGTGTAAATTCGATAATGGACACGTATTCCTGAGATGGTAACAGACGTGTTGCTAAACAATTTCCTGAACAATGCTTCGCTTCAATGTATTCGCAGGCTATGATTGCAGAAAATGTATAATTAATATTAATAGAACAACGCGTATTTTTGTATAAATGCGCTATTATTCTCGGCAATATTATATAATTCAAGCGGCGTGTTACCAGAAATGTGTCGCGTTGATATCAACAAACGCGTACACGCCGCCACGAAAATTCCGTTCCCATACATATTCGCGTTGGAATTTGTTGTTGTGGACGTTGTTTTTAAGGGGATCTTTCGGTATGCTTTGCCGGCAGAGTGAAAAAAAGATTTTAAGCGCCGTTTTCAAATTTTATGATCCGATTACGGTTCTGGTTTAATACCTTGCCGTATTTTAACGAGTCGGACTCGCGACGAAGATTTTAACAAACAAAAATTTAATTTTAGATGAAATCAAATTTGGTTCGTTTGTCATGAGTATTTAAGCATTGAATGAAATGTAGCCATAAAAGACGTTTTAATCACTGCACCTGGGTTAATGTAATATTTCTGTGGAGAGAAAAAACGAGATTGGAGAAAATATACTTCGAAAGATTTTAAAGTCAATAGACACCCCCGTGAATTTTAAATATCCAGCCACGAAGTCCTTGAATTTAACAAATGTGTTCGAGCACTGCCAGCTACGATAATCCCCGAGCGTCGCTACACTCGTAAAAGAAAATATATCCAGATAAGAATTACACGGTTGTTTTATTGGTTTTTACTGCCGCGCAGCGAACACGTGCTCCAACTATACCGCTGTTAATATTAGATATTTTTTTAAGGGTATCCCGGTGACTATAACATTGAAGAATAGATCGAAAAGTTGACCTTTTTAACAGGATCCATTTCGTACCTTTCTCATATCTAGATTCACCTCGACACGACATTTAAATTTAACACTATCCCCGGAAACCTATTAATAGGCTTCTGAATGTCAAGGCGTCGTCAACGAGGATATTTAAGGACTTATTGTCATCGAAAGAAAACTCTTGGCGTAAATCTGAAGCAGACTTTGTTAAATATGTGCCAGCAGTCTCATAATTAATGGCAGACACTTTAAAATAGAATCGCGATTTTATTACCATTATAGATGAATCAGTTTAAACAGTACAAGTCGTGTTTCACAAATTATTCATTTGAGCTTGTAACAAAAATTTGAAAAATATGTTCTATAGATCCATAAAATTTCATCGACATTGGTTAATTGGTTTACGAGCTATAAACGATGAGAAATGGTCGTTTTATTCTACTATTCGGCGGTTTTAACCATTTTTAATCGTTCGTAACTCATAAATAGCCAGCGGATCTTTCTCCCAATCCAAAATTTTCTACCTGAATTGCAGCAAACTGGAGTGAAATGGAAATTTATTTTCTTTCTTAGCGATGTTTCGGCGGGAGTTTCCTGTAGATCTTCATTTGTTTTATCGATCAGGCATTGACCACATCAGCTGTCTTGAATCAGTGTGCATACGAGTGCAAGCGTGTACGGACGATTCTTCTTGCGCAAACAAATTTTCTTAAAACGTTGAATTGTGGTGTTATTTAAGTGGGTTTAGTTCACATTAATTTCACTGATATTTTATTTTTCGTGTGCGAAAGTCAAATTGATGTGCATCAAACGTGAATTAGTTGTGAACGATTCAACATTTATTCAACATTTATGGACCCAATGGATACCATTTTATAGTGGTTCGTTCCAGTGTATTATGTACGGTGTTATAGTGCATGATAAGCATTTGTGGATATATTTGAGAACAATTTAAAAGTGAAAGGGCATTGACCCCTTCTACTCGATAATTCCATAGGGCGGATATTAGAAATGCCCTCGTGGACTTTAACGAGTAGGTAGGTTCAATGTCGTGCAACGATTTATTAAACATTTTCACCTCGCCGGGGCCCCAAATGAGAACCAAGGCATGCATGCATCTGTCACTTGATACGTGACTGTCGCGCGCCTCTATAACGTACGCAACATACACTTTTGTTAGACGTGTTGCCGCATTTTAGGTGTATTTTTAATTGTAATAAATAAATAACGAAGCCGAATTCGCAATTTTTTTATTCTTCATTTTCGTCTTATATTATCGTCGAGAACACCCCTTAAATCTTCTCCCACCTGTTGTCGAACACTAGATACCTACTTCTCCATATCGGAAATCACGGATGACAAAAGCATCCTGTATGAAAAACCGTATCGCAAGAATTAGATTACATTTTGAAGTGATTTGTTGGTTGCTGAAAAATTGAAAAAGATCCGAGGCAGCGATTGGGATATATTCCGAGAGATTTATTATGCCCGTTGAAACATTGCCGGCGTGAAAATAATCATCGATCGAATCGGTGCATATTTCATTTGATTACACATTATCGGATTTTAAAGCGAAGCTCTGCTAACGCTGGAAAAAAAAATCCGTGAAACATTTCGACCGGACCAGAACTGGCGATACCGGAACGGCGATGAAAGAGGGCGTACCGTTACTTTCTGTTCGCAATATCGTGTTCGACGAAAATATCAATGGACGGTTGTCGGTTGTTCTAAAAAAAAAGCACGATCCTGCGGGACGTTAACGTATTTACGAGATGTCCGGAGGCCAAGACAGGACAGGCGTGACGCCGGGAGAAAATTAAACCTGTCGGCCGGCGCGGGTCGATAAGTCGAAAGCCGAGGATCGCAGTCGGTATACATACATAGTATAAATGCACGGGGCGCAATCACGACACCGCATCGTGGGCTTGATTCCCTCTGTTCGCGACGGTTTCGTTTCCGTCGACTATGCTCGAGGATTCAAGCTAATGAAACAGAGTTTAGGCGAACGCACGAGATCGCCCGACGCGCGTTTTCATTCCAACCGGATCGATTTACTGTCCCATCTCTGCCCTGCCATAATTTATTTAAACCCGATTCCGCTCCACTCGTTCTCCGTTGTATAACCCACAATTAGTGGCCGACGTATTTCGGGGGTTCGTGCCGCGGATCCTGATACAGGAAAATCTTCTCTTGATTGCGTGACGGTTCGTCGTCCGCTCTGATTCGATCAACCTTGCCGCTTCGAACATTTTTCATTTCTTTCTTAACCCTTCGCACCGCGTATAACATCGAACTCGTTACGCGAAGATTTCCCGCAGAATCAACTTTCATAGGATGAGAATTACGCGAAAATATACAGGCTGATTCTGGGAACTGAGACAAGTTACTGCTCTTTTTCAAGTAAAAATAGAAGAAAATGATTGAGGAAGAAATCATATGTCTATTGCACTTTAGCATTTAATGCAGCACAATTTTTTTGTTAAACCAATCGATCCCTTTTATTATCCTACGTATAGGCTTTAACGATGGTTTAACAGTACCTAGGTACATCAGTGTGGAGGTTCGTTATTTACCAGAATATTTTCATCGTCGGATAACCGTCAAAGTTCACCGTGAAGTCGGTATCGGCGTGGATAGGAGGAAACGTGATTCGAAGGAATGACTGCGATGGGACTACGTTGAACTAATGGTGGGATCCAAGTCGGGTCGCAAAGATTAAAGGAGCATCGAAAGGGCGGCGGAAATAGAACGAGGGTGGAAGTCCCGTCCGCAAAGTGAAACAAATTGCCACGAACGAGGCTCAGCCCGCCGACACAGTCGTTGATTTTTCCCCTAATTCCTCCATAGAGGAGCCGAGCAACTTTTTTAAACTCGATCTTCGATTCCCTGTCGCGTTGGTTCCGTTTCGAGTTTCGAATAATCCGTGCTCTTCCTCTCTCTCTCAGCAGCAAGATTTCGTCGTGCTTCGTGTCCCTGAGAACCGCAATTTTCCAGTGGACGAGCTCCGCCGTAAGAAAAAGGATCGTTAAAACACGCGATTTAAACGAACACCGGGACAAGGAGGGATACTCGACGGTCGCTATCGAAATCTCGATCGCGAGACCGTTTAATTCCCGCTTTTCCGCCGACGAAAACCTCGAGAAGGTAATTAAAACTTCTGCGGCGTTTCCCCAGCGATGAGCAAATCCGCGAAGGGACAGGTAAACGGAAAACTCGAGTACGAGAACGGAAATGACCGTCGCGACAAACCAAAATTTCTCCTACTCCTTTCGTAACAACGTGCGCGATAGTTCTTTTAACCAGGGCTCGAAATAAGCAGGTACCCCCTTGCGTTTTTAAAAATATTCTGTTGGTGCGTTTCGTTCAATATCTGCTCCCGTGGAATTTTTACGAAGGGAATTGTTGTCTCTTGGGAACTGTTTCGAAAACTGTTCTCGCGGAACGGAGATTTTAGAATGTGTACATTGAGAGGTCCGTGGGAAAATGTCCCTGTAAAATAAATAAAACGCCGGATTGTTTTGTGCCAGATTTATTTGTGTAATATTCTTCGCAAATTGAAGAAACATAAAATTACAAAAATTATGTAGAATGGAATTATATTGGAGTGCAAAGTATTTCTTTATTCTTTAAATGTCTTTACTGTTTCTCCTGCTGCCCTCTTGTTTTTTCCCATAAACGCATAAAATCCGCAGTTCATTGATGGCACAAAAAACGTCGGGGTACACGGTTTCGTTTGAAGGATCAAATATTACGACGAAAAGAAAACCTTTCTAAAGTTCCTTTCTGAGGAGAAAGCTGTAATGAAGTCTTTATTGTATGGATTTATTCTGGCATTGAAAGTGTAGCGAATAAAATTTCAAGCTGTGCAAACTTTGAAGAAATTATACCTTGTAAACGGGCAATGTCAATACCGGAAGGAAGGCTTGCAGAAGATTGTGGAGTTACGGAAACGAGCATTTGATCAGAGGTTTTTAGGGCGCGCACAGGTTTCATGAAAAGTTCGTTGGCATTTCCGCGAGAATATCTGTAAACGTTTGCACGAACCGCCAAGAAACTAGATCCCCGAGTCCACTTTGGGAAATTACACGTAGATCATAAGGATCGCTCGGCTGCGGAACGCCTATACGTTTACATGAAACGGCCGTTCTTCTTCCACGACAATCGCCGGCCCCGATGCAACGCATTTTTGCCCAGACCGCGCCAGGGCAACGGGATTATTTATTGGAAAATTCCAGCACGGTGGAACCCACATCGTGTTATCCCCCCACTTACGTAACAGTCGAATTTATAGATCTATATCGAATGCCGCCGGCCGGTAAGAGTGCCCCGGTTCATTTCAGCCGAGGTCAAACGAGATTACCGTCCAATCAGCTCGTCAAGAGTTCGCGACCAATTGCTGTCCACGCGAAGTGCAATGTAGTTGCAACAGTCGAGGTCTGACAGGCCGCCGAGCTGCACTTTTAATTGGCGATCAAATCAGTTTCATAAGTGCATTGTTCCGCAAATTATGTTTTGGTTGAGATTGATTTGCAAAAGGGTGAATGCGAAGCGCAAAACCTGCAAGATGGGTTATTAATTTTACACCAAGAGAAGCTAGGATCGTTCTAATGACCCCACGCTGCCTACGTATACGGAAACCTTCGGAACTTTCGCATAATAATTACTCTCCAAGATTCCGAGGATAATATAGATCCTCTCAGAGCCTGGATAACGCGTTATTGCCTGACTTTCAGGGAAGTATTATGAAACGAATTCCTTATCCGCAAAATAAGCCGCGCCTTCGAAGTTGTCTGGCGTTTTGTAAAGCGTCACTCTAATGTTAGCCAGACGAATAACGCTCTTAAGACAACGGGATCTGATGATTCATCGGATGCGATTTATCAGCTTCAAATGTCTCCACGGGCTATGGTCTGGCGACCATAGATAAGGCGTGGAATTGGAGACTTTTTTGGAAATATTTCAACGATCTTAGAATTTATTCATTGGAGAGTATATTTTTCACGCTTCCGAGCTGTATTCGTCGTTCGACTCGAAATAAATTCGAGACTTTACCGGTGCGAACATTATCATCGTCGATGATCGCTTTTGAAAATTTTCAAAAACTGCTAAGATATAAAATATGAGAAAATTTAGTACAATTTTAATTTATTTCAGATCTAAGAAGGCTACTACCACAGAAAATAAGATTCCATTTGATTCGAGTTTCTTAAAATTCGTGTACAAAAATCTAATAATGTCTAATAATGTAACACGTTTTATACAGAATAAAACTGCAAGGATAAACTATTCGTAATGGGTGAAATTGATTTGCAAAAGGGTTAGTTCCTTCTTTCTTCGCCTCTCCATCTCGAGGCAACATCTCCGATAACTTGTGAATTATCTGTAGCGCAACAGATATCTTAGCGGTTTTTTTTCGGATACCTCTCACCATAATTATTCGACAGAAAATTCAATAACCGTTCGAGTTGCGAGCAGTAAATCCCGCGATATTCCTCCACGGTGTACTTACTAATTATCGTGGAGGTTCTTCTCCGAATATTGATAGATCGTTTCACGATCGTGACGAGCTTCATCGGGGCACGATTTACTTCCGAGGAACACGGTGTCCGTCCCCGATAACGATCCGATAATGCACCGGCAGTAGGAGAGAACCGAATCGAAGGCCGGAAGTTCGAGATCTTAATCTACTTTTAATATCCTGCGACTGAGAGGTCTTGGTAGCTCGACGATCGCGGATCAACGACAAGGAATGGAAAAGTTCGTCCGTTCGAATGTCACGACGAGATGCCGCCGCCGCTGGTCCTTCATTTTCTCACGGAGATTGAGCTGGAAAAGAAAGGAAAACGCGCCGCCGGAAACCACATCCTCGGCCAACGAGATCACGGCTACAGGGAAAAAAGGGTTTGTCATCGTGGCGAATCCGTTGAAATCACCGCTGCCCTTCCATCTACTGCTCGGTCACCTTGAATTTAACGAAATTCATCTCTCCTCGGCAAGGCAATCTCATTCATTCAACGGCAAAGAAACGCTAACAATATTCGAACAAAGTACGTTCCCAATCACGGTGACTTTTCACAGTGATTCGTGATTTTCCTGACCGCTTCTGATTGGCGGAGAGCAATTTTTCTTCGCGCTTGTCACAGAGACAACCTGTACGCTTTATATCAACGACATCGAATTTATATCAAATTTATTAGATTTCTAAGACGTTTCTCGATAAAAGAAATTGTCTGCACCGTATTGGAAATAAGACGAACATTGATCAGCTAGAAAGTCGTAATTTTTATAGTTATTTAGCGTACTCTTACATTGAGAGGAAAACTGGAAAAAAACAAAAGATATTATAATTTGCCCTCTACGTTCAGTGTGCAGTGACTCGGTGTCGTCGTGTTTACCGCTTGGCTGGTTCCAAGGGGAACTCACAGTGGCGGGGGGATCAAATTTAGACAGTAAACGGCAGAGGCCTTTGCGACAGTTACGGAGAGAATATCGTACAGCTTGATTATAGTTAGTCTCACTGGAACGCTCCTTTAATACTGAATAGACTCACGCGCGATTTATTCGATCGACCGCGCAATTAAAACGCGACGCTATTTGTTCCGTCGATGATTCCGCGATTAAGAGCAACGTTGACTAATTACGCGAGCCGAGCGGAAGCCGGTCGAGCCTGTGATTAATTATCCCGGCTAATGAATTTCACGCAAATAAATAGATATAATGCAGTGACAAGTTCGATTTTATGACCGCTACACCTGGAAACAGTCGTGATATATCGCTCGAACAGCGATATTTAAATCGATACTCCGGAAACGGCGCGGCGGACCCCGTTCTCGCGTGATCGCCCAACGAAACGAACTCGATGATTAAATACTTTCGATGGCAAACAGACGTACGCATATGAATAGACCGGATAGGAGAACGCGAAGGTGGGATGAGCGTGGAAGAACGTTAACTTCATTTTAGAATGAACTTTACCGCGTTCGTTAGCTTGATCGTGATTTAGATGACCGAAACAGTTTTCATAATACTTCGAAGTCGGCCGCGATCCAACCGCACACCCGATTTTTCTTTGGAAATGGCTGGAAACGAAAACTGTTCGAACGATCTGCTCGGTCTGGAAACACTTTACCGGGAATTCCATACGTATCCGTTCTAATTATTTTCTCGTTAAGCAGCTACTTATTGTTAGAGAGCAGCGCACCCTCCTCTCTAACACGATTCTACACTTAACGCGATAACGTTTCCGTATCCATTCCCTAGAAACTTTGCCCTCGGCGACCCTTAATTTGAATGTAAGTCGATGGTTACGATAACTTCTTATTTGATTCCTGCTTGCTGGCAACGAACATTTTCACAATACATTATCATTTGACCGGCGCACCTGATATTCGTGAAATGGTTTCGTGGTTTGCGTTTCTCGTATACTTGCGGACGTTTTATATTAGGTCGCTAGGAGTCTCGCTTGAAAATGTTGTACTTCCTTGAAAGGGGCGATTCCTGAGATGATTCGAAGTAACTTTTTCCTTTGCGACAATGTTCCCCGGCGCTTTGTTAAGAAGTTATTAACGAAAAACACAAACCAATCAGAGCGTGGCTACTGCAACGAATCCGGCCACTGTAACGGCTTTCTGATTGGTTCGTGTTTTTCGTTAATAACTCCTCGACAACACCGCGGAGAAGATTTTCGCGAAGGAAAAGGTGACTTGAAAGTAATAGTATTAAATAGTATTAAATACTGTAGCATCCGAATAATACAAACTACCGATGAACGTTTCATGCGCAAACGAGAGGATACACGAAAATTTCATACGAAATTGGCGATAGGACTTTTTCGCGAGGTTGTTGAGCCTGTTTCCCTTATAATCGTTATTTCGAAGGTTACTCTATGGTAACTGTAATTTCCAATTTAATTTCCGTTCAGCGGCAAGAGCGACCGCCGGCTGAAATGATTTATAATGTAACAGGCACGACAGTTTTGACAGTGGATCCGACGCGTTCATTAATTTATCAAACCGCGAGCTGGTGTTAATGAAGCGGCTAACGGAATAATAATAACCGATTTGAATTACAATGGTCGTAATTAATGAATCAGTGAGTGGGCATTAGCGGTAGAAATGGTTGCCATCTAATACCGGGATTGAACCACGGGATAACTTTACCCCTCTCCCCCTTCTCCTCATCCCTATCATTAGAGCAAACCCTTTCGTTAATGTAATTTCGGTAACAAGATACTTTCGTGGCATTCGTTCTGCTCAATCCTCTCGATGCGCTGCATAACATCGTTAATCCATTACTCGATCATGGTATTGGTTCATACGTAGTACTAAACATTGTAACTGCTGTTAAATGTTCTCTTGTATCTATTTTTCCACAGAGACTAATACAACAAATTCGAAATCTTTTTCTCATTAAGAGGATTACAACTTTATCGCAACCACACGCCGACGTTAACGAACAATGGTTTCAATCGTTTACAACTGGTAAACCAATTGATCGATTTCGGTGAAACTTTCGGCATGTACGTAGCTTATACGGATATACAAATAAAAATGTTGTAAACAGAAACTTCTACTTCTACCGACGACAGGAAGAATTGTTTAATTTTCCAGTTAAAATAGCCCCGAGTGCGAAGGGCTAAATCTGTGGTTGCAAAGAAAAACGACGCATGTCGCAATTTCAAAAATTCGAGTTTACGTATTAATCGAGCTTTACAGTATAGGATTCACGAAAACAAATTCGGAAGGCTCCAAAAAATAATGCTATTTCACCGATGTCCTATGTCAAAACCTTAGCGATGAAAACTTTGAACGGCAATATCTTCAAAGAAATATCTTTTAAGAAATTGCTGGTTTTAAGTTAGGAGCGGCGCGGAAAGGGCAATCGAATAAAAACGGTATGAGCTTTAATCCAAATAACTTAGCCGTGCTTTAAAAAATCGCTTTGTACGTGCGAGTGTCTCGAGCACGGTACTTTCGCGTGCCCGGTTTCAAAGGTTGTAATTGTTCTTACGAACGAGTGTCGGCACGCGTGTGCGGCAACCAGTGAACAGCGATGAAACAAGGAACAAAGGAAACACGGCCGCGTATTTCCCTGCGGATTATTCGGCCGAGTGAAAATTAAATTAAGACGAGGTCTCTCGGTATCCCTCCGAACGTCTGCGTTTGTTTCCGTGCGAGCGTTGAAACAGTTCGATCGAGCAAGGAAAAATTCGTGAGATCCGACGAAAATAAGGTTCTTGCTGAGGACTTGCGGCCAAGAAACGCATCGAGCTTCGATAATAACCGGCGGTGTCGACTGTTTGTTGCTCGGAGAAGTAGAATCTTTGATTAACTTTGCTCCGGCGACCTCCTTTCTTCCTTGGTTGTTTCGTAACATCGCATCCACGAAAAACAACGTTTCTTCTCCCAGTTTCGAAATACAGGGAGGGGATCAAAATCCATTCTCTACCTTTTTCTGTTTCCCCACTGTTGACTTCGACGAGCATATCTTCGTTGGCTGCATTAAGAACGATACCTATATGTACACTCCCTCTCTTTCACCACGTTTCCACTCTATGCATATTCATCCAGGGGACAAACTGGATTTTCTTGGCGTCGCGCGGAAGTTCCCGCCGACAGAACGGGACGAAACTTTTTTCCCTGTGATGAAAGGATGCTCATCGCCTATATTACGCTCTGATGCAAGACCCGTGTACGCAATTTCTCTCCCGCTGGATTCGAAACTTCCGCACCAGCCTCTCTCGCGACCTGACTAAGCCTTGTCTCGCCTTGCCTCGCGTCGCCGCGCCGTCTTCGGTCGACATTCAACCACCATTTTGCCCCGGATTCCCGACTCTTTCCATCTGTTCCGATAATGAAGATTTCCCGCAACGTCTCCAGAGATGCCGCGGCTTCTAGAAAGACCAGAATCGCCGAACGGCTACCTCTCTTCGCCTTTCGACGAAAATTGCACGGGGAAAACAACCACCGCAAGAAAAGAGAGGAGAAACGGTGCGCTTCTTCCGTCGATTTCACTTAATTCCATATTTCCTTGCTGCTCATCGATCTATTACAGATTGCTTCGCCGATTCCCATGGCGGCGCGTCCACCGCCGCCGAACGTTTTCTTTCCGTTCCATAAAGTTTCATAAAACCGGACGTCGCTGACCGGACTCGCTGCTACGAAAGTCGACGAGCTTAATCGATACCGAGAAAACAGACATCGGATTTGATGCATTTATCTGATGAATTTCAAAATTCTGTCATGTTATTTTCAATCTGTTGAATAGGCGAAGAAACAATATCAATTTAGTTCGCAAATCTAAGTTGATTCTCTGACCATCGCAGAACATAAAAATCTACAATGATCGTGCAAACTGTCAACAAAAATGTTAAAGTAGTATTAAAAAGACATTGAAAGTGCTACGAGCTCCCAATTTTTCTTTCTTACCGGGAAAACGTGAAACTGTAACGCGTGCAGTTTCTAGCGGAATGGGGGTGTGCCGGAACCGAGGCCGACTGAGAACAAAAAAAATCGAGTTGACCGATTCGTCGGTTATTCCATTAACTTTGGTCAGTGAGCGGTAACGAAGCGAGGTTCGGTTCAGGGTGCAATGTAAATTGGCGACGAAATGAACAAAAAAAAAAGGAAAAAAGGTGAACAAAATCGATCGGCGAAGGGTTAGGGGCCGAGTGGACTGCAGTCGGCGCGTGTATGGAATTCCCGTTGATGTCCTTTGAGCCTCTAGTGGTGGATGAGAAGCAAAAAGTGCTGGGAACAGGTGTATCCCTCTCGCATGTCCTGTTTTCCCCGTTCCTCTTTCTTTTTCATTTCGAAGAGCGCGGTGGATCGTTCGACGCTGTCATTGAGACGCGTTTGAACGTCAAAAATCGTCCCTTGTCGCAGTTTTAGGGCCGCCATTCTTACACAGTACAGTTATAGTTTTATGTACATTTGCTCCTACTATTCCTAATTTTCCACTACTTCCACCACCGTTTAGAAACACCCTCCAACCAATCATATACAAATCTCTGTATCACAACACGTCCTCCCTGTTGACGTTTTATTTACGAAAGGATTTATCTTCGCTCGATGAGTACCCGGGAGTTACTTCTAAGGAGATTCCGCGCATTTTTGCAGTATTTCCGTTAGAAACCCTCGGACTGTTGACAGTGAAATCGATATAGCAGATTGGTACCGTAAATACCGTGGAATCGTCGAGCCCTGATTTCACTGAACCGTGGAATTCAAGCGTTCCCACCGTCTCACGATGAAATTGCTCTTTCCAGAGATCCCACGAACCGTCTGCGAGATCCCTGCCAGCCAAGGAACAATTACGTTCCCAATTAAATGGCAATAATCGGCGATGATGCATCATCGGCCGATCCATCCTTCCGCGCCCGAGATATATCCAGCAGCGACCCTCAAGCGAGAGGATTCTATGTTTGATTTCAATTTCTCGAGAAATAGAACTAGAAAAATATTTGCTCTGCGGCCCGTCGAGTCTCGGAGTATCTCGAACTCTAATAAAGTAATTGTGTGCGGGATGGTATGGCACACTACGAGATACGATCAGTAATGGAGTCAATAATAAATGCATTGTCGGTAGTACGACAGCAATTTCGAGAAACAGTACACGTTTTATAAAAGAACGCGTTAACCCTTATTGGAAACGGATGTTAATGAATGCACACTGGTACTTTTCAAATAAAACTATTCTCTATCACTTCGAAATCTCTGTTTATCTCCGATATTAATGAAATTTTGGGTTGATATAGAACTCAAAAAAATATTTCACACGTATTTTTTTATAGCTTTATAGGTGAAAATAGTCCTCAAAGTTGGGGGGAAAAATCTATTTTATTGAATATCTCCGAAACTGTTACGCCTAGACGAAAATTTCAAGATCCAATTTGCGCGTCTTTGAATAACTAATCTTTTAGCCTGAACTGATTTTTTCAAAATAATTTGTTTAAAAAACACGTTAAAAATTAACTTTTTTGGCGAAAGTTTTCTGAAAAACATTACAATTTTTTCATGAAAATTTGTTTACACAGTCTACATACCTTTTTATGTGTATTTCTTATGTTTATATATGTTTAATAGAAAGATAATCGGCTACGTCGAAAACCTTCTCTCCAGTTAGGGGATGAAACCCTTGAAAGACAGAAACTGTACGGTGGCGTCATCTAACAGCAACATGCTGAAGCTTTTCGTGGAAGAACGATGCTCTGCAGCTATCATAGTTTTCACAAACCCTAACTGATCCTTGCCGGTTCGACCATACGTCACCGTGTTACTTGCGGCATGGAAAACATGAGCGGGAGACTTCAATGCCAAATAAGATATGTGCTCGCATTTCTTCCACAATGTCGTGCGATTAATTTATGCCAAATCGCTCGTATATCAGCACATTCTATGTATACGCGTAGATGGTAAGAAGTACGTGTGCCTTCGGGAACAGATTTTCGATTTTGTGGCGTAGTTTGGGTTCACCATTTCTTTCAGATAAGATTCAATTATTAATGCTGGTATTAAAAATAAGATATTTCAAACAGTATATTTTACGCAAAAATATAGACTCTATATTTTAACCCCTTGCCGTATGTTTCAACGAGTCAGACCCGTGACGAAGATTTTAACAGAGTCCAACAAATATGAGTGTTACGCCTTCCCTTTAACATGAAATAAAATTTCATTCGTAAAATTTCATTGAGACATACAAAAAATATGTATACAATTTCCATTCTCGTCTACGACATTTTCCTGTAACTGTAACTGTAGGGAATACCTCCACAGTTTTATCGCGGCCGCGATACTGCTAATCGAGATAACACCGTCGCGACATCGTCAGACAGGTTGAAACTTTCCGTAGTCGTACATCAGCTATCGCCGTTGACAAAATGTTCTTTCGAACCGGTCTCGTGCTTCTATTGTTTGGCATTGCCAGCTGTCTTGCAGCAGAACGCTTGCTGAAGTTGGTATGTGCATATTAACCTCTCCTCTTGAAAATCTCGTACATATGTGTGAGTGTATATGGAGAATTATTTCGATAAAACCTTGAACTGTCGTGCTATTTCATTTCTATAAAAAAGTTCTACGATTTCGACAGAAAGTTCGTCGGTCGAATTTTTGCGGGATTCTGGCGAACGGGTTTAGGCAGGGTTCTCGAACGTTGCAATTCAACGAGCTGTGGGTCGGGCCAGGTCGGGCGGTGTGAACGTGTGAACAGCAAGGGCATCGGAAACGCGAGCGCAGACGTTTCCCGGTTAAACGTGCCAGCCAACCGTCCTCCGGCAATTGGCGTTAAATTCGCAGTCGGTGATACACCGTAGGCAGCCCTCGGGAGGGCGTCGAACTGCACGAGTGAACGAACTTTAAACCGGAAGTTGCCCCATTTTCGACGGAACCCCGTAACAATCGGGTGAACGAGAGTGCCAGCTCGGCGGCAGGCGTTTCAGCCTCGTAAACTAGCCGGCGCGGAAAGTCTCGGTGCGTTTGTCGCGCGATTAAGCTGTTTATGCGGCCGATACCGCGTTTTCGGCTCCAGCGATCCTAACGAAGCAAGTTAAACAATAAGCCGGCCTGCTGCAGAGGAGCCAGCCTGTCCTGCGGAAACTTTTAATGAGAACCCAGGAGGGGGATAAGTCGACTATTCCGCGACGACGTTGAAAATCAGCTCGATTCCACCAAGAGCCCTCCGTTCCGCGCCGAGCGAAAAATCGGCGAGAACGACTCCGAAAGAGATCGTGGCTTATCTACCTCATCCGAGCCCCGTACCAGCTACTGGAATCTCCCACGCTTCGCCACTTTTATCGCGCTCCTACGGAGAATGTTCCCAGGAGATTAAATTTCTTCGCAAGCCCGAGACAGCTTTGTTTTGAAAGGCCGGCGAATCCACTTGTAGCACGGGGAATTGTTGTTGATTCAATTAAGACATTTCCACCGATATTCTTTCCTCAAATTTCGCTTACTCTCCTTCTTGGATGGAGATTCGCCGATCTTCAAAACCAAGACCAATCCTTCATTCTTTGTTCATTCGTTCGCTTGTTGCAAATTGCAACAATAATCGTTGCTAGAGATGGAATGCGTTACTATGTACCGTGAGAAACGTAAACAAACATTGAAACACTAAACGGGAGTCACATCGAACAATTTCTGTAGAACAATTTCTTATCATTAGACTGCGGATCTTTATGCGTTTATAGTAAAATTGAGTAGATGAAATTCAAAATTGTTGAAATATTTTAAAAGTCGAAGATGTGAATACATGATTTATCCTCTATTAAAATCATTAAGGGAAGAAATAACGCGCGTTCCATTTAGTTTCTATTACATACTTGCAATCGATGCAGACAATTTTTATTTTGTGTGCATAGACATCCGCAGTCTACTTATCATCGATAATACATCTACATGCTTCTCTTATACGAGTAAATTCGTCATCATCCACGTTTTCATGTGACATTGGAAAACCTGATGGCCACCTTGTTTCCCGAAAAATAATGTAAATATAAAAAGTTCACATAAGGATAGAAGAATCAGTGACATCGATATTAAAAAGTAAGGATCGAATTTTCTGTTCTATCCGTTGTTGTCGCGGAGATTCGCGGTATCTGGGTAATATAAATGAGCTCGATGACCGAGTTTGATACGGCCCGGGCGTAATTTCGAAGAAAGTACGGAGATCGCTCGATTTAAGGGACGGCTCCTTCTCGGTGCCTTCGCCGCGGCGAAGCGTTCGAGGGAATGACCGAAGTTTTCTCCGGTTTAATTAATTTCTTGCTCGTCGAGAGGAACGGGTGAACCGACGCCCCGCGCCAGGATTTTGTTTGACTAGTTAGCCCTCGCGCGTTTGGTTAAACAGAACAATGGGCTGGTCCTAGGCGCTGGAGGACCGCGCTCCGGGGAAACACGCGTCGAAAACTGGATTATAAAGTTCCGTTGTTATCACTACTTAAGGGATTAACGCCTTCTTGCGCGACGCCCGTGCAGAATCCTAATCAGCTGTGCTGCCGTTTGAAACTCAATCCCGGTTGCTCGGTTCCCGCTCAGAGAAAGAACGACATATTTTTGAGGAAAATTCAAAGGCACCGCATTTTCCATCTCGACATACATTGACCGGGTGTTTCATAATTCATGGTAGAAAT
This sequence comes from Lasioglossum figueresi, assembly GCA_028455805.1. Classification (NCBI taxonomy): domain Eukaryota; kingdom Metazoa; phylum Arthropoda; class Insecta; order Hymenoptera; family Halictidae; genus Lasioglossum; species Lasioglossum figueresi. The sequence continues at coordinate 14,631,909 of CM052189.1, read as the reverse complement.
TAGGTCAGGTCGATTCTATGAAACATAACGAAACTTCGTTTTCAAGGAAATTAAATTTAACGAGTGAGTCTCCTGAAGATTTTAACAAAGTCTAACAAATACGAATGTTATGTGTTTCTTTTTAGATGAAATAAAAAGTTTGATTCGTTTTTAATCAATATTTAAGCATTAAAATAAATGTAGCCGTACGAAAAATATAAATTTTCATTTCCCTTCTACGACATTTTTTCTGTGAAGAAAATGGTGCGGCAAGGAGTTAATAAAATAAAAGTTAATAAAACACACTGATTGAATGGTCGTGGCAGAACTCGTACATAAAAACGGGTTACGTAGCCAAGCTTTACAAAATGCTCTTTGACGGAGGTTTAATGATATTTTTAATATAACGAACATTTAACCTAGTGAACATTTAAAACATGACAATGCATTTTACAGGAGACCACAACGGAACCCAAACAGGCATCCAGCTTGTCGGAAGTGGAAATACTTTTATCAGCAGCAGTGTGTGCGGTCGCTTCTGTGGCAATTGTTATCGTTCCCACAATACTCTATTAGTAAGTATGCATTTACAAAATTGTTTTCGCTTAGTGTTATCGGTCTCCCTATAGATATAACAAATGTAACACGCAAAAGCGCACGCTACCGTAATTTGGTACGTTTCGTGTTAATGAAATACCAAGCTCCTGGAAATGATAAGATTAGTAGTATCAGTCCAGTAATATACCAACAAGTATTAAGTATTTTATTAATCTTATGAAAGTACGGTAATCGATTCTCAATTATCATTTCAGCAAACTCTGGATCAAACGAGTTGCAAGACCAAGTGTACTGCCATCGACGAAGTCGTTTGAAGCTGAAAAATGCTGATTGCATCGTGTTATCGATCATCTGCGGATCTATGTGCTTCCGTAGCTTCAATTAAATGATAAGAAAGTTTTATCTTCGATTTGATGAAATCTTGAAGAATGCGAATAAAAATATGATATTGTACGATGATCCACGTTCCAATTGACATGCAGTGAACATTGATATTCGATCGGTAGCGAAACACTCTTTTTTAACAACATCTAAAAAATGTATTACTCTATCAACCTCAACTTCCAGCACTTGGTTCTGTGTTATTCGTTGGCTGATCAAATCCAAACCGATATCACCGATGCATTTTAAACTGTAAAACAAGCAACACGTACAATTAGCAATTTCCTTGGTAGCCTCGAACGACGCATACAGCGGTCCACTAACCCTCGTTACACAAAACTCTCCAACCTCGCTACTCGTGCATCGTAAAACGACACAAACTCCTGTAACGCCGCATCCTCGACAGATATTAACCGTAAAATTGACGAGAATAAACATCAACCCTCCGATCGAACGAGTTTTTACGACTATCAGACGATATAGGAAGGTTCCATAAACTTTTCACGCCTCGGAATAATAATTGTTGATGTAATTCGGTTTCTTCCTCTGTTCATCAAGCCGTCGAGGACAGGATTATTTGCAGTGAAGATCTCACACGACCAGTGAAGATTTTCACTCAGACTCACCTCTAAAAATTGCTGTACCATTATTCACACAATATTGTTTACATTATTAAATATATTGGTATCTAATCGATTACTACACATTTAAGTATTGTACGAGGTATTATAACAATTACATATCCATAAAATTAAAAACATCGTATACAATGTAATTATCCTAGTTTGGAAGAAATGTTTAATTTTCGAATTGAAATAGCTCCGACTGCGAAGAGTTCATAGTATCTCGTTGGTGTCCTTAACTTCCTGTTTCAGCTTACTTAGTCTAAATACTTTTCCACTATCTACGTACATTCCATCGCGTTTTTAATGGCATCGCAATGAAGCCGTGAATTTAAGAGCCATACTTCCAAAGTATAAAAAGTGTTTAAAAAGTTCTCCTCGTTAAAGTAAAATTACCAGTGTCGAGAGAAAAGAATGAAGTTTACCCCGACGATTTGCATTGAGAGCCGCATATCTATGCATAGCCAGAGAATTATAATAATTTCGTCGGTGTGTACGAAGAAACATGTAATCGCCTCGGTTATCCATAGAAATTGGGGCTCGCATAACAGAAAAGCTCGGCGCGCTGTTCATTTTTCTTATCGGCTGTTCATCGGGATGGCTCATTTCAATATGTATGACGAAAAGTCAATTTTCCTTGATTATCTAAAGCGAACTGGACCACACACAGCATTTATATAGCCGAGTAACAGTACGAGTGTGTGACTATGTCTGTGTGCGACCAACAAACTACAGGCACGCTGCACCGTGTTATTAACACGACTACTGAATAATAATTCGCAAACCGTTGCGGCATCGAGACACACGGATATAAAAATTTTGGCCAGTTGTCGTCCATCATCTACCCATACATATACATATATTTAATGTTTATTTACGCCAAACCGGGTGTTTCGTTTAATGGAATATCCGTGCGGCCGAGCAAATTGATCGGCAGAATTTATCATATTATTACGGGACGGTGGGGAAACGCGTCGCATTCCGACTCGTTTGTTTGCCGAGGTCGTCACGCGGACAACAGACTCACCGATACGTTTCATCGAATCGGCCGATATAGGTACGCAACGCGTTGCTCATCCGAGAGCTTTAATCGTATCGGAAATTGATTTTTGACTGGAATCCGTTGCGGTCTCCAATTTCTTGGATGGTTTGGCAACAACCTTTTCAATTGACCAGGGTCGATTGAAAGTTTTCAGCCGATTTCAACACCGTAACGCGTCCAATATTTTCGCACAGCCTCTTTCCTCGATTAGACGCCAAACATAGAATTAGTATACATTTCTAGAACTATGTGCAAATAAACATTATCAAAAGATACAAAAAACATTATAAATAGACTGCGGATGTTTATGCAAGTTTCAATTGTTGTAGAAAATTTAAAAATCTTATTTTCAGTGATAGTAGTCTTTGTACATCCGAAATAAATAGAAATCCTAGTAAATTCTGTGGAGTTTTATTTTCCATAAATGCATAAAGATCCGCAGCCTAATTATAACGAACCTTTTGAAAGGATATTTGAAAATCATAAAGATGCTTGGGTAAACTTTCGAAAGTCGGTCAAATCGGATTGAACTTAAATTTTGCATATAGGTTCATTTTGTCCAACGTAGAACCGAGAACTCTTTGAAAGAAAATGTTGAATGTTGAAAGAGAAAGCCTGTAAAAAGTGCCTTCGAAACTGGATTCCAAAAAGAAAAGCTCTTACAACCGTGGACGCAACCAATTGGTCGATCGGCGATCGTCCGTGGAAAAATAGAAACATCTTCGCACGGTCGTGATCCGAGTTATGGCAGGCGCGATCGAGCGTACCGAAACCGTACCTCATAAATTCGCGACTGTCGTTGGACGTGTGGGGCCAGGCGTGACAGTATAAACCGTGTACATAAAACTCTTACAGCGGGAATGGTAATATAAAGTTTAATACGGCCTCGAACTTTCGCGGATTATGATCAGAAAGGCTTGTCGGTGGCACGGGCCCGGGCGTTCGCCCGCGTCGCATTGCAAATTCGAAACGTTTCTTTAAGGCATGAGAACGGTCGGGGTTTTATACCCCGCGGAAAGCTTACTCAGAAATTTCAGAGCCACTCACCGTGGGACTCGGTAGGAAGTTGTAACTCTTCAGCCAGCCTTCGTATATATGGAAAGTTCCCAGTCAGTAATTTCACTCGGCTCCGTCGAATAACGTGAAAATATACCGTAGGTCATTCCGTCGACATTACGATTTTTAGTCGTCGTTGCTCGTGTAAATTCATCTCGTCCATCGAGACTTTAAAAAAATGATTTTACACGCTCAGTTACCATCCAACGTTTATTTCGGCACCGGATATCGATCGCCAGTATGTTCCCGTCGAACGGTAAGCCAGATTTTATCCGCCGTCGACAATAAGCTGCTCGACGAAACGGTGAACGTTACTGGTTTAAGGGTTGGTTGAAAAACTAAACAAATATTCCTGCTGTAGTCCAATTTGCACAGGTAAGTCGTAACACTTAAATCCCCTGCAACCGTGGAATTTTATGTAAAATCCAACGAAATCAAAATAGTGTAGTCAAACAAAAACTGGAAACCAAAAATTGGAAAGATAACATTTGTCTTCGATCATTCTGCACCCTCCAGTCCTAATGAGAAATTTTTCACTTGTTCCTAAAGGGAACGGCCAAAAACGAACCAAGAACTCTGACTAAAATAAGAATATTATTGGAAAATTCGAATCCGCGTGGATTGTCTCGAGAACTAGGGGAATTTCAAAAATATATGATATAGGAATATTGTTTTAAATAGAAAAGTGTAACTGGACGTACGAATTTATGATTCTTCCAAATGATTAGCACAGCAATGTTTCGCTTCTCTTCGCTATTCTACAATTTCCCCGAGTGTGTCTCCGACTGTCTTCACTTCTCAACTTCCACTAACTCCCTATTCAGGGTTTCTACGTGCTGTTACAAACGCCTGTTCCTGGTCAAATTAAAGCGAAGCACTCGGCAACATGCTATCGAGATTGCACGAGTTTCGCAAGCTCAAGCAGCCTGTTCTCACGGGTCAATAAAATTATTATAACCAACGATGAATCTTGATTACATAGCGCACCGAGTGTAGCTTAACTTATTCACTCGTTGCAACGCTCGGCGAAATAGATAAATGACCGAGTAGCAGAAGTTCATGATAGGGTCCATTAACGTTTCACGAGGGAATGTTGATACCGGGAAGTTTCGTTCTCGTTACGAAAGTAACAATCTAGTAGTTGAGAGTGTTAGAGGATAGAGTCTATCATTTCTCTCGTTCGTTCGGTATGGGATATCGCGTGACACCAACAATGGCAATTGCGTTTACCAAAGCCAGCGTTGCTCTGACACGTGCCTGGCCACCCTCGTTGCAAGCATCGAAAACCGAGCTTTTTTTCTTCAACGTTTCATGGTATGCATCATTCATCAGCTCGATCGGACTGCTATTGCCGCTGTTCAACGCGATCTACGAGTACTATAACGAGCCTATAATTCTTGGGAAAACCGTGAGCCTCTTCGCGGCTGTTGCACAAGTGGCGATCAAGATGATAGTGTGTCGTTTGATGCAGCAACAATTTAAAGTAAGTTGACCCTTTACTTAGAAAGAATTTTTTCGAGATCGAGACAAGTTCCCAAAAATGTTCGAGAATTCTCGCACACCCCCACTTGTTAGTAGTTGATTGGAAGCGTTAATTGCCGACGATGAAAATCGTCAAATCAGATTTATGATGGAAGCGATGCGCTTTCAGAGATTGTTCTTTGACATGGAGGAATTTTGCAAACATGCGACGGAGAAGGAAAACGCTGTTCTCCAACGCCACGTGGACAGATATAAGTACGTTCACGGGGTTTACACGTTATGGTGCTTTCTCACAACAATCTTCGTTATAAGCGGCCCGTTGTATTCGCTCCAGGCATTCCCGACACACGCAAAATACCCATTTCCGGTGGAAGAACAGCCGCTGAGAAGTATTGTTTTTTTCCATCAGTCGCTAGTCGGCTTCCAAGCTTCCGCCGGTATGGCGATCGACGCACAAGTTGCACTTCTACTGCGATACGCTACCGCCAGATTCGAAATCCTGGCGATGAAGTTGGAGAGGGTCCAGTTTGAAAGTCAATTGAACGCTTGTATACTAGAACATGCGAGGCTTCTCAGGTAATTAGTGCACCGAACTTTAGACTTCGACTATTGTGCCAGTCGGGTATGAACAGACTGTGGATATTGATGCAAGAGAAAAATTGTCTCCCTAGTTTTATACTTCTTCCTAAAATCTGATTCATAATTTAAAAGTAAAAAAGTAAAAAGAAAGTTTTGAAAGTTATTTATACCGATACATCTGTTCTTACAACGAAAAACTAGCTAATTTTATAATAAAAATAATTAGCAGACCTCGACATGCACAGTAATGCTTAGAGTGCTCCGAATTTGCACAACGAACAAATTTCAGGTACACAAAGAACATATACCGGGCTGTAAGATTCATATGTTTAGCCACCGCGGTCACGACAAACCTTGCAGTAATTTTTGGCAGTCTGAATTTGGTTACTGTAAGTATTGCCGATGCAGAAACTCGCGTGCGTGCTCGACACTGGCGAGTTTACAGAAATTACTGCTGAACAGAAACAGCCGTTACCATTGAAAATTTTGTACGCCCTCGTTGTGGTCAGTGCTAGTGGAGAACTCTTCATGTACGCTTGGCCGGCCGATAGTTTGATACACCAGGTAATAAATCGATCGTGTTGAAAGAAGTTTCACTAGGATTCTTAGTGTTTCATCTTTGTTCAGAGTACAGGTACCGCTATGAGCGTTTACAATTCAATTTGGTTCGAACAAAATGTGAAACAACAAAAGAAGATGTATTTCATGATATTGAGGTCCCAGAAACTCGAGGCAATGCAAATAACTGGTTTTCTACCACAAATTTCATTGTTCTATTACGCGAAGGTATTTTTTCCTTCTGATTCGTGTAAAGCGTGTAATAAATATTTGTGATAAATATTTTTATTTCTTTTCAGTTTCTGTACACAGCATTTTCCTACTTCACAGCGTTGCGTATAATGGTTCAAAAATCCAACGTCGGTCAAAACATCGAATAAAACTATGATTAGTCCAGATGAACATTACATATTTACTCGAACTGAGAAAAACAACGAACATCGTCAGAACAAGATGAAACAAAAGCTTTTGAAAATGTTCACGAAGTTCTTTCGTTTTCATATAGTTGTTTACCAGGCTATATTTTTGCATTGGGATTTTGCACACATACATTTATTGATAGTTGAAGTACATGTGTGATTTTTCTAAGTAAAAATAATTAAAACTATGTGTGTTATATACAATAGAAATGGTTTATTTCCAGCCTCCCGGCCGTAGAAAGGATCTCGGTTTAGAAAATCCATATATTAACCCACACATCCTTTCGTACTTTATTTAAAAAAAGAATAGTACGAACAATATATGTGTGATATTAAGTATAAAATACTTACTCGTTTTCAATTCTCTATGCAACAAGTTTGCACCATTTTGAATTATCTTGTGACGTTACTTGTGGGCACCAAATACTTCGTTATCTTGGAACACTGCGTCCTATGCATATCCTTACGAAGTACATAGACTTTTTTGGTTATGTCAGTTATGTCATGAACCAGATCAGCCAGACTAAAACAAGTATTCTTCGAGCTGTTATTCTTGAATCATTATAAAATCACACTACCATTACTGTAAAATTCAAACTTGCACATTATATCAATTCTATAAACGTAACACGAATGTCTATAGTGTAGACTTCAGCAGTGCTATAATAGCAGACTATAGGTCGTATACCTGTGCCGGATCTGTAAGAATATATGATCTAGAATCTAGATCTAAGGTTCTAGGATTTGTATAAGCCGCTCGGCACAGCACAGCACAGCACTATAGCGATGCTAGCAAATTTTCAGCTACGAGTACTCTCACTCATCCTCTTTGTTTATGTATATTTTTCGAAAAATGGAAACATTGATGGATGATATTATTCATTACTCCGTCATTGAATGACAAGATATAGGGAAAGTATTTAATAAATAATTTAAAGTGTAAAGATTACTGTACGCGGAAGCAATCAAAATCATAGTCTACACTCTACACAGTCGTGTTGCGTTCATAGATTTTAAATAATGTGCAAGTTTGAATTTTACAGTAATGGTAGTGTGATTTTATAATGATTCAAGCATAACAGCTCGAAGAACACTTGTTTTAGTCTGGATCCTGGATGATCCGGTTAATGACATAACTGACATAACCAAAAAAGTCTACTTCGTATGGGACTTTGTAAAATTGTAAATAGATCATGATTCGTGTATTAGTGTCGTGTTCGAGGATTTCTAGTGGTAGCACGCGAAAACTTCATAACAGCAGTCGTTTGTTAGATTTTTGGGAACCGAAGAGATCGGGTTATCCGGAGGTACACGATAACGTAAAGAAAGAGGAAAACTTGAGTCTGCTCGGAAGATTGAAAGCAGGATGTCGCGACATCAAGGAGGAGGGTGCTCTATTTATGACAGAAATGCGAGACATTTTCAGAATTTATCAGACCGAGATATTGCCGGATTCCGAAGAAATTCTGTTCAAGTTCGACGGAACGGAAGATTGTCGAAACAAATGGAAAGTAACTTGCGACAGCGACTATAACGAAGGTTTCTCGACGGCTAAGTAAGCATCCAATTCACATTGTTTAACGAGCAAAATTATTATCATTTCCACTTGCTTGTTCACTTGAGACTTTTATGGAACCAGATGGATTAGTCTAGGAGATATGTAATGTGTAAAATGTAATGTGCAAAGGTTGTTTTCTACAACTTTTTTATCTGGATCTATAATAAAAATTTAAAAAATATATTTCATAGATTAGTTTGAGCCGTTCACAGGTCAAATCGGTTAACTTCGCTTTGTTAACTTTAACAAAAATTGAAAGAATCTTTAAAAATGAATCTGTAGTATCTCGTCGAATGTTCTTTACTCCTCTGTGTAGTTAATCAAATTATCAAACTAGCGACTCGGTTATAAACATGCTGAAAATATCATTGAAATTACAATTTTTGTTTCGCAATACGAACAAAGAAATAGTTTACACGTACCTTATCTTTCTTTCAGATTAGACTTTACGCTTACCGGTAAAGGACTGTTCCACGGCGAGCTAAGTCCTCGTCTGCCTAAGGATGGTACAATTGGGAGAGCTGGTTATTGTAATATAACTACCGTAACTAAGAGAAAATCTTTTAAACGACCGGTCACGTACACTCTTGACCCTTACAATTCTTTAATTTTAAGAGTTCGGGGGGACGGCAGATGTTACATGTTGAATCTGTTGCAAAAGGGACAATTCGATATTACGTGGTACCGTAATTATCACTATTTCCTGTACACCACAGGCGGCCCTTACTGGCAGGACGTTAAGGTACCATTCTGCAAATTTGTATATAGTTCAAAGGGTGGAGTACTGGACGATCAGGTGGCTTTACCACCCAACATGGTCACACATTTCGGAATCACGCTTGGCGACAAGAATCAAGGGCCCTTCAAACTAGAGATCGATTATATCGGAGTGTGTTACGATGCAGCGCTGTTCGAGAACAGTCCCTACGAAATGAACGAGGCAACCAAATCTTAACCGCCATAGAAAGAATATAATAAATCTATTAAGAGTGTATTAACAGTGTATTTCTTCATTGCTCAGCGATTAGTCAATCGTACACACGATGTACCTAGCGGGGTGTCTGCTTGGTGTCCGTCTTTTTTCTCAGAAACTTGTATGTGTTCTTCGACAACAAGTAGCTTATACCACCTGCTAGCGTTGTCAATGCTGTCACGTAGCACAGGCCCATCAGAATCGGGTGATTCACAAAATGGAAAATAGGGGCAGCCAGAGTCCCAGCGGCGAACGACAACTGAACGCCTGTGTTAATTTTACTTATGTATGTCGGCGCTAACTGTACAGTCGCGTGCGTGGGGTCGAAATACCTCGCCAGAGTTTTCTGAAATATTTCGATAAATCGATCAGTAAACTATTCGTTATCCGTACACATTTGGCTTCTCTATCTTTGCTCTAATGTCTGTGGGAACTGCTAGTATTTCTTAAATAATTTCTTAAGACGCATACCGGTGGAGGTAAAGAACGGTATCTAATGTACGAAGCAGCAGAAACTAAGGCAATGTCCCTCACAACGACAAGACACGTTAGAGGAATAGGAACCAATCCCACGCAGGCCAGAGATAAGAACAGCGTGCCCACTAGCAATTTGTCAGCAACCGGGTCTAGAAAACTACCAAGCTTCGAAGCTTGCGTTATCCATGTACGCGCGATCCATCCGTCTGCCATATCACTGAATCCTGCAATTATTAAAAGCCACAGTGCTACCTGTAACGCAAGCAAAGAACATTAGTACAACCGAGTTGCAACAATATCTTAGATGCTGTCACATGTTACCTGATAGTCCTGTGATAAAATTAAATAACTCAAATAAGGGGATGCTACAATTCTACCCATACAAAGAAAGTTTGGCACTGTCCAAATATTCTCCTTCTCTATAATCTCCTCGACTTTTCGTTTGGTGTGCTTGATGTCTTGGAGTATCTGCGTTCTTAACGCTTTCCTTCTAGCTATTCGTTCGTTCTTCGAGACATAGTTTTTGTGGTCGTTGATTCTCGTGGAGTACACGCTGGTACGATATGTGAAATATTGTTTTAAACATTTCTCTAGCAAGCATTTATTCGATATTGCGGTCTGCTTGAAACGTAATATGGCACAGTAGCTCATTGCCATTTTTCCTGTTTTCGAAACGGTACAAAGAAAAGTAAACAACAGCAACGGGGTTCGTGATCGCATTCGAAATTACGCATTTCACGACGTTACAAATACCGGGTACGAACGTATTTTACCTGAAATTTCGAATCTTCTAAATCGTCTTCAACTTTCGCACCACTAGAATTAAAGTAATTCATGAGGAACAACATTTCATTCGTGTACGTTTGTGTATGTTTATTTAAACAGCGTTCTCGCGATCCGTTTTTAATTAAGCGTTAAATTGACACGAAATCTCGAAAGGTTATGTTAACCAAAAACAAATAACGCATGTGCCTTACCCCTATCAACTGAAACATTACCGAGTCTCGTACGGCAGTAAAATTAATTCGAGATTGTCGCCGCCTTTGTATGTGAACTACCTATACCAATTATAAAATTGATTTGATGATTTTATTCGATGTGTTTACTATTCTTTAAAGAGACATGATTTATCTACAAGTGATGCTGAGCAATATGGCAGAATGTATGCATGCATGCGGTGTCTATATTAAATAAAGTTATTCTCGTTGAGAACAGAGTCAACAACGACATTGTGGTATCAAATTATCGATTCTATTTCGATCGACGTTTAAAACGTTTCGCAAACGACCTAATATGCGCATCAAATGGAAGAAGAACGTAAGATATACGTATTATTTTTTCGAATACGCGAGGTGAAGGTGCGTTAACAAAATATCGATTATCGATAACTTGAACCATCGTTTTTCGATATTCATGCCTTGGCTCCCGCGTTAAAATAACAATTTCGAAAGAACAGTCCTGCGATTCACGTTATCAACGTTTTAATTGTTGCGTTCTAGCTCTTTTTATTCGTTATTTCATTTTCTTTCTTTATTTTATTAAAACGTTTTAACGTAAAAATGATAAATAAATCTGTTTTTCAATTAACATTTTATTTATCATCGTCAGTCGTCTACGCGTGCCGTTGAATAGGAATCGTCTGACCACGACCGTCTCATTCTACTTCCTGCGAACGCAATATACGTATACTTCGACGCTTGGCCAGTACCTAAAGTCACTTTAATGTTAAATTGATTTTTCATCGAACCGTTCGATAAGGTCCCCAAAGATAGTCCTGTGTGCAATCCTGGAAAAACAAGTCTACCCATTCATTAATGAATTATGCTCTACGTGGGCGGGCAATGGATTTCCCGTAGAAGCTGTGCGACCACCAGTTTTGCCACTGCCTGTATGTATTCGTATTACAATGAGAACCGCTGCCGATCGGAGTGCCCCTTGTCGGAGCATGCGAGCGTTCTGTGTCGCGCAGGCGTACGGCTGGTCGAGGTACTGCAGGCGCACACGTCTCGGCGAGCAACAGAGTGCTGTGTGTACAACCCCCGCCCACGTATTATTATTCGGTCAGCTCGTGTACCCACGTTTCAACGGGGATCACGAACGCAAAATAGAGAAACCGCCTCGTGCCGGAGAAACAAGGCCCGCGAACACCGAAAGCGGATGATGAGTCGTTTATTCCAAGTCGTGGACTCGCCGCCTCGTCCGATCGACACAACCGCGTAAAGAGGAAGGCTTTAATGCGACACAAGGACGAGCATGATTCTGGCTGGATCAGACCATTTTCTGGCGGGTAAGTCCACTATACCCAACCCTCCCTCTCATTCTCTCTACGATAGAATTCGCTACGCCAGCGATCGGGGATGCTTGATCGATCCCCCAAACCCTCTCGCGACCATCGTCCTCGACGAAATTAACACACCCGAGAGAGCCTAATCGTGACCGATCGTCCCGTTAGGCGGACACCGACAACCCCTCCGCCCCACCCTCTCCTCCTACCCCCACTGACACATGTATGCCAACAACGGTCAACTTTTCATGGCTCCGAAAAACGCGACGACTCCGTGTTCCTGTGTGTGCGAGCTGTCTACGCGATCGGACCTCCGTGTACGTGTGCGTACGCGGGTGCGTGTTACTTGAACGTGTCATGTTGTCGCGTGCTCATTGGTGTTCGTGCGCAGCGGTGGTGGAAGTGTTGCGTATCGGGAGGGTTGCATTAGCGAGGGACGAACACTAGGAAATTTTCTTTGTATCTCGTTTGTCGAACTGAGCACCCTAATTAAACCGACGACCTTGCATACGTCACGCACCGATTGATTTGATAGTTCGACGCGACGAAAATTAAGATGTGTCTTGTTCAGCCGAGAACGTAGTCAAACATGAATGAACCAACCGCTAACCAGGATTTCTCTGCAATATTAACCCTTAACACTCGAGTGGCGACTCCGAGGCACCGCTAAATATTGCTATATCAGTAGTGTAAGATAATTTTTACGTTATTAAATTATTTTATATTAGAAATTTTTGAAAAAGTTGCTTTGACTTCTCAAAAAATGTTCAAATCGTATAGTCCAATGTTAAAAGAGTTATCGTATTCTTTGGAGCGTCCGAATATTAAACCTTTGGAATTTCAAAATCAAGATGTTTCTTTGACGACCCAGGTCATTTTTTATCTATGTAATCTGTTTTACATTGTGCAGATCAAATTGAAACTGTTTTCTCATACAACGGTCAAGCTTTCCGCAATTCGTAGAATACAGACGAATTGACTAATATTACAACTGTTTTGAACAATGGTATGGCAATTTTTAATGGCGCCTGGGAGTCACTGTATATAACTCTTATCTGATGATCCTTTATAAAAGTGGAAGAGGTTAAGCATGATTTTTGTTTCTCCAACATTGTGAAAAGAGCCAGCAGATCTTCGCGACAGACTATTGAAGTGCATCGTGTGGATTGAACGGGTGAAAAAATGCATTTGCGATCCGAGGGGGAAGAAAATATCGATGATCCATCGTGGATGGAGGCTCAAGGTATAGTTCCGTTGTCATGGTAGCTGGGTTTCGAGCAATTTCGAGAATGATCCGCTCGGATTTCATCGATCCTGAGGACGACTGTCCGTTCTCGCGCGCGTTCATCGGCCAGTCGAGAATATTTCAAGGCGGACCGGCCTGCTTCTCGTCCGCAATGCGCAAAACGAGGAGTTTTTGTTGGAGCGCGCCGGTAAGCGACGCCTCGGATAATGCACGGTTCCGTCGTCAAAGGGTTGCGATTATAATTATCGCCGCGAGGATCGGCCGATCGAACCGAAAGTCCTCGGAAACGGAAACGGAATTCTTCGGCGTCGCTGGCCTCCCGAGCGATACCATAGCACGACATTGACGACGGTGGCGGCGCGCAGTGGACCGGGTCGACGATTTCGCAGACGTCCTCGAGAAACTTTTGAATCGCGAAACACATTTTCCATCGGAACTTTCACTGCATAACACTAAAAAATCACTCCTTTCGATTCTGATGCATTTTGGATTTTTCAACAGTATTCCTTGTTAATTTCTTTAATTGGATCGCTTCGATAAATCGCGGCACCCCTTCGTAAAAGTAGGGGTGGAAAACAAGGCATTGGAAATGGATCTTGCATTGGAAAGTATGAAAAAATCAAATACTAAAAAATCATTCCCTTCGATTCACGTGAATTGTAATGTATTTTGCATTTTTTAACAGTATTCTTCGTTCATTTTTACTTTGTTAAAGTATGAGAAAATAATTACATTCGATTGACACACATCAGCTGTAGAAAATAAAAAGGAGAGGAAATTGGTGAAGTAGCGTACTTCAACTTTGAAAAGTTCTTTTATCAAGGAAATTTATTCTCATTTATTTTGTTTGTCTTCTTCCGCAAGTTAATTTTATTCTAGCACACTTCGCCTATGATATTTTATGCTATCTATTTTTGTCGCTGGAATCAGATTCAGCAACAACCCTATCTCTGCACGTTGCCTTTTACGCGGCAGTTCCTGATTGTTCTTCAGTTTGTCGGTCATCGATGCTCGAGAAAGTCGTTAACCCTTCCGATACTAACAATAAGGGTCGCCAAAGAATCTGTGCCAGTGGGCAGAACGAGTTAACGAATTCTTTAACAAAACGTACCAGGAAAAATCGAGTTATGATTTTCAGTTGGGTGTTCCATTAAATTTGAATCAATCCATAAATATCTTACTAATTGATATGTGACAAGAACATAAAAGCGTACAATAATTTTGTTGTTTGTCAACAAAAATATTAAAGATATTCAAAATCTTCACCGCCATTATTATAAAGCAAGGTGTTAATTAGGTCACGTTGAGGCAATTTGACCAACGTCTGAATTACGTTTTAATAGAAGGAAAAAGGTGTAAGGGACGGGAAAAGAGTGTCCTCTAAAAGGGCAGTTATTTATCGTGTACGGGGGAAAGGCGTTCACCCGTGCATATATCGAACGCGTTCAAACACCGGCGATACATTACGTCGTAACGACCTGGAATAATTAATAGTTGCTCCAATTATCGTCGGGGATACCTCGGAATGGTCGAAATTTAACAAAATTTAACCATTCGAATTTACAGTCCTATAAATTTAGTTCACTCGTCCAATTACATTTTAGAAAGATAATGTGCCCGCCTGATTTTTTCCAGTACCTGTGGAAGCGACAGCGTTTCTAGCTGCCGTTGCTGGTTTCGTGTTCCTACTGTTGGCTCTGTTTTTGTACCTGTCCCGGAAGTGGTGCTTCACCCCGCCGTCCACCACCACGCTCTTCGGCGGCGTTTGCGTGCCCTTATGCGAGTCCAACAACAGCTCCACTTCTCAGATCGCGAAAAACATAGGTAACTCTTTTATGCTTTCATTCCGATCTTCATCTACCGCGCTGACAGCAGTGCACGGTTAAATTTACACGATCCAGCCCCACTCTTATCCTCGAACGAAGAAAATTTCATTTCAAGAAGAATTCTTCGAGATTCTTCGAGAAACACGACGGAGATCAGACTAAATTGGCTAAGTGTTAATCAGCAGAATGGTCTCTCGTTTCCGAGATTTTAGTGTTTGATTCTCTGCCGCAGGAAAAGCATTTTCCTACTCGGATCCAGAGACCAGCTCCGATTCTGAAGAAGACGCTCTTCGTCGATTGAATCCGCGTCCTCCACCACCCCCGGACACGCTCACCATACAAGCCGAAGATGGCCCCACCATCGTGGGTGAGTAGTTTTATTCTATCCAACAATTTTTACCTGAAAAGAGACAGCTATTACAACTGGACTATGGATTTTTATGCAAAATAAAAATGTTCTGTATCAATTTCGAAAAACAGACACCGAACAGTAAGTTCTTTTGCTACCTATTATACATAATGTATATAAATTGTCGACCTATATTGTACACATATAAAAATATCTTTTAACTCTGCTAATAATGCTGCTTTTAAAAAATAGTTAGCCATAAAATGGTTCGCTTTTTTCAGACGCTGGCACCACCTCCAGCAGCTGCACGGAGGAGCACACCCCCACCGATCAACAACAGGTGAACCAACAGGAACTAAACTGCGAAGACGCGGTTTCCACGTATCACGATCGAATATCGTGTTCTCGATCCGAGCCGCTGGTATATAAATAATTAATCGGTCCCCGGGCATCCGCGCGTGTGTTTGTTGTCACGCAACCCTCTACCGCACCGCATTGTACAAACCATACGCGCCGGTTCTATCATTTACCGCTGCAACTCGTTGGATCTAGCAAGATTAAATTCTAAAAAAATTAATTCAATCCCTTGCACTTTAGAAATAGTTTTTGCATCGCAATAGCCTGAAGAGATATTTCGGTGGCCTTACTTAAATGGACCATCCTGTATATGCTCGAGTGAAGAGATTTCAATCATTGTAATATACAAAATTTGAAACTGATCGTTCGACCAGTAGGCAGATCCAACGTGTCCATGCTCCACAAACGGTTCTCACCTTGTACAATTCAGATTTGAATAATCTTTTGTTTAGTGTGTAGTGGATGTCGGGGCATCCAGTATCTTGCTGGGTACCAGGGAACAAGAGGTGGAGGTCGAGCAGAATGGGCCGACGACCAATGACGTCATCACGACGATGGGCACCGTCGCCGAAGAAGTGGGCAGCCTTGAGGTTGCGTTCTTGTACGACGCCCCCATGCGCGAGATGACGGTTCGTGTCTGCGTCACGCGTGAAATTAGACTTTCCTACTTGCAAATTTCTTTATTTTCGTTTAGGTACACGTACTCCAAGGACGAAACTACCCGGAGGGCATTGGGGGCAGTCAAGTTCGACTGGTCTTGCTACCGTCGAGGAAGCAACGTCGCAAAACTCGGGTGCGACAGGGCTCGTCTCCACAGTATATGGAGAGTTTCCTGCTTCCCCGGGTAAACCCTGAGGACGTGAACGCTATGGGGGTGCGGCTGCGAGTCTACTTCTGGGGTGGAAGAATGCGTCGAGAGAGACTGCTCGGCGAAGCCAGGGTCTCCTTCGATCAAATCAATCTTCAGCTTGAGACGACTCTTTGGTTGACGCTGCAGCCGCCTCCTTCGTCCTCGGTAAATCTTCATGGTGTACACCGGGGATGGGTCCCTCAAACATCTCCTTCCCCCACCAACCTCTCTTTCATTCAACGCGCGCATGTGACGATGACTTGGTTATGTTTTCTTTGAAAGGTACAAGACTGGGCGACATCCGGCAGCTTGACTCGCAGCGACTCGACAGGCTCTCAGCAGTCGGTCCAGTCGTATGCCTCGCCCACTGTGCCTCCTTATGGCAGCAGCATGAAGGGCGGAAGCGTCGCGGAGATTCTAATCTGCTTGTCGTACAACGGGACGACGGGACGTTTAGCGGTCGAAATAATCAAGGGGTCACACTTCCGGGGCGGTGGTGGTAACGACACCAAGCCGCCGGATACGTACGTCAAGCTCGTTCTTGTGGACAGCAACGACCACGAGATAGAACGGTCGAAAACGGGACTGAAGCGTGCCCAGCCGAATCCTCTTTACAAGGAAACGTTCATATTCCAGGTAAACCTGAATCTTCGCTGCTGAATATCGACACAGTTAAATAATACCATTTGCAATGATGAGTTGAAGAAGTGCCGTCTAAAAAGGCCACTCTGTCCCCGGTACCGTTAATTAACGCAACTCTATTTGCAGGTCGCCCTGTTCCAGCTGGCGGACGTAACGCTTTTCCTGTCGGTGTACAACCGGCGTAGAGGAAGCATGGGCAAGAAAGGCAGAGAGATGATTGGCTGGCTAAGCCTGGGCCTGAACAGTTCCGGGCCCGAGGAACTTCAGCATTGGAACGACATGCGTGCAGCGAGTTACCCGACGCAGGTCCAGCGTTGGCACTCGCTGCTGCGACCTTGAACACAGAGTTCCTGTTCACGGAGAAACATTTTATGCTAAGGACACGGACATGGTACGCATCAAATGATCGACGGAGACACGGTCAAAAGAGACATGGACTTTTTGCCTCGGCGGTCGTTACACCACGCACCAACAAAATATTCATGAAAACGAAGAAACACGATCGTTTCGCAACGAGAGACAGGCTAAAAATGAAAATGAACAGACAACACCGAATAGGAGATACGTATATACTGTTGTTAGAGGCGACGCCCGGGTCTTATCGGACCCCAACGGGCCCGTCCACTGCCTGACACGACTGTCTGTGTCGTCGATCCTGCGAACCAGAGCCTCGTCGTCATCAATTTTACGCACGCGGTAACGCTCCGAGTTACAGAAACTCTCTATCGATGTACCAAGTACATTATCCCCCTTTTTGATACGCCGGACGGAGTCGTGGGTGTTTTCAGCGTACGATACTACGTATGTATATCTAATTAGACACTCTAACGAACCGTGGTACCGCGAGACAAACACTTTTCACACGGCCACACAACCGCTCGGTTCCAGGGTGTTCACTCTAACCATCTGTTTCCCGAGTTGGCTACCGATTCTATACTATGCCCAACGAGTCTGGTCAGTAAGGCTAAACAAATGCACACGATTACCACTCGCCACGAAGTGGAGTCACATTTTTCGTATACATCTTGTTAAACCCTCGATACGATTGATTTTACGAGTACAACGACTTCTTTGGCGTTTCCAATCGACTAGGAACATTTGAAATGAAATTTCCATTTGAATTCTGAATTCGTCATTGAAGTTTCGTCACGAGTCTGACTCGATATTATAGCACGTAGGGGCTTAACAAGGAAGTACGCTGATTGTTTCGTTTATCTGACTTATCTCCTTGGATAGACTATAGCGAAAGATTATTTCCTTGTAGTTTCAAGGAAATTTGAAAAGTACGATTCAGTTTTTAATATTCTCTGATGGATTCGGTCGTTGATTTTTCATAAACCGAGCTAAAGTGAGAACACCCTGTACACACGTGAGTACACGTACTTCGTTTATCTTGATCGTCTTGCACGAGAAGAGAAACATTTTCTCGTGCTCTTTTCAATTAGTATTCGGGTCGTTTAACAAACAAAATTAGTGGACACGAAGCCATTCTCTCTTAATGTTTTCTGCTTGTTGCATTTTCTTCATCGACGTTGAATCCACAGCTACATATTCGTAAATGTGTTAAAATTACGAATACATTGCATTGCAACATACAATGCAATATTCGCTATTGTGAACTAGATTTTTCGAAGCTCCGGATCAAGCCTGACCCGGTCACCGCGTAGGTGATCAAGATGAACGAATCTACCTCGTGTGCGGTACGTTGTACGCGGACAATTCGGTTCCGAATCGCTAGCGCGAACACACCGCGAAAAAGAAATCCACAAAGCGAAAAACGGAAAACCAGTATGAAATTGCGGCATCGATACAAAACTCTCCGACTCGATTATGTGCCTGAGCCAACCTTGACCGTTTATTTTTTACTTTGTGCCTTTCACCATTTTTAGGCCGCGTGTCCGTCGACGGAGAATCGTCGTGGGATACATAGCCGGGTCGAGAGTTCGCTAAGCAAAAACGTACAATTCTCACGTACATTTAATAATCTCTCTACTGTCGTCCACCTACCCGTCTCCCGGCTCCGCGCGACACTTTCTCAACCTCAACGGATATCACGTTTGTTCGGACAAGTCGATTACGACGAATCCCGGTGTCCCTCCCCGGGTCATTCTCGACCCATCGGGACACGCGACGCACGGTTCGAGAATGGATTGACTCGCGAAAACCGCGAATTAACCCCGTAAGGGGACCCTCCGTAACGTCGCGCGACGAGACAGAGAACGTTGTCTTGTATTTTTCCCTCGTTGACTGGCGACGCTAAGGGGGTCGCCGAACCAACGTATTTTCGTAGTACAAAATCTGAAAAGCGAATGGCCAATATTTGTTAGTCAACGAGAGTAGAAGTACATACTTTGAACGCGTTCTCCTTGAAACCGAATTTGGTTAAAGTTCCGACAACCCCCATGCTCCGAATTTTATTTTCAAATTGGGCTCTCGTTATCGCATTATCTACAAATATAACTTTTTTATCTACATTTCTTCTTGTAGAGTACTATTTTTTGGCACCTCACTTCAAACGCGCACCGATCACCTTTATCTTGTTGTCGCGGTTGGAGATAAGGCGATAGCAGATGAGAAACTATTTTGAATTTTGATTTCGAAAAGTTACAAGTATTGTTTGAATGGGATTAGAATGTTTTAAAAGATAGAAAAGGATTTATAGACGTCGGTTGTTTCTCGAGGGTTTTGATTGGAGGGTTTCCTTAGTTGCGATGATCCTAGGACCGGTGCTAATCGGTTTCGAACAAGGAACAACTCGAAGAGGAACGCGAGGCTGTGAAATTCTTGTATACTCTTTCGTTTCTCGCGCGCTCGCCGCTCACTCCATAGAATCGCGTTCGCTGACCCCCACCAAAATTCGTCACAAATCTATATAACAGATTCGATCCCTATAGTACGTGTGATCATATAATCATAAACTGCTACTTCGAATGGTGAACAACTCGTTTCATTTAAAATCATATCGCAACATTTAAGGAACATATTTTCATATCGTGTGAAAATCAGAATTCAGCGAAAGTTTCTACCGAAAACAGTTAGGTGTTAATCTGAAACACTTTATCTGCTTTAATTCGTTATGGGTTGATTTATAACATTTATAAAATGTGGTGAACTCTCAACATTCTCAAAACAAAACAAATCTTTGGTAGCCCCTTGCATAGGCAACAGGGCAGCCGAACACTCGTTTACCATGTATTCTTCAACAATTTCTTCTGTTCGTTTAAAAGTATCACGAGACTGCTATAAACGATCATTCTTTCAAAATTCTATGACATCGATTCACACTTTCATAACAAAAATTTAAAGATTCTAGCAAGGGATTAATCGTCGCCCCAGTTGACGTTCGAGTCGCAAAAGACGGTAGTAAGGTCAATGTGAAAGGTCAGCGAACGTGTTGAGACGCGAGTAGAGGGCGATATAAAATTCGAAGCGTTAATTAAGCTTCATTAGACTCTATTAGATGATCGTCGTCGGTGGAAAAAATTCGCACCGACGCGACGCGACGCTTTCTTCGTGCGAGACACGGTGTTTCCCTCCCTATCGTCCAACGAATCGACGCAGCGAGACACTACGGGTTAGTGAACTCGATTTCCTTTTGATTGGCGACCGAACGTCGCCACATGACCAGTCTCCCAGTGGAGGGGGAAGAAACGAGACGCTAAGGAGGGAACGGATGTAGATTCGATAATGCGCGGACGTATGCATGTGTGTATGAGTATGCGTGACTTATAGGGACGTGTGAGCGACTCAATCAGGGCATTGAGGGGTTAAAACAGTTGGCCATTTAGAGGACGGTATACGAGGACAGAGACTCACAATTCAAACGACGCACAATAAACTCGCAAAAGCGCACCCCGTAAACGCAGATGTGATCGTAGAGTTGATATAATTACTTTAACTAACAGAAGTTTAGAGGCATACACACGTACGAGTAATCGCGTGAGAAATAACGATAGAAAACGTAGACGAAATCCGTAAACGATCCACGCGTTTATACACGTATTAATTAGGAGATGGGGATTGGTTCAACTGAGCGAAGCGGGCGACTGATTAATGGATTATATAATATATTATAAAATATATATATATATAACGAACAAGAAAAAAAACATGAAATAACAGATGCTGTGAATCGTTCAACGCTTGACTTTTTCAAGCTTTAGTGTTCTAGGTATATTAACGATGATTAAATCCATGCTCGAACTATTCTCTCCTCCACTTTCTCTCGTTTACGTCTCCTTTAGAGTTACACGTGTTACGACGACATTCCGCAGAGACTCAGCAGAGATTCAGCTTTCTCTTGTTGTTAGCGTGACATAAGGAAGGGAAGCTCGAGTAAACCGGTGAAAATAATTTTTTCTAAACGATAACTCAATGAAATTTTCTACAGTTTCTTATATATTTTCGGTTACATTCCAAAATACGTAATACAACTTTTGTATCTCAATATGAGCTTTATTTCCTGCGGAGTTAATACAGTCAGCTTTTCGTTTATGACAAAAATGAGCAGGTGTAATTTAAAATGGTAAAAATATTAGAAGAATTAAAAAATACTGTTATATTGTTTTCAACCTGTTAAACGCATTAAGAAAGAAAATAACTTCTTAAAAATGTGAAAAACTGCAAATTTTACAATAATACAGGTTCGCGTGTAACAGAATTAATTCGTGCGAGAAAAAAATCGATTTTCTTAGCTATTACATGGGCATCCCTCTCCTATTGTGTTGTTTGTACTGTTTATGCGATCAGTGGTTTGTTGCACGAGATTAGGGTTGGTGGGGGCAGAGGCGCGACGGTAAGGAGGGAAAACTGAATGTTGTCCGTAACGGAGGGTTCTCGAGTATTTTCACGGGAACGCGAGAGACCATGGTGGAGAGACGTGTGGCGTGCGAACGGATCGTTCGCGTCTACTTTGATAAGCCTTTTAAAGGGGGTAGACTCGTTTCCAGGATCGTTTCCGCACCCTTGCAATCCTGGAAACGAGACTGCACCCTTAAAAGCGTAGCGCGACCCCAGCTAGCGTTCTTTAGGATAATTTTCACTTCTGAGTCCTGGCGACAGGAAAAATTGTATATTGTACAGTCTGTTTATAAACATCACGATGATTATGCGGTGAACGGGTAAAACAACGCGCCTTCAAAAGTGCGAGAGGGACTACAAAAAGAATAATGTTAACCCTTTCTGTCCTTTTTTCTTTACTGCGTATATTGAAGATTGTTGAACATGTCGCGTATGCTAAGAATGAGAACGGTTTGGTAATCGTTGAAATTGACATAAAGGGTTCGTCTCGATGGGCGGCGCTTTTTCAGGGTAATTTCTGTACCTTTCATTGTTTCCGATTCGTAATATTATATCGTGACCGTATAGATGTAATAAAGCTCTGACAACGCTGTCCAACGAATTCCAATCGTTTCTCAAGTTTTTACTAATCTTCGATAAATATTTTGTACTTTAATAGTAACAGTTTTATGCTGTTGTTATTTCTTCGATATAGTTGTTCCGTGTACACTGTTCGTAACAAAATTATACTTAGTATCACATTATTTCAGCAACGATTAAATTGATAGATTCATTTACAAAATTAAGAACGTAGGAGGAAATCTAATTACACCACGCGATAGAGTAGATTTTTATTCTAAAGTAACCATTAAGATATGATACATATTGTATTTTCATTTTATTATATATTTGGCACTTTTAGCATAGTCACTTTGACGAGGCGATTATGACATTATTGTAACGCGACATATTTGTTCAAAAAATATTTCTATGCAACAAAAGTATTAATGCTAGCAAATAAGTGATAGGTTTTAATAGACATTTATTACATAGGGTTTAATAGAAATTTGTTGAACAGTGTTGTGAGAGCTGTATAATGAAAAGTATGCGATTAGCGATGGGGATAGTCCAAGCATGGCCTTGAGCGGACAATTGATTTTGTTCGGAGGATAGTTGAAGGCGACCGAGGGTGACTCGGTCGAAAACGCTTTAAAACATTGATCAGACGGCGGGAACGTATGGGAATGTTTAAATCTTTATTACTTAAGTACCGTTATCGGCGACGTATGGATGTACACGTCGAATTATAATTCTCACGCTAACTCGTAAGTTGCGCATTGTTCTCAGATATTCGAATTCTATCGTGTCGTTAAGTCAGTCTGGTTGTATTACCAATAGAGAAAAACAAACAGAAAAAAAGAAAAGATTTACGAGTAGCAATCGCGAGGATTATAAACAGACTATCGTTGAATTTTTATCTATATATTTTATCTACAGCACTGTCTCTCTCTCCCTCCCTCTTTCCTCTCTCTCTCTCTCCCCCCCCCCCCTCTCTCTCTCTTTCGATAAGTATTAAATTGAAGTTTGAACGTCTACTGCACAAAGTAATTACCTTAATCAATGTTATTACTTACAAATTAATAATAATATTAATACTAACATTAATAATAATAATAATAATAATGAATAACAATTATTATTATATCTATCGCGTTTTATAAAAGTGTACTCTAATACCATTAAACGAATAAACTTACGAAATAGTTGTTATTTAACACGCATAAGGAGAGAAACAGAAATAAAACCTGTCAAAGTACATATTTCTCTAATAGCTCTTGCTTCTTTCTTGCGAGCAACGCTTCCTGAATATCATGTTGCGACGGTATCGATCTTTGCGCGGTGATCTCGACTTCTGGCTCCTCTTCCGGTTCGTTTTTCTCGTTCTGCTCCTGCCACTCTTGCACGGCCTTTTCCCGACCTTCTTGCTCCGCTTTCTGTTCCAGCGGTAACAAAATACCGTCGTCGTCGTCCCTGTAGCCATAGTAATCGGCGTCAATGTCCTTCATCAGCTCCGCGCGAGTTTTCCGAGGTGGAGGCGGAGGTTCTTGTTCGAAAAGCTCCCTGACTCCCGGTAGTTCCTTCGCCGCTCCAAAGTACTTATATCCACGATTCCCGGGGACCTAAACCAATTATCTGTGCTGTTATATTTTATCGAAAATGAGTGCAACGTAAGAAAGAATAAGATTCAGTAATAAAGTAGACAGTGGATTTTATACATTTACGACAAAACTGGGCAGGTCTAACGTAAAACGATAGGAACATTAGAAGAATTTAAAACTACTGTTATATTATTTCCAACTTATTCAACACATTACGAAAGAAAATAAATTTCTATTTCACGCCAGTTCATTGCAATTTAGGTAGAAAGTTTTTACTTTGTGTAAAGAACCGCTTGTCTATGTTGGTCATCGATCAGAGTGTATCGAGAGAATAGTATTTCAGCCTACAAGTGAAAACATAGAAAACTGGCATGGCAGTCTACACATTAATAGATGCTCTACCTCGCGCCCCTCGTGGTCCAGCATCCGTGGACCCACTCTGGAGTAATCGGGCCCTCCTAGTTCCTTTATCTGCGCCTCCCAATGCCTCTTCTCTCTCAGCAGCTTGTTAATCTCATCGTTCAAATCCCTGATTCTGAATTCACCTAGACCCGCGTTCTGTATCTGTGCCACCTTCTTCGCAATTTCTCTGATGATCTGCATCCTCCATTTCTCCGCTTTCCTCAGGTCCCTGCATTCCGATGCGAGGTACGGTCTCCTCTCCTGCTCTTTCCTGGCCCCTTCGTTGCTCTGAGCTGCTCTCCAACGAGCCAGCGTGGTCCTAGGGAAGTAAGCATACTTCAATGTGAAAAATTCAAACTCATAAATATAAGAGATAAGCTTAATTTTTGTGTACTCACATTGCCTTCTCCGCGTTTCTTGCCTGAAAGGAAAATGAATTTCGTTAATTGTCGGGAATTATATTTATTACATCTTATTCGATACTGTTTACTATACTTACCATTTTTTTAGATGGTTATAGTAATGTTTCACTAAAATATTCACAGCTTGTGTTTTATATTTTGTACAACCGTGCGGTTTGTAATCGCCACAGTACCGGTGCGTAATTAAATATACTCTTTTATGATTACTGTTAGCGGGAAAACCGTATTTTATAGGTTAGCCGCAAGTTCCAGGTTATGACAGTATGTATATATACAACGGTTTCCCACGTGCGTTTGCAACAGTGTGTGTATAAAATAGGTATAGTATAGTATAGGAATAGGATATGCATAGGACGCAGTGTAGCAAGATAACGGAGTATCTAGTGCCCACAAATCAATACACAAGATAATTCAAAATGGTCGATAGCGATATAAAAGCGAGGTAAATGACAAAAAAAATTATGACATCGAGTCAGTTATTTATCAATTTATTACTTGATTCTTTAAATAGTTTAATCATAGTTTAATAGTAATAGTTTAATCATAGATTCGGAATAGCTCCAATTCCGTTTACAGCTACGATTATTTTTGATTATTATTGTCGATTGCAGGGGGTCAAAGTACACTCATGAGATATGCATATCGAATTGTACATGTATTTGATTTGCACAAAAATCTCTTCGTTTATCTCCTCATAATCTCATTGTTTAAAAACGATGTATGTACGTCCGTGCGTTCAGATTAAATATTATTTCATCAGTTCCTGAAATGAGCAATCTACGAATACGTGTAATCAAGTATAATCTTGCTGATTTGTTTTGCGAGTTTCGAGTCAAGTATTCGTGATGTCACGGACTCAAGGTCGTGTCTGGCCATTGGTCAGTCGTTGTTTGCAGTTTCTTAAAAATTCTGCACAAAGCCAAGATCGACGCATTTGCGTTCTATCGTTCGAGGAGCTCGAACATTTTCGTACCTTGTTCCATATTTACGCGAAAGTTTTGTTCTCTTTTATATTTCTATCTGTAGATCTGGACAACGACTGATTTTTCTGGATCATCGATCGTCTACAATCCATCCCGGCGTTTTATCTCCGATAAATATCCGCAGTGCGGCGACACATTTCTTCAAGCAAAATGTTCAGTGAGTAACGCAGTTCTAGAATCGCTTGAAATGTTTCATTTTTATACAAATATTATCGTTAGTAAACAATAACATTACGACAATGTTTTTTTCCCGGTTTTGTCGGATATGCGATTCGTTCGCGCACAAAAGAAGATGATCAAGGTCGTCTTCTCCTTGTCAGTTTTTTCTTCAATGATGGCGCGAAACCGGCTCGGGAACCATGACTATGAAAATTCGCATCAGCCAGAACACAATGTAGAATGCATTTTACATAAATTACTTGTTTACTAGTAGTTTAAATACTGGAACATTGTTAACATGTTTCCTGAATCGTTTTGTTTTAATCCTTAGCACTCGAGTGGCGACTCTGAGACTCTGAGACGCCACTAAAAATTGCTGTACCATTATTCAAAAAGTTGTTTACATTATTAGATATGTTGGTATCTAATCAATTGTTAAATGTTTAAGTATTGTAGGAGGCATTATATTAATTTCCTATCTACCAAATTTGGACAATCATTGAGAATGGAAATATTCTAGGTCGTAAGAAATGTTTAATTTTCCAGTTAAAGTAGCTCCGAGTGCATTTATTTATTGCTTTTGTCACGTCTGGTGGCCCAGCCATTGGTTATAATCAATGAAATCAATTATATTTTGGATTCCTTTATTATATTTTCTCAGGTAATGTTGCATGGGAAATAAATATCAAATACTATAATTATTAAACTATCGCTTATTATATATCAAAGCGAATTAACGAATAGAATAGAATAAAAATTAAAAATAATAAATAATATATGAGTATTTTCTAATTCTTCCGATGAATTTATTTCATTTTACCCATAAACGCATCAAATTTGCTGTCCAGCGATATCATATTAGTCTTACTTCTCTCTTTTCCAGAACTGTTCGTTCTGCTCCTGGTCTGCGCTGGGGCCACAGCTCAAGACTGCGAAGCAAACAAAGAAGAATGCTCCGCCACAACCTCGACTTCTTTCAACCAGGACAAGGACTGGAACTCTGCTCGTACGATATACGACTTCCATGCTAAAGATATCAAAGGCAACGATGTATCGCTGGAAAAATACCGTGGGCACGTGTGCATAATAGTCAATGTAGCGAGTCAATGTGGATTGACAGACACAAACTACAAGGAGCTGGTACGATTGTACAACCAGTATAGCGAGAAGGAGGGCTTGAGGATCCTGGCGTTCCCCTCGAATCAGTTCGGTGGCCAGGAACCAGGCAGTGCCGATCAGATTCTAGATTTTGTCAAGAAGTACAACGTCACGTTCGATGTCTACGAGAAGGTGAACGTTAATGGAGACGACGCTCATCCTCTGTGGAAATGGCTGAAGACTCAGGCAGGTGGATTCATAACTGATGGCATCAAATGGAACTTCACTAAGTTTATTATCAACAAGGAGGGCAAAACTGTCTCCAGATACTCGCCGCACCAGAATCCCCTCGAGATGGAATCAGAGTTGAAGAAATACTTTTAAGTATCCCTGAGATCCTTTTACGCTTAGAATCTTAGCAAGTAAGAACGTTCAATACTCATTGCTAAACCGTAACTGTTGAAAGAACAAATGTAAGAACGATATAACATTGTTTTTATTGCCCACAATACGTACACTTGTGTGGATACTCGGATACTCGTCTGTACAACAGTCTGATGTAGAATAAGTCTTCGCCCTTTTTGTTGCATTTCGTTGTATTTCATGTACCAATCGAGGACGATGCCAATAAATACATTTCTTTATCTCTAACAACAACGTGTCTTGAATGAACGAACGAACGAACACGTTCGACGTACTACGTCTCGTATGTATACATATATACAGGGTGTTCATGCTATTACTAGCCAGCGTTTTCCATTTTCTCCCAAGATTTATTATTTGCAAGAAAAGTGCTGGTTGGTAATAGCTTGAGCACCCTGTTGTACATAATAGGTCTCTAAACAGATGTAAATGCGAACTGTACAAAAGAAAAAACGCAGCTGGGTTGTCGACGCCCACCGGGGTTCCTTAATCGCGACTTAATCAATTAACATTAAATACACAGAGAAACAGGCGTATCCATTCTTAACGGTACAGTATAGTATCTTATCATCTAACGCGGTCATTGTAGTCGGATCGGAATCAACGATTCCTCAGGAAACAGTTTCTCGTAAATAGACACCGTGCAACGCTCTTCTGACCAGATCTTGTAATATCTCGCTTATTACTGACGAACAATTTTTCTCAAGATCGTCGATTACGAAATCTCAAGATCATCGACGTGTTTTAAATTTCAAATGCGACCACCTATTTTTATTAGACGAATAAAGATCCAATGACCTCATCGTAACCTTCGTTTGACCTTGAGCACCGAAAATGGATAAAAATAGCCAAGATCAAGTTATCATAGAAATATTGAAGCTGTCGCATTCTCTCGGCGCGCCGTAAAAGAGGAAAAAGGAAGTTGCAGCTGGTCAACGTTCCTATCGACGTTCTCGTTTTTCTCTCGGAGAAGCATAAATGTCCGCGACCTATTTATAGTAATCGTGGCGGGTTCAGCGACCAGAGAATCGATTCCGAGCCGACTGCAGCGTCGCATGACACCGCTATTTACAAATTTTAATACAATTCCACTGGCAGGAATGAAAGCGAACGAGACGATCATCAAATGATTCCTCGTCATCCCTTCGTCGTCAACCCTCCCGACGGTTCAAGGCACTTCATCCCTCAGGGCCAACGTCCGCAGGGGGAGTCTTCATCGTTTCTTCGTGGTATCGCTCGACGATTTCTTTCGGGGATCGTTCGACGGCAGTCTCGCATAAATAAATACAATTTTTCAAATAAATTACAGGACCTCAGACGGACTCTTTGACGTTGCTGTTGATGGTGGCCATCTCGTGCTCCGCGTTCTTGTTCCTGCCGTTCGACACCGCCACGGGATCCTCACAAGTCTGAAAACATCATCGGACATCGTTAAACACGCTGGCAATGGTTGTTTAATTTATTTTTTAAATATTCGAATTCGTAGAGCCAGGATTTTTTAGCTTACACTATCCGTGGCAACAAAATACTCGATCGAAATCGCAGACATCTAATTTTTTCACTAATAATTTTAATAAATTAGAAATTGTTAACTGTTTTCATTTTTCTGCTGTTTGAAATTGGACTTTAACGATTACAATGCGATGTAGTCTCTTGATTATTTGTTCGATCGAATAATTTTTGTTAGGTGCACTAGTCTAACCGAATGGATAGATAATTAACTTTTGTGTTCTCAGAAATGACTACGTGCCTCTGAACACGGCAAGAAGTTGAAGCGACGATTTAAAGTCGGAAATTTCCGAGGGCAGAGGACATAATACTTAATTGGCCGGCACAATGTCAGTAAACGGATCAGTTTAACGTATTAATACAATGAGAGTGAATTACCCATAGTCTCTTGTTGTAATTCTACCTTGTAGGAAGGATTGTCGTAAGCGGACGTGGTTTTACGCGGGGATATATCGGCTTTGCTGCTGGTCCGTCTCTTCATCAGCATCATTAGCAGTATCAAGGTCGAGAGGATCGCGAGAGACGCGACGATCGCCACAACCACCAGCGGGCCATAGTAATCGCCTTCGTGCAGAGGTACCGATGCCAGTTTCCCTGCTGCGTGTGGAAAATCAAGTTAATAATCTCGAACGAATTCCGACGAAGCAAATCCAATGGGACCACTCGGAAATTTCGATTCAAAATATTCAAGGAAACAACACAGAATTTTCAACCGTGAAGACTATTCCTGAAGCAAAGGCAATGACGAAACTGTAACAGTGGCCCATTGTCTACTATCATGATACACGATTGTCTTCAAGTGTGCACACCTTGTTGCGAGATCGTGGCGGGTAAAAGGACTCCAGGCTTGGTGACAAGGTCCTGGACGTTGCTCTTCTTGATCCTGCCGTTGGTCAGGTATACCTCGAGCCATAATCGGTACCTGGTGCCGGGCTTCAAGTCGCTGATCACCGTTTTCGGATGCGAATCCCTCTTAGCGATTTTGAACGTGCTTGTATCCTCTTTACCGCTGTCGCTCTGGTAGATCGCTCTGTAGATGTTCACATACTTGTCTTCAGGATAGGGTACTCCGCTCCAAGTCACCTCTACGTCCGTCGACTTGATGGTTTTTATTTCAACCTTGACCTCGAACGAGTACGGGTCAGGTTCCATCGATGTCGTCACGTGGATCTGTAAGAGGAGCCCTTTAATCAATCTTCGAATACATATTAAGTAAAGATCCGCAGTCTGGTAATAAATAGACAGCGGATCTTTATGCAAAATAAAAATTTTCTAACTGAATTGCAACAATCTGCAGCGAAATAGAAATAGGTTGAAAATGATATAACAGCATTATTAAATTCTTCTAATATTTTTACTATTTTAAACTACTCCTACTCATTTTTGTCATAAATACATAAAATCCGCAGTCTAGTAATTAATCATACTAACCGTCTTCTCGCTGACGAGTTCCGTCAGCTGTCCAGAGAACGGCACGAAGAAGATTCCGATCTCGTACATCGAGGACGGCTTCAGGTTCTCGATCACGAAATTAGTCACTGCCCTGTGGATCAACGGAGTACCAGAGTAGACCTTGGCATCCTGCTCCTTGTACCTCAACTGGACACCGTCGATGAACTGCAGCTCGTACTCTGTGAACTTCTTCCACATCACGTTGATCCAGGTGGAGTTCGTCTCGGTAACCTTGAGCTCGGCGTCTATGGGAATCTGTGGTGGTAGCGTTGTTATCTCTGGTCGTCTGTCGTGGGTCCTCACAGTGTAGATTTGGCTCGTAGGACTGTTGGTCAGGTCCTTCAGCTTCACCGTGATCTTCACCTTGTACTCCGTCGATGGTTTCAGATCGCCTAACTCGAACTGCAATTGAGGCGTTGCGATCAGGTCGTCCGGGGGTGCGAACACCTGAGCTTTCCAGGTGGAGACGTCGAAGTTCCTGCATAGAAAGTGTTGTAAATGATTTTGTTCTATGCAAGGAACAGTCAGAAAAAATCAGTTCTCCTTGTTGTATAAGATAAATGCAAGAATATTTGGTTGCTGTAGGTGGAGTCGTTTTATTCATGGTAGTCTCTGTGATATTTTATAGGAAATACATACTTCTTATCGTTCGTGTACCGAAGCTCGACGCGCCCATGAAGACCCACAAAGACCTGTGGCACAGTGAAGACAAGAAGGACGGTTTTGTCGTCGAGGGCGTCGAGGACTAGTACAGAGATCTCGTCCGATGAAGACGCACCTGGAAATCCGGGGACGGCGCCATGTAGTGGGAAACCTGGTGGTACATTGTGATCCATACCTGAAGAGGAAATCCACAGTTTCATTAATACTTTGTCTTTCGTATTTCAGATGGCGAAGAAAAGGGTTCTAATGAGAGCCTGGACAAGGCTAGACGAGTGAAAGCAACATACTGGATATAGATCGATATTGCCCATCATCAGACTTAGAATGCGGTAATATAATTAGATAAGAGATAGAGCTTAAGCTAGGTTGAGCAGCTCGTGAATATTGTTAAACAGTAGCTTCGGCACATAGCTGCCAAATCTTCGGGGCTAGTAAGTACTCGACCAGTATAGGAAGAACTGTAAGGATACTACTTTCAAATTAATTCTCTCGCTCTCTGCTGACAATATAAGATTGCTCGGGCAGTAATATAGAAAGAGCGCTATCTAAATCTTCCGTCTATAGCTCGAGCAGTAACACAGTAAACCTCTTTCCCCTCCAACACCCTACTGCGACTATCCTAATCGTTTTCAGATCCGTTCTACCCCACTCCACCCCAATTCTAGTACTCGATCCCAGTGTCGCCAGATTAAGACTTGTTTCTCCTTCCTCCTTATCCCTTCTACGACTCTATTCCCCACGGCCCGGTTATGCGACGCGCGTTTCGCTTCTGTCGTGCATGTCGTCGGTCTCGTATGAGAATATGAATTGAATTTCCCCTGTCTGGCGACACCGCTCGATCCCGTGAATAAAAGATCGCAGTCTCTCGATAGGGGCGAACCTGACTGGTTGGGCGATTGTGCAGCGAACGCGTGGTTCAAGTGCGTGAGTCCCGGGTGCGGTACATGGACCAGCCGAGTGGTCTGCGTCGGGCCGGGATTGAGATCGTGTTCATCGATATGTGCTAGCAGCTCCTCGATCTGCTGTGGCGTACTGGGTATGTCCGGTGTATGGATATGATACGTGGTCTCGCCGTTTTCGTTCATTTGGGTGTATACGAGCGGCTTCCCGGGTTTCTTCGGGCCTGGGTCGGGCCCGTTCGAGTAGCCCGGCTGAATCTGATTGGTGCTCGACTGTTTCTGACCTGCGATTTGTTTGTGAAGATCGTACAGACCCGGGTGGGCCTCTGGCGGACCACGATCGAGCTGTACTAGCCCAGGATGAAGATTGATCAGATGGTACAGCTCCTCTGGCAGGATCTCTCGAGCAGGATCCCGTAGTCCTGGCTTGGGTCTGGTTGGCAATCCTTGAGATTGTGACTTGGTCTTCTCAGGATCGGCAGGCTTCTTTTTAGGACTCAGGGGTACTATGACATTGGGGTCTACGTTGTCTTGAAGAATGGGTCCTCGGTAAGGAGGTCCGGTTGGGTCCAACTGAGGACTCAAGCTGTTCTGAGGCACGCTCTGTCCAGCTGGCACGAACGCGAATCCTGAGTTCTGATGAGGATTCAACGGGATGAACTGCTGCTGATCGGTTGGGTGACCTCCTTTTGGCAATTTTTCCGGGTTCACCGGACCAGGAAGTGTCTGGCCAGCGTCCATAGGATACGGAACCGATGCAGACTTGTCCGGGAACTTGTCCGGCGCCAACGGACCTGGGAAATAGTCGTCCTTGTGCGGGATAGGTTTGGCGATCGGCTCCAAAGGCTTCTTAACGTCAACCTTCGACTTTGTTTTCTCTTTCGCTGGTGTCAGAGGTTTGTCCGGGACCTGGGGTTGATGCAGATGGAACACGTCCTCCACGCTGGGGTGCGTGGGCCTGTAGTCTGGGTTGTAGGGTCCGTTGTAAGGGATCGTCGGGTGTCCAGGGTCCATCGGGTAGTGGACCAACTCGTGGCTGCTCGAAGTCTCGTCGCTGGTCTCTTTCTGAATCTGGCCCGATTCGTTACCGGGCTTTTCGAACGCGACCGTCGCGTTCATGCCTGCAATAGAGCAAAGTCCAAGGTCACAGAGTCAGCATGCCGGCTGCAAGTCGACGCTGCAGACACGTCGCTGCCTCTCCTGGCCCACGATCTCTTCATGCATATTTACAGCCAAGGTCGTACAAAGCATGCAGAATTTTTGTTTATTTTTTTTTTACAGCGCTCGTTCCCCAAACTTGGCCTCTGGACGCTGCGAGCACGCTGGAACTCTCTTTTCGATGGACAGGCTGGGTCTTCGGTATTAATGCGAGTGCGGAGCAATCTACTGTGTAGTTTTGGGGGCTGTACTTTCGGAGATGCAATTTCGGGATTTAGTTTTGGGGATGTAGACTCGGGGGGTGCAATTTTGGGATGTATACGTTATGTGTGAATGATGTCAGGGTGTATGTACATTCGCATATGCACTGGAGGACCCAGTCAGGCGCGCGCGGGAAGCACCCATTACCAAAGTGATCCTCTTCGGAATAGCGGTCGCTTGGGATAGAACGGTGTCCAACACCAATTTTTGCTGCATTCAAGGGTCGGAAATAATCGATCACAGTGATTGTACCTGGCAGCTGAGCAGCTGGATGATTGCAGGTCCATTCCTTGCAACATTCGTCGTCAGGTAACTGCGTCAGAGTAGCCTGATAAGGTGGACAAGGTAAATTCGCAGGTGGCGAAGCTGTGACTGGTGGACAGGCAGCCTGGCAAGACACTTTTCCCATTTCGCAGTAGCATCTCTTCTCGCAGCCTGTCACGTTTGATGGCAGTTCGCTCCAGTTGTCGTAGATTTCGCCCTCGTACGTGCACGAGCCATTGTCTTTGCAGCGCATTTCCTGTGGAGATTCACATTCTTTGTCTCGTAATTGCTGTAACTTTCTCGAAAATCGATCTTTTCTAAATTCGTTTCGACGAGAACCGTCTCTGTTCTATCTAGTTTGATGTAAAATTATAATATGTTATATGTCTGCAACTGCAAACGGGATTTTCTAAAAATGGCTCTGGGAAAATGCCTGCCACGTCTTACTACTTTAAGATATCTTGCTCAAATTTTCAGCGAATACTATCGAAACCTCCCCTAACAAGATGTACCAATTGATTTTCTAAAGGAACATAATTTTGCATATAAAAAAAATCGCAGTTTCTCTTTGTTTCTCAACCGTTCACCAGGTGAAACCTGTGCGACTCACCTGAGGACAGCAACGGGGCGGTTTCGCCACGAAATTAGGTGGGTCAGTCTCCCAATCCAAACAATGAGGATCCAAAACGTCCAATCCGGAGTCGTTAGGACACTGTATGGTCTCGCAATCGGCCTTACCATTTTTAAAACACACGCAGTAGTAAATGCACTCGTCGAACCATTCCTCTCCCACTTTGTATGTTTTCCCTCTGTGAGTGCAGCCGTATGTGTCTCCAACTACGTCGGAGAGGTTCGTCTTGATCACTTCTGCTGGGAGGAACACCTGTAACGCGGGACCTGCTCGATTTCCTTCAGTGACGCGAACTGAATAGGTCCTTGCTGGTTCTAGGTTCGAGATTATGCCGTCTGCAACACAGAAATGTCTTCTTATCTTCTATTATTATAAGATCAGAAGAATTTAAGGATTCCAATATGCTATTTTCTCGCGATGAAAATTCTTTTTTCTTCTATGAAATGATTGTGGACGGAGAAGTTCTTTCCTTCAACCCCTTGCCGTATGATTTTCTCTAATAACTAGAAGGAAGGAGCAACTTCCTGTTTAAGAAGTTCTGTCAGAAGCTAAGCAGCGATTATTGCTGACCTTTGTCTGGCTTCTGTTGCCTCGAGACATGATTCTTGTCGGAAATCTCGATGGTAACGTCTTGCGGGTTCTTCGCAGAGAGCTTCAGCTGGATGGCCGTGGAATTTAGAACCTTGACATCGGTTAGATTAACGGTCAAATCGCCGGAGACCTCAGGCCTGATCTCGTGGTCGCCAAGGGTCACGTCGCAGAGGATGATCGTGCAACAGGAGTCCCTGAACAATGCGAAGAAAGACGATGGTCACGATAAAGGAAGAAAGACGCATTGGTGAAATTGACTTTCATCTCTGGTACCTTGGATCGGTGAGGACGACGCAACGATCGTGCTGATTGGTGGTCGCAGACGTAGTCTCGTTCGGAGGACACCTTGGCTGACACTTGAGGACACCGCCTGCCTCGCAGACGCAGACTCTGCTACAACCATCTTCGACTCTCTGACCTCGCATGATCGTCTCGTTCCCGAACACGCAGGTCTCCTCTGGTTCTGGCGCTGCGGCAGAAACTAAAGATCCTTTGCGACTGCTCGAGAGTTCGAGGATGCTGTGAAGGATTGCCTAGAAAACTCTTCTGGGCTCGTCGAACAACTGAGTTCACCGAGTTCATCAAGCTGTTCAAACAGCTCGTTGAATTTTATATTGAATTTTGAGTTCTCGATAAACTCGCTTTTCGAAGGTTCTAGCAACGATGTAAGTATTATAGATTCGAAGTGTGTTTAGATGGGTTGCCGAACGTGTGATGTTTAAATAATCATTTTTCAGACTTCTAGGACGGAGAAGACACTATCTATTTCGAATGAAGAGACTCACCAGAGTCGGCAGCGCAGACCAAGATCGCGCAACAAGGTTCTTCGTTAACCAGCTTCTCGTGGCACAACGGATCCTCGATTCCTCTGTTCGCTTTGGCATAAGGCGACGTGCAAATAGGTTTGCAATCTATCACCGAACCTCCTTCTCCGCAAACGCATTTTTCCTCGCAACCTCTGATGATCTTCTCGCCGATGGAGTACGACTGATTACCTTCGACGCATGCTGTCGTCGCTAGCAGCGTCGAGGAAATGTTCATCGATGTCTCGTTGTGAGCAGCCACGTACTCCCCACCTAAAACAATTGTTCGGCGTTGGGAATATTTTTGAAATTTTTCGCCGGGTGTTCAACTCTATGTACATATATCGATGAAATGATAGTGTCCATTTCGTAGAACGTAGTCAAACATGGTTGAATAAAGTCGAACACATTCAAACACAATCGAAGACAATCAAATACAGCGAAACATACAATCAGACAGAATCGAACACAGTGAAACGAATGTGTACACACTCGAACACACTGAAACACAATCGAGCAAGCACAGTTAAGAACAGCTACCTTCGACATCCTTGTCATCGTCGTCCATGCTAACATCGCTGAGATCAGTGATATTCGAGTGTAAAGAATTCGTAGGCTCCGGAGCAGAAATATTCAAAGCCCTCCCTCTGGACGCTATCGTTTCCTCGTTGGTCCTCATTTCCTCAGTACCATTCTCGCTCCCCGAAGTTTCCATCATGACGGTTGTTCCATTCGACTCGTCCTTCGCAGGTAGAATCGGTTCACCGTGGAACAATAACGGAATCGTCACTCCCATCGTCTCCATTGGCCTCGTAGTGACGTCCGCCATAGGTTTCGTCGAAGACATCCAGGACATCGTCGTTAGCCCTGCATCATTTGCTTCTCCTCGCTTCGAGTCATCGTCTTTGATCGGTTTTTGGTATTTCTGATCAGTTTTCACTTTGAAGTCCACAGGCTTCTTCTTCGGCTCGATCGTCGTCTTCGAGTCTTGATCTTTGATTGGATACTCGGACTTGGTGTCATTTTTCGCGTCGATCCTGAGTGGCTTCACGTTTGGAATTTCGGTCACGTCGATTCCTGAAAGCAGAAGAAGTATTGCTGTTTAATTAGAGTGGAGCGGTGTGAGTAACAATTGGACAGCGGATTTTTCTGTAAGATAAGCTTTACTTGCCCTACAATATCCGTGTCAGACTCGTCATGAAGATTCTGAACAGGGTCTAATAAATACGTATGTTGCGAATAGACTGCGGATGTTCATGCAATTTTTAATTTTTGTAGGCAAAGTTTAAGAAAGTGGAATTAAATAAAATCATATTTTCAATGGTAGTAGCCTTTTCTATTGAATTTTACATTCCAGCATTTTTTTTAAATATTCGGGTGCCATGAATGCACGAAGATCCGTAGTTTAGTTAATCGCCTTTAAACCAAGATGAAATTCTATTTTGGTTTTGTTAATGTATATTGGAGAACATGTAGACATACAATAGATATAAATTTTCTCTTTTTTCAGAAAATTACAGTACCTTCTTCGGGAGCGTTCTTTGCAAAATCGACTCGATTACGATAAATCATGGAAGATGTAGGATACCGACAGTTTTCCGTAGGAAGTCGTAGGATCCGAACGATAAAACGAGATTTATACAACGATCGTCAGAAAGCTGCGAATCCTGGAGGATCAGGATAAGGAAGCTATTCTTCCGCAATTATTCGAAACGACGACTAGGCGCAGTGTCGCTGGAAAAGGTTCGCGTAACGGTAATAGCGCATGATCGTAGAACGCGTTGTAATGTGTGTGTGTGTGTGTTCTGTGTGCACTGTCCTCGGCTGTTCGACCCGTGAACTTGAACTTGCCCCGATACCAATCGGGCCTCTCTGAACGCTCAATTATCGGCCCTCGGTTTAACGAGTGTAACGAGCAATTAGCGGGCCTTTAATCACGCCACGATTACATTTGGACACGCGAGCTTCGTTTCGCGAGAGGTTGGCCATTGCTTCGCTTTGAAATCGGCAAGAGCTTGGTCGAACAAAGTCAAACGTAGTCTAGCATAAATGCAGAAAAATATGTTTCTACGAAATCAGACGTGAAAGTCCAAGTTAGTTCACTTTCATAATCCTCGCCACGAATACCTGCCGAATCTATTCGAAACCGAAAGTTTTGCAGCTGTTGCTATTTGTTAAATAGATAGTTTTGTTGTTTGCGACGTGGTCGGCGGGAACGTTGCGTCACGTTTCGCCCCGATTACCGCAGAAATTTGTCCTTGGCGATCTCGTAATTTTTGTGCGATTTTTGTGCGATTCTCCAGAGAGGATCGAAGGAGTTGGGTCTGCAATTTCACCTGGGATCGCCGTTCCATAGTGATTTCGCAAGACGAAGATCCGTCAGCGATGTACCGACGATATAGTGTAGCACTATAGTATGCTAGAAACTTTCCATCCGCGGCGATCAGACGCGAAATGCGCTCTCTGGACGTACTGTTACGTCAAACGACCTGCTATCTGCCCGGTCGTCGTTCCCGTCGACCACTTCTTCTGCTGGCCAGTCGACTTTTTGCCGAT
Source organism: Lasioglossum figueresi (assembly GCA_028455805.1). Lineage (NCBI taxonomy): Eukaryota > Metazoa > Arthropoda > Insecta > Hymenoptera > Halictidae > Lasioglossum > Lasioglossum figueresi. Next base: position 14,593,458 of record CM052189.1, on the reverse strand, counting down.
CCATCATCGATCCTAGCGGATCCTGGATAGATCGTTCGCCAACCAACAGCCCGAGGTACAATAATCGACCATTCTCAACCCCTGATCCATGCAAATTCCAGCTTCGCGTTTTTTCAATTATTTCGGAATTGTACCAGCATAATTATGCTCACGATGCAGAAGTTTCATAAAAGGACAGATGCACTTAGAACAGCTGCTGCATCAATTCAAACGAAGAAAAGATGATCCTACGATTTTAGGAATCTTCGTTTGACAGGAGGAACAAACATTGCAAGTTTTCTAAAGACGCGTGTGTGCTTTAATTAAAGCGTACACTGTATTTAACCAGTTCATTCTCATTACCAATAAATCCTCGTTACGAGTTTGAAATCATATATTGCAAGAATTTGGATACGTTACGAACTGGAGCGAAATAAATAAATATATTTTCTTTCTTAATATGTTTGGCAGGTTGAAAATAATGTAACAGTATTCTGAAATTCTTCGAATGTGTTTACTGTTTTAAATTACACTTACTCGTATTCGACATAAGTCCATCAAATCCGTTGTCTAGTTATAAATCATTTTTGCTGGCAGTTTGTTGGTACGGTATGAGGTACAACTGATCAGAAACAGGAGTCGCCGTAGTCCGTTCTTAAAATAATCGTCCTTGAGGAGGTTAACTGTCTCTTAAACAAGTGGCACAAGAGAGTTCCTCTTGCAATCGTTGCTTTCCATGTGCTACAGTACAGGAATGAGAAACAGTTATTTCCAAGTCGTTTGCTTTTGTCGTTGCAGGCTTCGTGCATGGAAATATATTCGTAGCAACGTTTAAGCAGCTACTTAAATTGCTATTTCTCGCGTCACTGACAGTCCGTTCACATTTTACTCACGGGATGTCCTCTCGATCATAATCTTTCAACCATCCGTTCCTCTTACGCGTATGACGTTCTCGTTCGAAAAACGAACACGTCTTCGGTTTCCCACCTACTACATCATGCGAAACCATCAGCGAACAAAATGAACGACGTATTACGAAACTAGAAATTCCAAGCTTCAAAGACGGTTTCGCTTTTGCTATTATACTGTGAAGTTTCATAACGATGCTTTTGAAAATTTTCAAAAAATGCTAGGATATAAAATACGACAGAGTTTAGTACGATTTCCATTTATTTCAGATCTGTAATGGCTACTACCACGGAAAATAAGATTTTATTTGATACGAGCTTCTTAAAACTCGTCTACAAAAATTTCAAATTGCATAAACATCCGCAGTCTAGCGATTTGTATACCTAATTGATTAGCAAAACGTCACTCAGGCAAGAACTTATGCCACTATTTAATACAAAATTACAACAAAGAGTTTTCGACTGATTCAACGAAAGGGTATCGTCGAGGATAGATCGACGTTTCTCGAGGCTGGAAGTGGTCGAAATAAATTACAAGAATGTCGTTGATGAAGCTGGCAAGCAAGTGGGCCGCTCGAATTCAAGGTGTGCAGCCCCTTGGAAATGTTCCGTCGATGGGGACCATGTTCCATGGTTCCCCATCGAAAGTCGGGTCCCCGGCCGTGACTTTTATCGTCGCATGAATGGGGCACCGTAACGGTGCGACCGGTTAGGTTCGTTCACACGAGGCCGATGCTCATCATCGAGGATCCACCTGACGCAGCACACCGTGTAACGATTTTACGTGGAAGTAGGTGACGGTCTCCTTTTCGGTTCCGCGCATGCATACGCATACACCGTGCCCCGAAAAGGAATCCGGCCCCCTTCTGCCCCCTCCTCAACTCGCCTAAAATATTCAGAAAATTCCCACACCGACACAGAATTCATTACACTCCACCGAATCAGAAGATCGTTAAATCTTTAAAACGCCGTAACTTTCGGAAGAAAAATCTCATGGGGATCTATCTTGGCTCGTCTCGAAGAGTAAAGCATCTACTTTAATCCTCCCTTAGCCGTTGGTAAATCGAGTCGAAAGCCGAAGTTGGTGCTCGTTGATTTTGATCGATTTGCTGAATGGTTGAAAATGGTAAAACATGAAAATTTAAAAGTCGTGTGTTCGAATTAATGAACGAGCAATTCAAAAGCTTCCGATTAATTCACCACGGAGCTCTATGCTGTAACATTAAATAATGAAATTTAGATTAAGATCCGAGACACAGTCTTGCACCCGGCCGCCATGACAGTCCCCATGTCTGAGAATCGACTAATTGATCTTTCCCATTGTATTAAGATCCGTAAAGCCCATTGTCCTGTCAAATCTAGCGTGTACAGCTCGAACAAAACTGTACTTGTTAATACATTATTTATTTACTACACATGGGATCGAAGTACGAAACATAACTGGGTCACTGAATTATGCTCGTCGGGAAGCGTAGAACGGACAGTGGTGCCAGGAATTTCGTGGGAGAGCATCTCTCTCTCTGAAGAAAAGGAAAACGATGGCGCCACGAGAAACCGTTTTACCGTTTGCGAATGGATCGCGATTACCAAACATCAAGGCGATGTACCGTAACTGTCGAGCTTCGATCCGATCCAGAAAAGATCTTGGAAAACACACACACATACGCAAACGCACATGCACACTGTCTGCCGTAAGAGATATCGATATACCGGACGTCCTTCGCACCGGATCTCCCGTTCTCTTTTCGAACAAACAAATCTGGGAAACTGGAAGCGATCAATCAATAACAAACTCCTCCACTGTAAACGCGTGGCTTCTATTTGTGAAAGATGATCGGATTTAATCTAAAAGAGAATATATTGATAGAGAAAATGGCAGTTGTGCCGATTTTTGCTAGGTTACAACTCAGATATGTTACAAACTTAAATGTAAATTGCATGTCCAAAACTATTATTTACCGCAACTTCTTCATCTATTATTTTATTAAAGTAATACTTTAGCACAATCTTCGATAAATTTATCAACATCAATTTAACGGTAGTCTCTGTTCATTTATGAATCTCTTTTTGTAAACTTCAGAAGAAGAATTCTCTCCGGCCCACTAAAAGTTGTCATTGACTATTTTAGGCGACCAGACTCGACGAAACCCGTCGAAGGAACGCGGAATTACTCATCGACCGACTAAGAGGATCTTCACTTGGATGCCTCGTCACCGGAAATCTCACTACGAGGTCGCCGACGAGTCTAACAGACGACGGAGCCCCGAATTCAAGCAGTTCATTTCTCTCGAGCCGTTATACCGGCAGGTAATGACGCAATCGACCTCGCGCCGTTTATGAAGAAAACCTCGGTAAGCAATTAACGAGTCACTTCTGCTGCCATTTTGATCTCTGAGAACGCGGGAACGTTTTTAGATTGCTCGAGTTCCCGGCGAAGAAAGTAACGAGCCGTTTAGCGGAACTGAAATTCTTCTCTTTCAGTTAATTGTGCGATTGTGTCTTTGAAAATCACGAGAACCACAATGATCGCTTAGTTCGAGCACATCTTCATTCACAGCGGGTACACGTTTCATTCGAACCTCGATAAATCGAGTAGAAAAAATCGTAGATCAAGTTTTCAGCATCGGTTGTAAAGGGGATGATTCAATCTTTAAATCTACGGTTTAAAATTTTTCAATGTTTTTACGAAAAAAATACATTTTAACAAGAATGACGACGAATGGTGCAAAAGTAGAGGCATGAAGCTTTCAAATGAGTCTAAGATTGTTGTTGGACTATTTGTTCCGACGAAATTGTCACGGTTCCAGTATCGAGAATTTCTTGAGTATGGGAAATTTCGTGGTGAAATACTTTGCGGATCTGCCGTGTATGACGTAAGTGGCAAGGAATTATGGTTCCGAAACTATGCGTGCAACGAAGACCGATGCTTTTATGAAATTCCATCGACGAAAATTCCTCGGTGCCGTCGGAGCGGCGTGCATTATTTTCACGCCAGCGTTCGCGGAATCGTCGGTCATAACCCAACGAGCAGAAACTCTCGAAGCCAGCTTCTGTCCATGCTATGAGAGAGAGACCTTGAACCGTGCTACTTCTCGGTAGAAGTAGCAGCACAGGTTTCCGCCGAAGCCAGGTAAGCGTAGACATTTGCCGTGGCCTCAGATTAAACGCGGTTTTAGCACCTCGACTGTAGAGCTCTGCGATCTCGTGGCAGATCGTCTAGCCTAATCGTCCCTTTAAACCCTGCAGCGCCGCTCTTTTTCTTGCGAAACCCTTACTGCATCGCTCCGGCTCTTTTACAGAGGTTATTCTGGTTTTGCTGTTTCAGAAAAATATATCTTTTTAATTTGTGCAGTTTTTGCACTGCAAATACACCCTTTTGCAAATCAATTTCAACCTTTTACAAATAAAGTATTTCTTAAGTAAGTTTTTGTAAATGAAATCAGATCGAATAGTGAATTAATCGTTAAGAAATTCAAAATTTTATTTATCGCAAAGATGTATTGAGTTGGCAAGAAATTAATTTCGGTATTTTCATCGAAAATGCTGAAGCTACATTATATACATATTTACTTTTTTCCCTAATCGTCTTAATAAGTCAGCAATAATACGACAATATTTTTAAATACTCGGAACATTTTCACTGTTTGAAATGGATCTTGTCGTCACACTCTAAAAAAAACGTGGTAAAATAGATGCATTCGAGCCACCGAAAAATAAATTAGAGAAGATTCTCGTTTTCAGAGGATCAGGTTTCGCGAAGCGTATCTTAGCTGCGTCTTAGTAAAATATTTTAATTTCCGAGTGTTTGTCGTTTTTACTGAAAGAAATGGCGACGAAAGTGGACTATCCAGATGGCAGAGGAAGCTGAAAATAGTCGGTCACTAAGCGCGCCTTTGACCATACGGTACCCTATCCTACTTGCTAGTCGCCACGCAATCATTATTTCGTCTCGGGCGTCGCGTTTCGGTGGTCGACGACCATCAAACGACCGATGAGTCGATGCATAGAGATCCTCTAACCGTGAAACCATTATTTTTCCACGACCATTAACCCGTCAACGGCGCTAGTTTTTCGTCGTAGACACTTTGAACGCAATCAAGGACAAAACGAGAACTGGACTTGTTCCACTTAAAATACTAATCTTGATTACAATTACCGAAATGCCAAGTGCAATTTATTAATACTTTATGAACGTTATTGCCCAGATAGCACGCGACGTCTTAAAGACTTTTTTTTACGTCCATTTTAGGTCTGGTTGGGTTAGCCAACAAATTTTATGAGACAATCGATAAGATTCTTTTTCTAATTTCTCCAATAACGGTTGCTTTAATGTTCTCCCGAGTGGCAAAAGTGTTTCGGCTCAGGATCGAGAGATCTACACGCGCTACTTGCTCGACGATCGACAAGTTTGCCTCGCGTGCGCGCGTTACATTTCACTGGCCGTCTATCGTTGATCGTGGGGCTTTTCCAGAGGACTTTTACGAGCCTCGCGTGACTTCGTGAAATGGTACCTGTCCCTTGTCGCCGCGGAATCTAGACTGCGAACGATCCCGATACTCGTTTACCTAAACCGTTCGAAAGTTTAGCCAACCGATGGATCGTGCCGACGATCCCCATAAAATTCAACCGAAAACTGCCGTGCTTATAATCGATTCGACATCTGAAACAATGATTTTTTTATCAAGGATAAAGAAAATACGACATTAAAAAGGTAATAAAATGATTCCGTCAGGATGACGGCTATCTCCGTTAACTGGTTTACGTCGCCGCGTGTCAGAGGTGGCCGCGCGAAGCTAACGGTTTCCCATGGAGGAAGAATGAGCCCGAGATACCGGAATGCAACAGGCAAATCGAATCGTTGCACCCGGGCCCCCTGTATGCAGCTATGCAGGTGCTCGTGTGCTCCTTCCTTCGCCTGATCTCTGGGTAATCGGGCGACGTTCCATTTGCAAAGCCAAGTTCCCTCCATTTCCGTCAACATCAAGCCGGTCGGGTCATCGATCCGAAAGATCGTATCTCGAACGCCTTCGTCATGCAATTTCTTTACCATTTTTTCCTACATTCTACCATTCGTTGCATATTTGTTTCATTACCGTAACTGTTTCTGAAATCCTTAAGTTTCAGATTGCGCCATTTATATTCATTTTATTGTTACAGGAATTTCTTAAATCCTCTCTAAATACTCTACATTCTGCCATTTATGCTTCAGTTGTGATTTTACCGATTATTTCTTGATCGTTACGTTTCTTGTTTGCAGAACTTTCGAAACAGTTTCGACGACTCCTTCCCCCCTAATCGAGCATAGCATCTCCGCTGGGCCGACAATGGGGATTCATCATTATCCGCACGATCCTAAGGAAGAATCGCACTTGTTCGTCGCTTCCTCAACTAATTCACAGCCTCTGAGGCCAGTCATTCAACTCGTCCGCGAGGATTCGCACGGGAGAAAGTCGTGAGCGCACGATGCGTGCACGCTCCTCGTCATCCCTTTTGCATCGTGTGGAAAAATCACACTCAGGATCCAGGTCAAGGGCGATCGCGACGATCTATACCGCGGATCCGATATGCCGTCGATCGTGGAGCGCGAAGAAAGTCGATCGATCATTGTCTCGGACGAGAACGCCCCTGCACGTTTTTATTCCTTTGGAGTTCCTTCAAGCAGTTTAAGACAATCAAAGCGTTTCTTACAACTTAATAATACCACTAAACAGAGAAATTAATTCCTACTTTGTTCCTTTATGTTGCAATTAATCCAAACAATTTTTATCCTGCATAAAAATCCGCAGTCTAGTAATAACAAATAGAAGCAATACCATCTCTACACGAGAAATGAAATTACTTTCACAAATTTATTTGTACACCCGATAAGATATCCAGAGTGAACGGAAACTCGCCTGATGAGTGTTACACCTCTAATGAGACCCCTCCCAAACAGAAACGGATACGGAATCAACGAAAGACCACTTTTCAACCCACTCGACTCGAGGAATTTAAAGTTCCGCGATTCCATCGGCATTGTGCTTTCACTCGGCTTGTTCCGAGATGCCCCGCCCTTCTTAAACGGTATAAAGGTTGGATAATAGAATCGAGCACAAGTGTTTCAATGATGCAATCCGCTCGCAGAAGAGCCGTTCTATGTTCTAACAATAAGATCGCGCCCGGAGACCTCGACGTTCGCATAAGCGCGACCCACCGACCATCGCGCTTGTGCAGGCGTTCGCGTCTCCGGTCGCGTTGGCGTCTCCTAAACGATTTTACGGCGAATAGAACATAATTTCTGATTTTCAACAATCTTAGAAAAGATTGTTAATCAATCCAGATTAACCAAGTCGCATATAAGAAAGAATACATTCGTCCTAATCAAGCGAAGGATGTAAATTCGTATTAGCTATGAATTTTTTAGATGAACATTTCTGATTTCCCGAGTATAGTTACGATTGAGACGGTGGATCAACTATGACAGAAAATCGGTAAATGTCCGGCTGCCTTTAGCTCAGCGTAGGAAGCGTTCCCTCTAAATTATGCACTCGCCTAACCGAGTGGTTTGACACGCTATCACGCGAGCCGGCGAGCGTATTACATGGTTCTCGCGTATAGCACAGTAAAGTCAGCAAACTGGGATCAGAATCAAGCGCGAGAGAGGGCAGGGAACTCTCTGCGTGTCTGTGTTGGCTGTCTGAGAGAGTCGTCTCTCTTGCCTTCGTTCGCCTTCTTGCGAATATCAAACTCCGTGCGTTGCGCCATCGACACACGTTCTAACTGGCTCGATAACTGGCAGACCGTTCGTTCGATATCGTTCCACTTTACAACTTCTCTTTGGTTATTTTATGTTCGACCACGCGCAGACCAGAAGCGTTACACAGACTGTTACGTATCAAATGTTCTGTGGCAATTGATCTTTTGCGAAACGACGCTTCTTCGTTTAACGCCGAACCTGGTAAATGTTGGTAAATTTATTCTGTTATTTTCCAGAAATGAATATCTGTAATTTCAATAATCGTAGAATGCAACATGTACCACCGGTACAACTTTACTGGTACACACTTTATTTAACGCGCCGAAACCATGTTTTATAACAAGTTTAACACTGTCGAATATATTTCTACCAAACGAAGGTGGCATTATAAAAAATGCAGTACAGAACAAGCACGGAACGTGTTAAAAGTTTACCAGTTTCACCTAAAGAAAATTCACAAAGTTCAGAGATAATCCGGGTACGTTAGCGTTTCTCTTTTTCCTCTGGGGGATAATCATTGTTATCGTTGTTATTAGTTATCTAGGGAGATTTGTGGAAGAAGAACACGAGAAAGCAGCTCAAGGGAAAGCCGATCGAAGGAAAATTGAACGGTTTCGGGAAATCGAGGGTCGATAGCGATAATCGACGTCCTCGGAGAGCGTCCGACAGCCATCGAGTGAAAGTCGCACGTCTCGGACTGGTCGTTGCAGGAACAATGACGCGGGAAGCGGATTTAATTAACTATAGTTACAAGGAAGAATGGTCGCGTTTGTTCTGCCAGTGTGTCTCTTCCCCGGAGAGACGGTTTTAAAAAGAAGAAAGTCGTGTATGCTACAACAAACTAATCTAGAATAGCTACAGCTGGAGACTTGTTTATTTATTAATTCATTCGGTTAATAAGTTTACAAACGATTGGTCAAACGACTCGGCCGGAGAATGCGACGTGAAAGGCGACACACGATCTATTATCCTTGTAAATCTCTTCCTGATCGTTGTTTTTTCCCGAACGATCGAATAACGCCAATAACAAAGACGCTGGCCGAGCGTTCGCGTCGAGAATTATAAAGGACGCGGTACGTTCACTCGCATATTTACGGTACCGTTAACCAGGTTACTTCGCGGGCTCGACCGTTTATGAGAGTCTGGCGATCCTCGTTTACCATCGCCAACAAAACTGTTATTATACTTGATCCATCAAGACGTTGCGTAAACACATTAACCATTTCACTCGCAATTCCCCTCCCCCTAAATTTGTATAATAGCACCACGCTCCTGCTGCAAAAACGTAAAAACAAATTTTTCATCAATTAATTTGATCCGACAATCTCCAAACAAATTGTCCAACGTTCCTGCGAATGTGTGAATATACAAGACAACAGGTGCCTTCAGTTTTCCATTCACTGCGCGATGCAAAAATCTTGTTCGAACGCGAACAAAAATGGCTGGAATATCAATGGAACTAATTGCGGTAAAAGAAAACGGAAACGCAGCAGTGATCGCGTCGGATCGGAGAACGCAAACGTTTTTAATTGCGTCGGGGTAATTAAGAGAAGCGCGTCCTTCGGATTCGGCTCGCTTGGAAACGCTCTCGGATCTTCTCGCGCGAGTTGCAACACGCTGCAAACTTCTCTTTCTCTCACCTGTTTGGATAACGTTCTTAATTAAATAACGTCTCGGTGATGCGCATAATCTATCTCTCGTTCGTCTGATTCTCTTTCTTTGAATTTGCGCAACCGGCGAACGACTTTCTAACCCGTGGTCGATCCCACGCGAGCCTCGTGTGTTCCCGTTTCGGCGTTCACACGTGCTCGAGGATCGGCCTAGCCGCAATTAGGCTCGCCGCATCGACTCGGCTCCGTTTTCGGCGATTTATACCGACGTCTGTGGACGAGCGATACGTGCACTGTGTTTTCGCGAAACGATCTCGATTTCAACGGAGAAAGGCACACATGTCGATGCCGACGGACACGTGAGACTGCACAGGTGTGCTCGAGGGGTAACCATTAGCCCATTCTGATCGGCAACGAGTGGGAAAAATTATGTATAAGATCGTTGAACTATTGCTCATTTCTGTTACCTTCGTGGAAAAAACGGCGTCTATTACTTTTAAAGTTGTTCAACAAAATTCCGCATCATTTCTGGCAAAAAAATTGTGCCATTTACTCAAAGGATTGCTAAAGACGCTCCGCAAAGTTTCCAATCCCCGCGTTTGCTATTTTCGCGTAGAAAACATTCAGAAAGGTCTAACGTTATCCGGCGTTCCGCGAACAAACTTTCTTTAGAAAAAACGAGAACAGTTTCGTTCGGCAGCAGACACGAAAATCATCGTTATCACTGGAGAATCAACGAGAGAACTCGTCCCATTGTCTCCGCAAACATAATCGCGTGGCGATTGCGCCGTCAAAGAGGAACGCGCAAGATATACAGTCTGACAGCTCTATTCGAGGAAGATCGAACTCGAGTGAGGAGAGAAAGAGAAACGAACAGAACCGAAAGAAATAGGTCTCTCGAGGAGAAAGGTAGGCGCACGAAATTCCAACTCGGATATATCGTGCCCGCGCGTGTGTCTGTGTGGTGCCCACCAGGCTAGAACCCCGGCAACAAACCTAACCGGTTCGAGCAACAAGAAAACGATCGAATCGTTCCCGGGAAAAGAGACGTCATCGGAGAGAAGACTCTCTTCAATTACCATTTCCTCAGGATATATGTCTGCTTCGATAAGAAACTTTCTGGCCCCACGCTATGGCTTCTCTTCTTCGCTATAGCTGTACTGTCGTCCCGGTTAGTCACCCTGTTTCGTTTCGCTATTGACAAAACATTCGACCGGTTGAATCATGCTCGCCCACGCGAGCTTTTAATATCGGTTTCACGTGCTGCTCTACTGCCTCCTGATCGCGTACCATTCTAACGTGTCAGCTTTCGTAGCAATTCAGTTTTCGAAAAATTTGCGATTTTCAGGTCTCAGGTCCGAGAATTGCTTAGCGAATTTTTTTTTCTAGGATCGAGAGACTGATGATCGAGTAAGAAGATCCTCGATTTCCCTGATGGAATCCGTCCCGTGGAAAGTAATCGGACGCGAATTTCAGGGCATGCGAGTCCGCGGCGCGTTTTTGCAGTACGCTCGTCTGTTTACAGAAGAAACGAGTTGTTCTCGGGAACGACCGGGGAAAACATCGAGCGTTTAACTTTTACAACGACAAAGCCCACCGCGTCGACTGAACGACGATTATAGTATTCGTTTGTAAATGTTTCTTCGATCTAAAGCAGTTTCACGCATGAATATATGTATACGATTGTATATTCATTTGGACACGCGAACGGTGTCATTGCTGCGAGGGAAACATAAGATATATAAGATATAAGAATAAATACATACATGTACTTTCATTTCTAAAATTGATTAATCCGAAAATGGCTACAATGAATATACATATCTGCACACAGACTTCATGCGTTACAAAGTTAACGAATTGGTAATTGCTTCTAAATAACTGTTTGACGTACATCTTTGATTTACTTTTTTTGTTTACAGACACTTAGTTAAAAATACTTTATTCGCGAAAGGGTGAATTTGGAGTGCAAAACCTGTAGCGGACAGTTACTCGGAGATTTCTCGTGTCTTTTCTCCCCTTTTGGGCAGATCTTGCCGCGCGAGTGTCGAGGAAAAGCCGGTCGCCCCGAAGAGAGACACCGATTTCGCACTTGGAGGACGTCTTCTCTCTTCTTGTCTGTTCTCCGTATTTATTCGCACGGATGACGTCAGTCGAGGGGCTTGAGGCGAGGAGACGTGACGGAATTCGACGCAGTTACCGTTATTGACGAGTATTGGTCGAAAAACGCGAAAGGACCAGAACAAAACGGAAGAAAACAACAAGAAGAATCATCAAAGAAGAGGGATCAAGAAACATCAGCAGTGTATCGAAACAATGTACCAACTGCACACGATCGAACGTGGTGTGCATATGGACAGACAAGTCTTAATGAATCACGGCGAAAACTACTACAACTTGGTCGAACTACACGAATGGACCTGAACAAGACGGAAGAATAACAAGAAGACGAATCATCATCAAAGAAAACAAGTCGAGAAGCATTGGGAAGAGGCTATTCCTAACTTAATTCCCACCACAGCGGTCTACCAAAATAATGTATAACTTCACACGATGGAACTTCAACAGCCAGACGACGTGGCGTGCATACAGCCAGACGAACCCGAAGAAATCACGGCAAAAGAATCGTCAAGCAGAAGAACTGAAAAATCGTAAAAACGAGGTGATCCTTCCTGCTGAATCCTACATTCCGAGAAGAGTGCGTTAACAAAACTAATTCCACTTCCACCACCAAAAATCACCGAAGGAACCCATGAAACCATTGACTCACCATCAACAGTCGGCTGGGTCTGCAGGTCGAGTGCTGCGACCGCAGCATTCCCGGCCAACAGACACAGTCCCGCGACCGCGCACAGAAAGCATCTTCCCTGGACCCGCATCCTACCGCATTCTTCGGCAGCGTTGTGTTGTCACAAACGTGTTCACAGAACTCTCTTCAACTCCCGAAAGAAACGTCGCTCTGGAGCCCCAAGTCTAAAAACTGTGGTGTCACTGCGTTGAGCACTCGCGCCAGAAAGAAAGAGAGAGAGAGAGAGAGAGAGAGGGGAAGAGCTCGACGCCGTTTGTTTGTAACAACCAGGTGTGGAGTTAGGCGAATGTCCCGGTTGACACTTGCGCGGCACACGAAACCGATCGATCGCGAGAGTACACTGGCCGAAGTGACGGTGGCAAAACGGGCAACGATGGACGCGTAAAAACAACGATCGATAGATCCAGGAGGTAAAACTCGTCCGTGGCGTACGCGATCCGCGCCGAGGCCGGAGGTGAAGTGCACCGGTGAGCGGGATCTGCCTCCTCCTCCTCCTTCCCCTCCTTCTCTTTCTCCTGTTTCGCCTCTTTCTCCTCCACGCAGAGCTCGCCTTTCATTCCTCCTCTCCGGCCAGCCGGGAAATTCTCCTTCACGCTCACCTTGCTACGGGGCCTCACGCTGGACACTGCGCCCCGTGCTAGGGTCTCTTAGATGGTGGGGGAACTTAGGACAGCGCGCGGTAATAGGCACCATGATGTGGTGGGGGTTCCTGGGACACTATGTGTCCTGTAACTAGGGTCTGTCGAATGGTGGGGGAACCTGAGGCCTGAGACACTCTGCGCCCTGTAGCTGGGCCTGGTGAAAGCTTGGCGAACCTGGGGCACTCTTCGCTCCCTGGTATGACCCATTGAATGCTGGGTGAACTTGGAACACTATGTGTCTCGCACTAGGACCCACCGAATAGTGGGGAACCTGGGACAGTTTGTGCCGCATACTGGGGCCCACGACAGGGTGGGAGTTTCTGGGACACTCTGTGCTCCGTAATGTGACCCATGGAATTCTGGGTGAACTTGGAACACTATGCATTTTGTACTAGGACCCACGGAATAAGGGTGAACCTGGGACAGTTTGTGCCGCATACTGGGGCCCATGACATGGTGGGAGTTTCTGGGACACTCTGTGCTCCGTAATGTGACCCATGGAATGCTGGGTGAACTTGGAACGCTATGCATTTTGTACTAGGACCCACGGAATAAGGGTGAACCTGGGACAGTTTGTGCCGCATACTGGGCCCCATGACATGACGAGGGAACCTGGGACACTCTGTGCTCTCTGGTATGTCCCGTGGAACGGTGGGTGAACTTGGAATACTCTGTGTCTCGTACCAGGACCCACAGAATAGTGGGGGAACCTGGGACACTCTGTGCCGCTTACTAGGGCCCATAGGATGATGGGGGAACGTGAAAGAAAGGTGGGGAACGGTATAACAAGATACCGTCTCTCGGACTCTGTCGCATTAATCTGTTTATTGCCCCTTCTTTCTACTACCTGGTTAATTACGCCATACCTGGATGCTGTTTAGTGGCTTTCGTTGTTGACACGCTACAGAACAAAATGGCAGCTATTAGGTAATTTAGCTGGTTAAAAGGAAGTTTAGCTGGTTAAGTAACCTGAAACGATTAACGCTTTTTACATTCTACTGTCAAAGCACTTGATCGATGGTTAATTGTTTACGTTTAGAATAAATTTGCAGAATGTTTTTTGTTTGCAAATTTTAGGCATGTTCCTCTGAATGATTAAACTTTTCCCCTGTCCGGAATGTTTTCCAGTTTAATTGTCCGTGCGATTCCGCGCGTCCTTCGCGGAACAGCCGCTTTCGCGATCTTTCTAAGTAATTTTCTCGCAGAGTCGATATTAGACTGTCCACAAGTCGGATCGAAGAACAAGCGACGCTGTCAGCGCGGCGAAAGCGGTGAAATTGAAAGTGAACGCGTGTTGTTCGGGCGTTTTCTTTTCTTCTCTCCTCTCCATTCAATGTTCAATCAAATTTCTGATCGAAAACAGCCAAAAATTCGGCACCAGAATCGCTTTGTTCCCTTCAGTTTCCAAAAACTCCGAATTTCCACTCCGAAACACTTCACCTCTCGACATTGAGCGTTCCACTGCAAGCAACATCAAGAAGTCAAATCTCTCTACTGTCAAAAATAAGCTAGAGAAAAATGATTACATTTTATTACTTTTAAAAGCACTGTCGTAAGAAAAGAATGCTGAGAAAATCCCTAACGATCTAAAAGTATATAAATAATATAAAATGAAGCACCTATTGTTAAAAAAGAAACTCATCGTCAATTATCTCCGTAACCATAAACACAATTCTCCAACTTCTACAAATTTCCATCTGATTTCTTCCCATTCACGGATGCGCGTAGTTGCAACGGCACACCACCACGGAAAAAAGTAAAATTTTCTCGTGCCAATTTGTGAAGATTGGCTGAAAGAACAGCTACGCTTCCTCCGTCAATTATTTTAAAATGATAATAACGTTCGTTCATGAATCCGAAGTATCGATGGTGGAAGGATAACGTCGACTAAAATCGCGCAGCATATTCTTGCACGGTTTCTCACAATCATATTCGCAACGGGCACATAAAAATCCGCCAAACCGTCTTCCTTGCAACAGCTCCAGCTCTCGAAATCATTCAGGTATTCCCTCTCTGTTCTCGGTTACTTTTTCTTTAACGATCTAATTTGCACACAATTGTTCCGTTCCCGATGCAACAACGTTGCCTTGAATCACATTCCGGCGCGGCGTAATAATCCGTCGTATTAATTACGAATTCATTATGCCGGTCCGAAGATCCCTAGCCGAGAGAAATTCTGTTAATAGATTCTCTCTTTCGAAAAAGAGTCGATTATGCACAGCCTGTAAATGGAATCAATGTTCTTTCGCTCGATAAGGCGTGGAACAATTTATTCTAGACTTTTATGCGAAATAGAAAATGTTCTATCCGAATTGCAACAAACCGGAGTGGAATAGAAATACAATTTTCGTTCTTAATATGACTAACCTTCATAAATCACCAACAAAAATCAATTTTTATTCGATAAAATAACTACTTTAATGCCGGATGAATATTTGCTATTGAAACACTAAATTTAATTAGTACTCTAAGTATAATTAAAAGTTAATAGGTTGGAAATGAAACGACAGTATTTTAAAATACTTCTAATGTTTTTACTGTTTTAAATTACACCTACGCATTTTTGTCACGATCGCATAGAATAAAAGAGTAACGTAAGAGATCAACTGGCGAAACCGAATGATCATCGAACACGAATCTACAAGTTCGAACGTTTCGGAGACGACGCAACGAGGTAAAAGAATGATGTTCCTCTGGGTATTTCCAGCAGGAAGTTTCTGAGTCTTTCATAGGATGTTGCAATCTGCCTCTCCTACTTTTCTTGTAGCCATGACACTCGCACAGTTCTACAAATTATGTAGATTACCACTGTGTAACATTGATGTTTATAATTTTGTGCAAAAACACGCAACGAAGAGGGAATCTACATTTGCCTGGACCATAAGCCCGTGTCTATCGGTTAGCTTTAGGTGATTAATTTCTTTAATCCGTTTGTCGAACGCAGAACTCATTGGGACAACAAATGGCGTGCAAACCTTCTCCTGGAGAAAGCGTCAGTGGGTCAGGGTGACGACACGCCTCTGTTTCTGCAAAGTCAAACGCAGACGCTTCTCGAGAGCCTTGTGCGTCGGCCATTATCGAATTATTGGGTCATGCAATGCAAAATAGCTGGAGCTTCAATCGACATCTAAAAGAATGAACTTCCTCTAATTATACCAGAGAGGAGAGGTTGTATCTTTGGTAACAATACTTTAGGATCGAGAATACTTTTATGGAGAAAAAGCGACTGGGATCTTAAGAGCTGCGCTGCCGCACGTGTGCTACGTGATCTATACGTCGCCTTCCTAATGATCCAGCTTGCTTGTGTTCGTGTCTTATGTCATGCAGTCGCTGAACTGGATTCGAAGTTCTCGAGGCTAGAAAATCGCTCTCCGGTTGACTTTATCTCTCTAGACGAGTCTCGATCGATGTCTTATATTTTTAAATCGTTGGGCAACCGATCACGGTTGTTCCAGCTTTGTTCCTTCCATTCTTTACGCAAAATAAAAATTGTCTAAGTCGATTGCAAGAAACAGACAGTTTAATGAAAATGCATTTCCTTTTTTAATCATTTTAATAATAAACGTGGCTTTCGTACTGCGTCTCTAATAATTTAATCGCTCGGTCTACGATCGATTAATTATAAAAGCGACGAATCAACGTATACGTCCAACAATTACCACGGTCTTTCGCGCAGTGTGTTATTCAGCAAGTTGTATTTTTAAATTCTACTAACGTTCGCATTGTTACGTATATCAGCCACCCATTCTCATAATCAGTACATATTAATACCGCGCGCCGGTGATTATAATTCAACGACGGTCGTCGGCGAAGAACAATCGTGCTCATTGTAATGCTGAGGACCGGGTCGAAATACGGCGATTCTCGAAACAGATAGACCATTGGAAAATCCGGGAGGTGTACCCGATGACTAACCACCATCTGGTTTCGTGAACAGAAACCCCGTGCCGTCTCATGGGGCTTTCGAGCATTTAAATAATAAGGCGTCGAGGGCTTCCGGTTTGTCAAGTTACAAGAGACCGTGTATATCTTTTTATATAAAAGATCGGAAAAATTAGACACTGGAATACAGTTCGAAACAGATACGGCGGGTAATTGCACGAATTCCCTGTGGCGCTTGGGATCGTCGCAATTATCGTTGCCTCGCGAATTTACGCGCGACCCTGTCGTTAATGACGCAATTACGGCCGCCGAATTACGCTCGATTTATTTAACGGCAGGCGAAACAGCTGTTTGTCAGTCGTTCGACCGTTCATTGCCACGCGCTCGCAATTTCTCCGCCGTTTTTATTTAAGGCCATTAAAACAATATATTCGCACGGCGCCGCACACCGTTCCACGCTTTCGATCCGTGCCTTAATTACCCGAGTATCGTAAAAATTAGTGGAATTTCTCCGATCATTCGCCGACTGAATTATGCACTAATTTCGCAGAGCGGCTGCGAATGTTATAGATTTTGATGGACTATTTTATGGGAGATCGTGAACATTTTTCTTGTTTACAAAGATGGCTCTATTATTCTGTTAATCCTTGTACATTTGTTTAGAATATTCGGACTGTCATGTCAGACGATAGACAAACTTTTCTGAAAAATTTTCGAGACAGATTGAAAACAGGTTAGTGTCGGAGTGTTAACATGAATTTTTAGAATGTTGATATGTTTTACTTGTTCTATTTCAATTAAACGTAGAAATAAATGTCTCTTCGTTCAGTACATTTTTTAGTATTTAGGAGATGGTAACGTCAGCACAGTTCTTGAAGGTCTCCTGAGGCCCACAGCCCACAGCATGGCTGCCATCGGCGCACTCTCCCCAGTTGTTTCCGGATCTGTAGGTCCACCTGACGACACACTGTTCGCAGGTCACACCTCCAGGTAGACGAACACGTATGTTGAACTCGAATTGACTGCTAGGGACTTTTCGAGACCAGGTACCGTCGTCTAACTGAAGTGGATGACGGTTGAAACAGTCCTCGGATTCCAATTGCCTCTTCGATCGAAGAGGGCACAGGTGGAAAGTGAAGGTTCCCATATGGTTGGCAGTTAACTTCACGTTTACGTTGATTGTCTGACCACGGTTGTACCTGGTGTATTTATCATTGGAATTGTGAATTCGATCTTATTCAGATGTGTATTCGTCTAAGAATTCGTACTTTACGTCCACGAATAAGTTACGATTGAAAAGAATAAGAAAGTGCAATTTGTATTAGATCATACGATCAACATATGATCATTGTATAATTGTAATTCGTTCGTATTCAAACGTGTATTCATCTAAGAATTACATCCACGAATAAGTTACGATTGAAAAGAATAAGAAAGTGCAATTTGTATTAGATCATACGATCAACATACGATCATTGTGTAATTGTAATTGTAATTGTAATTCGTTCGTATTCAAACGTGTATTCATCTAAGAATTACATCCACGAATAAGTTACGATTGAAAAGAATAAGAAAGTGCAATTTGTATTAGATGATACGATCAACATATGATCATTGTGTAATTGTAATTGTAATTGTAATTCGTTCGTATTCAAACGTGTATTCATCTAAGAATTACATCCACGAATAAGTTACGATTAAAAAGAATAAGAAAGTGCAATTTGTATTAGATGTGACTGTCAACACATGATCATTCACCTTTTCACAATCACACCTCGTCCATAGGTTCCACCGTTCTCATTGGGTCTAGGTTGAGGAAAAGCATAGTTGTCACCGCAAAGACCACATCGTCCACCATTTTGTTCGAACTGGACCTGTAACAGATGGTGAAACGATTAGAGAAGCGACGCCATTGCTCGGAGATTGCTCCTTTGATTGATCGCCATCCTTACAGCTGTGTATTACGTGTTGCAGTCTTCAGGCGCTGCGTACAAATCTAGATTGCGGTTTTGATGCATTTATAACAAAAATGAGTACGTACAATTTAAAGCGGTGCACATATTAAAAATATTTAAGGACATTAATATATTAGTTTCAAAAGAACAATACAATTTTTATTTGGCTCCTGTGTCCCGTAATCAATGCCAACAATTTTTATTTTCCATAAAGATCTCCGCAGTCTATTAATCATTAATACATAGCATTAAAACAGTGTAGGATGTGTTGGTATAATATAATCAATTCTATTATAATTGGGCAGTTGATTTTAGGCGACTGTTCTAGGTGGAAGCTTGACGAAATACTGAAAAATCTGGCGAATTCTTGCTGTGGTCAATTTCAACTCTACAGTTTCGATCCGATTGACTGTACTACTTCGACTTTAAGGGACTTTTCAAGATGTACGCGTGTCAGTCAACGCGTAGATCATCCGTAATGACTTCTAGCCAGGTTCTTACGTGGTATCCTCCGCAGAAAAGACCCATGTCGTCATAGTTCGGCTCAACGGGGAATCCTTTTCTCCACGCACTGCTCCTGGACACGGGGTCCATCATCATCCCATGGCCATAGACCTCCAGAAGCTGGACAGCCAGCAGACAGGTGACCACGAAAATTTTTATTGACACCATAGTTAACCGAGTTACGTGCGATCGTGAATACTGTGCAATTAACGATCGCGATCCATTCCTGTTTTATATACCTCGTAAAGAACTGAGATCTGCGATTGCTTAAAGATTAGCGATATTTGTTCCGTCAAAATATTATTTACTCGTGGGAGATTCATCGTTTTTACCCGATAACGACACCGGTCGCTTATCGTGCAATCTGTACGAGCAATCTTTCTGATTGTTGTGTAAATCTCCATGCTGATAGTTCGTGTCAAAGTTGTCGCTTCTACTTTTTATTAGAGCCTCGATTATCCAAACCCATGTTCCACTTTTGAACGAACAAACATGTTGCGAATTGTATCGTGCTTGGACTCATTTTAATCAGAAGAATGTCGCGAATATGACAGCGAACATTTCATAAAGGAAGAATTAAAAATTGATAAAATTTGATTACATTATTGAATATGTCAGTATCTAATCAATTAAACATTTAGGTATTGTACGAGATATTATACCAATTTTGTATCCATAAAATTGAAAAAACCATGTTCCATTCTCCAATTAAAATATCTCCGAACGCCGAGGGTTAATATTGTCTCCATATACATTTTTCACAAATATCGTATAAAACAATTTTCTAAGAAAAGTTTTTAAAACAACTTTGAAAGAATTAATTTCAAAAGATTCTTGCTATCAGGGAAAGTTTTGACCACCTGTTAATAATTCATTAGCAAATAAAACGCACGAACGATTTCTGCAAATGAAAAACCAAGGTAAAACGAAATAAATAAAGCCTCAGATTATCATGATCGTTATAAGAATCAATAAGAACACACTGTTTAGCTAGAACCAGTGAGAGGTGTGCGAGTTTAACACAGGAACATCGAATCGATTAGTTTTGAATATTTATATCTGATAAAAAGTGATAACAGAAATAATTGTTCGGTGTTCTCACTTAGCGGAATGAGCTATCTAAAGCCAGAAGCTTAATTTTAGAATAACAATGACACGTTCTGTTTGCGTTGAATTTAATAGAACAATGGAAATTTTTCACGTAAACGTAGTAGTTGGAATTTTTATGAATTTCGCTTAAGCCGATCACGGTCATAGTATTCGGTTATGTTTGGCCTTGACGAATTCGCGCGGGTGTTTTTCGTTTGCTTTGATTTGCATACATTTCTGTATTGCAAGAATGATAGACTAGCAGAGATAATATAATCAGACTATGTACTTATTTCTGTATGCGTTAGGTCGTTCGGAAAGTAATTTCATTTTCGTGTTGCGATGGAATTGCTCCATTTGAACTAACCCAGGAAATGTTATGTCGGCAAGGTAGAAAATGACACTAAAACGACAAAAAATTTGTTATCTAGATTTAGAAACATGTTTTTAATGCAAAATGAAACCAATGTGCAAAATTTTAGCTGAATCCGATTTCACCGACTTTCGGAAGTTTACCCGTAGAGTATCTGGAGGAATGATTGTCTGTCGATGATGCAGCTCGCTGTAAATATTTTTAAACAATACAATTTACAATAGTAATTAAAATGTATCAGTTCTTCAAACGTTGCTCTATATTGTATGCTCTGTTAGATATTTTTATTGAAAAATTCAGGTGATTAAACATACGAGATTGTAAAAGAAAACGTGTTTGCGTTTGTGCCTGGTATTGAATATTATCAAAGAAAAGTTACAGAGAAAGAAAGGTTTGTTGAAACAAAGCGTACGGATCAGAATTTGTTGAAAACCGTTGTACAGTGAAGTGGCGATCTAGCTGCCATCACCTGTTTCGAACAGGGACAGGGATCGTGGAGATCAGGGAGCTAGATCGCGACTTTACTGTACAGGGTGTTCCAAAATTATATGTCGCGGACACTATTGCGCGATTTTAAAGGACACCCCGCAAAATTGGCTTTGAACGTGAAAAACAAAGTAGAAAAAAAACAAAATTTTTTAGGATTAGATATTTTTTTAAAAGATTTAACATCTTTTAATTAAAAAAAAAAATTTGTTTTTAACCTTGTTTTTCACGTTGAAGGTCAATTTTACGGAGGATTTCTTATGTCATTTTCGACTAAATCGGGGGTGTATAATCGCGCTATGGTGTGCGCGACATATAATTTTGTGACATCCTGTACAATTGTTGAATTCGTACCCCGGGTCGAATAAAAGTCAAGGAACAGGTCGGACGTACATCGTACGACATTTATTCTTCTCGTTTCCCTTAAATCGATATCCTACGGTACGGGTAGATACAGAGGATCCTATAAAGGTACACGAATTTCCATGAACCCGGAGAACTCGGGGACATACACCCTCGCATCCCTTCTATTCTACGCTGTTCTGTGCGTGTACAACTGCGTGTGCGTGTGTTTTTTGCTTATCCATGCCGCCCCATACCTCCCTCCACACGAACACCCATACAAGCGCGAAACCCAACAATCCAAAATACAAAAACAAATTGATCTCCGAAACCTTCGGTGCGAAACACTTAAAACGCACGATCTACAGAAGAATTCTTCGTACTACGATCATCGATCCGCAAATAAAGTCACAAATCAATGCGTATGCAAACGGAAATTATCCGCTCGCAATTTTTCTAGCAAATATTTACAAAACGCTCACGGTCTCGATGATTTGTAATCGATCTTCTCGATCAGCTCGAATATACAAGCAAGATAAATTGCATTTAAAAGCGCAGATTATTAGCTAGATAAATTATGCTGGTTTGCTATCGGCAAACACGACGTTTACGGGAAAACTTAGGCAAAAGTTGGACCTGATTTCCTATTCAATCT
This sequence comes from Lasioglossum figueresi, assembly GCA_028455805.1. NCBI lineage: Eukaryota > Metazoa > Arthropoda > Insecta > Hymenoptera > Halictidae > Lasioglossum > Lasioglossum figueresi. The sequence continues at coordinate 14,571,489 of CM052189.1, read as the reverse complement.
TACGAATCATATTGTACTGCAATCTCCTTTCATTTTATTTGAACAATGACAAATTTTTTCCAGTTTTTATTGTAACGGAACAACCTGTCAAAATCACAATTTAAAACAACTGAACTAGGTTCGTAATCAATAATTAATTGATACCGATAATGTCCAATATTATATAATAACAAGGTCCAAATTAGGCTAGTTTTTCCCGTAGAATGGGGAATACAGATATTCGATAAGGCTTTGCTGCAACGAAATCGGTTTTGGATCATGCGACGGGAGTTTTCGGTGAGTCTAATGTTAACAAATCGGTGGATTAGTTTGTAGATTGTTATAAAATTCCGTCGAAAGAAGATGGGGGGTTTGAAGGGTGCCACGAGACAACAGATTCTCCAGCTGCACGTTTCTCAGAGCAAAATCCAACAAGTTCACGAGCGCCTCCTACGAATATTTCTCTTATTTTACAACGGACGACGCGTTGGAACCGCGATAATCGACGCACGCGGCCATTTTGTATTTCCCTCGGTCACCAACTACCATTCCTCTGTTTCAAAGATCAGACAGCGGATTTTATGCATTCGTGACAAAAATGAGCAGGTGCGATTTAAAACAGTAAACCAATTAGATGAATTTAAATATACCGTTAAAAAATAAATTTCTATTTCGCTCGAGGTTGTTGCGAATCACGTAGAACATTGTTATTTTGCATAAAAATCCGCTGTCTATTAATGATCAATTACTATTGTCGTTATTCGCTGTGCATCTCGCGTTCGACGAGTTCAGATTTCACTTTCTAGTCTTTTTAGCTGCAATCTTTAATGAAAAATTAATCGCATGCTGGACAGGCTGGGTCACAATGGACACAGATACTCTTGTCAGAGGGTTAACGCGTTCGATGCTCTGATTTTACAAATTTTTCGAGGTGTTCGCTGCGCCATTAGCATATCCCAGAATCGGAGCAGACAGGTCTTGGTCGCGTTCAATCCCGTAGAAAAAATATCCCCGGTGTATTTCTAGGGAACTGTGCTCCAGCTATCGGCAGAGTTACGGGTTCCCTTTAAGCTCCCGGGGGCTCTTACATTAACCCCATAAAGGGCTCCGGTCTAATTCTCGGCGAACGTTTCCCCTTTGACGCGATCAAATCCTCGACAGCAAATCCGCCGCGAGTCCGATTCCTCGGCTCTCGAAGAGCTCTTCTGGAATAACAGAAATCCTCTTTCCCCTTCTTCCCAAGGAAGCCACTTCGATTTCGAGGGTCCCGGCAGCCTTAAATCCATTTCTTTTCCCTCTGCCTTTAGATTTTCAGCAGAGCCTTTAAGACTCAAAAAGAAAGTTCATACACTTTAGCTATTTGACTATACTCTTAATCGCGCTCACTCATTTTTCCCGTAAATACACGAAGTCTAACAATAATTCAATTATTCGTTTGCGACCTTAACCCTTTGCACTCCGAATTATTTTTCAATTTTGTTGAAATTTATTTCAAAGCACAGTTCCTCGAATGCTACTTATTTTAAACAATTTGGTTTACTAATTATATTAAAATATACCTCTCAAACTTTGTTGTAACTCATATTTGTTTTAACTAAACGATAAGACAATTAAATAAATAAAGGAAGAACCAAACACGTATAAGAACCCGTTTTATTTACATTTTTCTTTCTCCGATATGGAGTCACAGTCGACAAAGGAGTGCAAAGGATTGAGATACACGTAATTAGTTAAGTTCGTGCTCCGAACTTGCATTAAAATGTTCCTGTTCAATTCTGATCGCACATTATCGAATAGGGAATTGAATAGTCGAGTACGCAGCCCGTGAAAATCGATTCCGGGGTTTCGAGCTCGAGTGGAAAAGGGCTCCTTCTTTCCGTGCTCACGAACTTGGCATTCGAGTCTCGCGGAAACCGGAACGAAGGGGCCGTTTAGCTCGATCCTTTACGAGGGAAAATATGGCGGTGGAAAGGAGAGGGAAGACTCGGCTCTCGAATAAGAAAAAGGCTCTTGTACAAAAATACAGCCAACCCTACTTCGGAATTCATCGGTTTTCCCGGTTAACGTTAACGTATCATGATCGATGCGGTTCTTATTTCGTGAGGGACTTCCTGGATTCTCTAGGAAATCGTTGATCTTCCATTAGAGGGAAAGCACTGCGAGATCTTACGCTAGTTTCTGATTTTTCGATTTGTTATTACTAGATTGCGGATCATTATGCAAAATAAAAATGTTCTGCATCATTTGTGGGAAGTACGAGTGAAATCAAAATTCATTTCATCCCTTAACGACGTCTTTAAATTGAAAACAACGTAACACTATTATTAGATCGTTCTAATATTTTATTGTTTTATACTTCACCCAGCTAATTTTTCCATAAATGCATGCAAATCCGCAGTCTAATTGTTGTGTAACCTTATTTTAAATCGTAACATCATGATAAATCTTGACCACTGGCGTTTCGGACGTCATTTCAAGCAATATTTTCATTATCGCATCAAATATGCAAAATCAAGGTATGTACAAAGTAAAATTTGTGTGCTGATTAAAGGGAAAATGTACCATCGGATTACCATTTTTGTTCTCTTTTTCACCATTTTTGACGAGGTGCAAATTTCATTGCAAATAAAGTCATACAAATTTTTCTTTCGAACACCTCGTTCAGAGCCTCGATCTCCACATTCGATGTATTTTCTTCTGATCGATGGTGGGGGAATGATCGAGCGGGCACTATCAGAGAGTTCGAGATATCGACAGCTAATCTGGATCTCGATCGACGCACAGCCGGCGAAGAGAGGAATTGCGATGGCGTTTCTTTGCCGATCGGATTAGAAAATCGGGGGCCATGGCGCGGGTCATAAGGGTCGTTGGAAATTGCTCGGAGACGTCGCGCAGCCTACCGGCTAGATCTTGGGATCTACGAGCTTATTTCATCGAGATCGATCGCCGATTCGTCTCGAGCTGCCCGGTGCTGGACGTCGCGACGCTCGACGATGCTGCTCGTCGTTGCGAAGTCGTCGACGTCGAATTCGTTGCCATCGTCGACGGCTTCTCTGGACTTGGCGGTGTCGTGGTCGCCGTCGATCGTTTCTGTGGACAAGAAGGAGAGGTTTAATCAATTTGGAACCTCAAATTGAAGTACCCCGATCGGAATATCGATCGGGACGGGATCTCGCAGAACAAAATCTCCAGTTTCCTCGAAAATTACTGGCCAAAAGTGAATTTTTGACGTTCAATAGCCTTGAAAAACAGTTTTGCTATAAAGTAACAATACAGGAAACCTTCAAAATCCAAAATGTTATCCATTTCAGATAATTGTGTAATCGAAGATAACGTTTTTCAGACAAAATTCTGAAATTCAAGGTGAAACTATTATTATTCTAAGAAATTATTCTAAAAACTCGTTATAGAGCATTATATAACGGGTTCGAATAAATGTTATATACAATATATGTTATAAATAATATATTAATTTTTACTATATTTTTAAATATTTATCTATATTCATAGGCGTGTTTAAATTATTTAATTGGTTCCTAAGAATTAGTTCCATTATTTAATTCGTGTACAAATTCAACAGAGATCGCTTCAACTAGAATACGCAAGGAAAGAAAAATATACGTTTACAAGAAAAAAATATCGACGACGTTGAAATGACACTTTTAATGATATATGTACGTCCATTGGACATCCGGGTGCTATCCGGGCTGTGAGATCTCGGGGCGACAAAATGGAGTGGGGAACAATCGACCGTCAGTCAATTTGTTCCTCGTAGTCGAAGATTCCAATAACTCGCGCGGCGAATCGTCTCGAGTTTCCTCGAGGCGTACGCGATCGGAAAAAGGAAGGGAGTTTTATGTTCGGCACGGCCGCGGCCCGGTGAACTTTCGCAATCAGACCAGGGATCACGTAAGCCCCGGTGCCGCACCGGAAGGAAACCATCGGTCACTTCCGGTGTGTGCCGGCCTCGAGTCCGTGCACGTCCTCGTCAACGGATCCCGGAAATTGCGGCACGTAAAGGCACCGCACGATGCCCAGGATTACTTCCAATTCGAGTGTCTTTCCAGCTGCACCAGCTGTTTCGAGCTTCTCTTAAATACTGTCCCCGTACCACAAGCCTAACTGATGCTAGCACCACGCCAGAGAGGTCAACACTCGTTAAACCCACGATCATCTACCCAACTCTTGCCAATTTCGTTGAGCACTCAACATAACTGCTGTCTTTTCGAATGTTTTTCGCAACCTGCCGAGTCGACCGTCGTCGGGGAGCCTGACAAATTTGTTTCGTGACTGAAATCACCGTGTGGACGAAGACTAAAGACTGCTCTTGGCGACGGTGTCCTGAAAATTAAGGTACGACTTTTTTTTAAAGAGTTATCGCAAATTTTTTGCATCCACGAGACGATTGTTAGAAATTTGAGCGCCTCCGAGGAGTCTGGAAAATTAGTTCCAGGATGGAAATCGACGCGAATCCGAAGAACGAAGTTTCCCCTTTGCAACGACGTCTTAAATCACATAAATAGCGAAGGGTTGAATTTGGTTTTGTGTACTCGAACGAGAATTAGAACTGTACAGTCCTGTTTGACGATTGTGTCCCGAGTCGAATTTTACCGACTTCCGGTCTGTTTACCCGCCGCGCCACTCCCACTCAAGAGAGAACTAATTCGAGAACCAAGAAGACCGACGTTTCTAGAAACCTTCTCCTTAAAGTCGAGGTAACTAAAGTTTAAGGGACCGAGGAGCTGGTAAAAGTCTCTTCGAAGTAGACGCTCGAGGGTCGCGGTGATAAAGACAAACGATCCACGATGGATCAATTTGGAACGGGGACGTGGGGAGACAAATGATCAAGAGGGAAGCATTCTTCCAACAATGTTCCCCGTGTACCATGGGAAATAGTCTGAAAGAAACGGAGAAAGCCTGTGTTACTCTACGGGAAACTTTTTCATCTTTATATTCGAGACGATGTTGCTTCTAAGTGATTTAGGTCCTCCTGTGGTCGGACAAGGACAATTAAATCAAACGTGACCAATAGATAGTGGATTTTTGCGAATTTATGACAAAAATGGCTACGTACAAATTAAAGCAGTTGACATATCAAAAAGATTTCAGAACACCGGTGTACGCATTAGTTTCGACTTAGTAAGATAATTAAAAGAAGAAGGAAATTTTGATTTGACACCTGTGTCTTGCAACCGATGCAAACATTTTCTATTTTGCATAAAGATCCGCAGTCTATCGACAACACATTTTATCAATAACATATTTTAATTTGTATAATTTCCTCATTTTAATTTGTATTATATAATTTTGTAGAACATTAATGGTTTCGAAAATTAGTGTACTTAAAATATATGAAATAATAGTAAATTATTTTTATAACGTATCGTGTTCGGTGAGAATTCGAATACTTCGCATTAACAGATTCGACGAACTGTCGATAAGTGATTCAAGTCGACCATTGATCAGACAAAGAACAAGCAGGTAATCTTTCCATTTAAAGCACCGCAGACGATAACAAAAAATCGCAGATCAACTTTCGAAAGAGTCGTTCGGATATCGCAAAATTTCAAATTTCAGCGAAGATACCGAAGGCAGTTTGATGTCTGAATTAGCAGTTGTGGAACTTCGGTCACGTTGTCGAGAGAGCTCGAGAGTGATTTATATATACTCTCGCGACCCAGTCGCTGTCGAACTTTTCTACGGTATCCAATCCCGCGTAACTTCGGTTCGAAACGACCATAACTCCCGTGACCGTCAGAAGGCACGCTCGATAGACTAGATCCGACGAATCGGTCACGGACCCACTTTCTGGTTTATTCTCGACAGAATCTACTTCCGAATTTTTATACCGGGGACCATGCTTTTCCTAGTTTGTTTCTGCTCGATTAAGTATTCACTGAATATTCACCGTGGCTTTTAGCGGAGATTTCTGGACGTTGTAGAATCAATGAATCAGTTTCATTTGACGCCACTCGCGTAAGTCGACAAATTCACGTTGAAACGATCAATTCTTCGATAAAAGCCCAGCTACACCGAGCACAGTTGCGATTTAATTTTTAATAAAGAGACGGATAGGGAGATTTGAGACATTGTGGATCGCGTATTATGATCTGCGAATGAAAATTTCACGAGGCGATCGATGAGATCGGTTTACGGGGTTATAATTGTTACAAAGCTTCGGTGAACAGTCGATTCAGGTCATGGTTGGAACGAACACGATACTTGACCGCAAAGCACGCTGTTAACAAACAGAATATCGAGCGTAATAGCTCCTATCAAATTACGATACATAATATTGTATCATGATTGGCTAACATATCTGCGGATTCGGGCACGTAGTTTACCGGGATCTTTACGCGTTTATGGTTTGTACAATTTTCGGAAAATGTTGGAGCATCAAATTCGTTAGAACTCGGTACGACATTTTATTTATTTTCCACCTACAAATGTCATCGCTTGGTTGCGGATGTTTGTGGATTTATGAAGAAATTAGGAAGGATGGCAGCAGCTTTCTGTTTAATTCAGCAGCGCTGTCTGTTCTTTCGCTGCCGGTATTTTCTTGTTGTTAGTTGTTGCAGTAATTTGTTAGATTACCGGCGCCCGCGTTAATCAAATTATGAAGATCCCAGGGGAAAATGAGTGCCACAGGCTCCTTTAATTCGCCCCAGCCAGCACAGACCGGATCAACGACGTTCCCCCCTAATCCTCCCCGTAATCCAGAACCCTGTCCCCTTAACAGTATTTCTATCGACCCTAGATCTAATTCCTGCGAACTTCTGAATCCCCTTAAGACAGTTCAGTCCAGAACTAATTCGAAACTTACGTGTCCCTTCAGCGGTATTTCTCCCTCGTACTGATTTCGTTCGATACACGCCCTGCGGAAACCGGGTCGCATAAATAATCCACTTCCTCGATGCAGCAAAATATTAGGTTTGCGGGAAAGTACTGTCGTATTTTAAAGAAAACGTTTGAATCGATTGATGAAAATGTATGTTCATTATTATTCAATGATATAATTTCTATTATTTCTAACAACTTGTTGCCATCTTTCGGATAACCTGTCAATTCCTATTTATTTCAAATACGACAGAACTTTCCCTCCAACCTAATACTATATTTCAGCCTTTCCTGTACTTTGTTTCCTGAATATTTTCTAACAAGAGAGGATCCTCAACCGTAACACATTTTTAATGAAATTTTGGTACGATATCGAAGTCAAAAAAATATTTCACACGTATTTTTATAGCTGCCGACATTCGTGTTAAAGGGGTGAAAATAGTCCTCAAAGTTGGGGTGAAAAATCCATTTTATCGAATATCACCGAAACTATCAGGCCTAGACGAAAATTTCAAAATCCAGTGTGCGCGTCTTCGAATGACGAATCTTTTAGCCTAAACTGATTAAAAAAGAAATAATTTATTTAAAAAATATGTTAAGAATTAACGCCCGAAGATTTTCACGATTTTCAGCAACCGCCATGTTCCACTCGAAAGAAGAAACGAGTCAGGCGGCAAACACGTTAGAACGTTCTCTGTGGGGCGGTTAATTGAATTTTTGCTCGCGGACCTTCGAGATCGATACGGCGGAATCGGAACCGGCGGAAGTGCACGGTCCTCCAATTCGGATGCAAGGAGGTCGGCACATGTGCGTCGGCTATCCAATCACCTTAAAATTCGACCGCCGAGCACTGCCAAGCCGTGGCAATTCGGCGCGAACTTTCATCGTCGAATTAGTTCGCGTGCGCGCCCGATGTTAATTCACAAGGAATAGATTCAATTAAATATCGAGAGGGGGTTCTGTTCCGTGTCGCAATTTAATGAAACGCGATCGAGCTCACCTCGGCGTTGTTCTCTTTGTAGGAGGACCAGAAGTCAATTTGTCTGAGTGCCTCCAGCTCGTTCTCCAACGGGTCGGTGCTATTGCCTTTCGTCGAGCCCGTTCTGGAGCCAGTGTCCTTCTTCCAGGCGTAGATGGGTCGCTCCAGACCCACCTGCACTTGATTACCGGACCGATCTTGCTCCTCTGTCCTTCCGTTCTCGTTCCTGTTCTCGTCCTCCGTCTTTCGCCACTCGTTGCCCAACGATTTCTGAGACGACACCGCGGACACTGCGACGAACGCGTTCTTCGACTTTGCTGAAGACGCGTCCGCTGTCGTGCCTGGCTTTGATATCGGCACTGCTGTCACTCTGGAGAACAGACGACACGTGTGTCAAGTTGTGAAATTTTCGAGAACAGAGAAACGACGCACAGCGCGGACAAACCAGGCATATACTCGAATTAATAATCGGACGGTCTAAAAAAAGACGATAACTTTTTTAATATCGTACTATACGATTTTAACTTTTTTGGGAAGCTAGAGCAATTAGTTTACTAATAACAATTTGCTTTATTTCAGCCTTACAGCTAAGAAATGTTACTTGGTTTACATTAGCCTATCTGTACAATGCTATCTTGTTTCACGCATTCGGTCCATACCTTCTCTCGTTCTTTTCTGTGCCTCTCTCATTCCTACCCTGTCCTACTCTTGTAGCATCCTAATTATCCCTAACCTACTTAATTCCCTACTTATTGCTTCCCTCTCCATTCCCTAACTTTTGCATTTTTGTTGGTTTGGTATGTTCTTTGGTATAATTATCCTCTCTTTTTCCTCAACTTCTCCAACCACTCTTCCACATTTCTGTCTTTTTTCCCGTTCGCTACATCCTCGAGCCTGATCATTTCCCCCATTATCCTGCAATCTCTTGTTAAATGCTCTAGGCTACCATACTTGTCCCCGCATAGGTCGCATTCTCTTGCCTCTACCTCCAGCCAGTATTTATTCCAGTTCTCCGAATTTCCGCATCTTACTCGCGCTATGAGCTTACGACTGTCCCCTCTACCCTCCTTACTCAGATATTCCGATAGCATTCCTATTCTAACGTATTCAATTAGTTTACTACACGGTGTGAAAGTCCATTTTCCAAGTCCAAGGCGATTTCAATCACGAAGATGTTTCAAGCTCCAGAGAATCATTCGAATTTACAGAATCTTATCGTCCTACCTGTGGTAGGCAAACTGCTTCCACTTGGCCGGCCAGGTGCCGGTGCTGCTCTTCCCATAGCTCCACTCGTCGTTGATCTTCTGCTGCCAAGGAGTCAGCTCGTTGCTCTTCGAGCTCCATCCATTCCTCTCGGCCGACTTCCTAGGCCAAGTATCCCCACTTTTCCAAGCTTCCTCCTTCACCTTCACCGGCCAGGGCTCCCCATTGAACTTGGCAACGTCGTCGTTCGCAGCTTTAGACCCCCAAGCCTTACCGTTCCTACTAGTCCAGGACCCACTTTTGCCCTTGGCAGTCCAGGACTCGTTTTCCCCTAACTTCGCAGCCCAGGAGGACTCGGGTTTGCTCAACCACTCTCCCTCTTTGTTCTTCGAGGTTTTAGCGAACCAGGATCCCGATTTAGGCTTCCACAGTTCGGCAACGTGTTTCTCGGGCCACAAGTTCTGCTCATTTCGATCCATCCAGAAATCATTCTCCTTCTCTACCCAGGATCCTTTGCTAGCCCATTTGTCCTTTGTCTTGGACCATCTCCGAGAGGATGCTTCATCGGACGACTCCATTGGCTTCATCCGATAGGGCTTCCACGTTGATTGGTCGGCAGACATCACCCAAGCACCGACAGATTCAATCTTCGGCAAGGTTGCAGGCGAATCGTTGCTCCAAGTAGGCTTCTCCTCGTGTTTCCTCCTCCAGGAATCATCGTTCTGCATCGATTCCGACTTGGTCCAGTCTTTCCCACTCTTTGTCTCTCCCAGAATTGTCCAGGACTTTGGAGAATCCTCCGGCTTCGTTTTATAGTCGCTGAAGTTGCTCCTTTCGCTGTCTGGCTTGCTGTAATCGAAGGATTCGGGATGAGACAGGTCCTCTTCCTTCGAAGCCTCCTTCGAGCTGAACATCCTGTTCTTGTCTTCTTTCGATTTCTTCTCAGAGTTCGACTTCTCGGATTCTTCCTTCGACCAGGAGACATTCTCCTGCTTGTCCAAGCCTAGTTTTTTTACCAAGTCTGCGTTGGGGTTGTAGGATTTACCGTTTTCGTCCTTGGGCCAGGGTTTTGCGCCTGGGAGCTTGTGAGGCCATGTTGCCGGGTCCGAGGTCAGACTGTTCCATGTTTTCATTGTTATTTGGGGAAGGGCTATCTTCTGTTGCGGCTCGTGCTTGGAGGATCTCGAGTCGTTGCGGTTGGTGGGCTTTTGCCAGGGGGTGAGGCTCGGTTGGTTAGGGTCGTAGGATTTTAGGGACCTCTCCGAGTCGTCCCAGGGAGCGTAAACCTTCAGGCTGTTGTCCAGGGGCCAGGAGGATCTGCAAGGAATAATTGAGAGAGTTTTGTAATTGGTAGAATGCAGAATTTTATGCGTTCGCGAAGAAAATTACTAAATAAAATATAAAACAGCGAAGAATCAGAAAAATCTAATAACATCGTTACGTTGTTCTCGATGCAACAAATCTATTAAGAAATGAAATGAATTTTTGATCTAACTCCTGCTGCCCGTAATCGTTGCAAAATCAAAATATTTTGCTCGAAGATGGGGTTGGGAGGATCTACGAGGAAAGATTAACAGAGATTAATTGGTAGGCCGCGGATTTTTATGCGTATAATAAAAGAAATGTAAAAACTCTATTAAGCGACGTAGCGAAGTTTTATTCAACTCCTGCTGCACACAGTCGTTGGAAAATATGTTTATTTCGCGTAAAGATCCGTAGTCTGGTAATTAGAAAAAGTATGCTGACCTGTTCCTGTCCCAGGAATGATGCAATCTCTGTTGCTGCATCTTGTCAGGCAGATCTTCAGGATCCTCGTTGATCAGCGGCGACCAGTAACCCTTCTCCAGAGGGAGAAACTTGCCTCGCTGAGGCCAGTATTTGGCTTCGTGTTGAGGCTGCCTCCAGGGCCATTTCTCAGAAGCGAATGGCATCAACGGTCGCTCCTCCATAGTCCAGGATGGACTGTATTTGTAGGAGATATCCGGCCAGCTTCTGCTAAGCGGTAAATCGCGAGGGGGTAGCTCGTACTCTTCGCTCCTGGCGAAACTGTCCGCCTGTGCGCCGCCGAAGTCGCTCGGATAATCCTCCTCCTGTCTGCGCAGAAAGTTTCTTGACACCGGAGACAGTTGATTGTATCGCAGCCGTCGAGGGTACGAGTCGATCGCTTCGTAATCCGGTATGCGTCCCCCGTCTGTAAAGTCGATTAATTGCCTATTGAAGTTACGGAACGCTGCTTGTCTCTGCCACCGGCGCGGCGCGGCGTTGCCGATGGATTAGGGCTTCTTGCTCTCCGGGTGTTGAGGACTTGGTTCGAGGGTTTCGGAAATTCGAATATCGCAGGGTTCGATCGGTTCGTTCCGCCAATGAATCAACGAGTTAATGTACGTATAAATCAATGAATCCATCCACTCCCGCGTATCAACGTATCCGCGAAGTACGTAACAGAAAATGTACAAAGACCGACACATTTGTCGAAACCACGTTTCACGACGACACCGATCGATCCGCGCAAAAGCAAAACGAAAAGTCCACCGTTCAAATTCACCGCAATTTCATCTCGGACGAAAGTTAAAGAAAAAGGGACCGACCGCTAGCAAATTGTCGGCTTTGTCCGAAAAATTACACGAACGAGAGCGAGGGAGTGGAACGAACGAACGAACGAACGAACGAACGAACGAAGGATCAAGGTTTACCTGGGGATCTATCGTACACGTTCCCGAAATCCCTGAGCCGTTGTACTCGCGCGTCCAAACCGTCGAGCTGCCCGATCCCAGGCTTCCTCTCGAACGTGGAAGAAGAGAAGGTCTTCGTGTGGCTCCTCGACTTGTTCCGTTCGATCAGATCCCGAGAGCTCGGCGAGATCCTCGGACTTTGGCCTGTGCCAGAAGCTCCTCCAGCTTCGGCTTCGGCAGAGGCGGCTAGTCGATTATTCGTTTTCTCAGGGTCCGCCGTTAGATCCTGCTGCCAATGATGGCCGAACAGTCTCTCGGCGACAAGGTGCCATTGAACGGGCGTCGTTTGTCACGACGTCTCGGTCGTGGTCAACAAAGGCGGCGTCGCCGGGGCCGGCGTCAGCGTGGTCAGCTTCTTTTTCTTCTTCTTCGACCTCTTGCGCAATTTTCGCGAGTCCAATGACGGCTCCGTCGTCCCCAGAATCGTTGAAGAGGGCCTGTAGTGCTGCTCCACCACTTTCACAGCGTTCTCCAACCGAACCACTAATCGTACCAAACGTCTCGTCATATTTCATTTCGTTAAACCCGTCGAGTAATGCTAACGCAAAAACGGCGAAGTCTCTATTTCCACACTCTCAAATTGTTTCGAAGGGTACGGCTATAATGGAGCGGCGATGTGAACGCAGCATGGAGGATTCTATCGGCACCTCTATCATAGATCTTCGTCGCTCCACTATATCTGTACCCTAAGATCAGAGTTCGTTGCATGGCCGAGTGAAATATCAACCCTTTGCAAACGGAGCTATTTTAACTCGAAAATTAAACATTTGTTCGAACTAGAATATTTCTTTATGTTCCTTATGTTCTTTATGTAAATTTCTTTATTCTTAAATGTTTGGTAATCGATTAGATACCAACGTATAGAATAATCTAAACAATATTTTGAATAACGGAGCAGCAATTTTTCGTGGCGCCTCGGAGAGTCACCGCTTTTTAGACATTTCATAAATTCGTGTAACTGTGTGGCGTGGAAAAAGACGGTTCTTGCTCGCGCGTGATTCGGAAATTCGTCACCGGTAGCAAATGGGCATTATCAAAGCGACATTGTCCCGGTTAATGGAAATTAAGACGACGCCGAGGCGCTCCCAGGCTCTTTATGCAATGTTTCACGAGGCGGCGCGTTTCAGACAGGAGAGACTAACTTTCACCCGGATTATTCACTGTCCCCGTGTAAATATTAACCACCGTTCTAGCGACGGCCGCGCGTTAACTACCAAATTAACGGACAGCCTACGCTCGAAACCCTGCGCGGCTCCCGCTTGCTATACCGAGGAGTTGCCGGAGAAATGAGCCAGCGTTTGTCTCTCGCTATCAAGCGCTTTCCGAGGATGTCGCTGATTTCGCGAGGAGATCACCGACTGTGTGGAAAGAAATTAAGAAAATAGTCTGTTGCTTGTTCGGTCGCTCTCTTCGGGGACGATCAACGGAACAAATTCGGTTGAACAGATTTTCCTCCAATCGATTTCAACATTTGTCTCTTATGAAAATCACAGATACGAGTCAGAGCAAGGAAACAGAAATACAAAAATTGACGCTAACGTCGCTAATTTCTTGCCGATCCTGCGGAATAAATGAACGAAATAGTCGTTCAATAGAATAAATCGGTGGGACAGATTTTCCTGAGTGAAATGAAGCTTCGAGTCCAACTGACTTCAAGATTTGTCTCTTATGAAAATCGATGCAATTTCCGGCTCTCAACGGAAGCACAAATACGAGTCAGAGCAACTTAACAGAAATACAAAAAATTGCCGACACGATTACTGCGAAAGAAAGTAGCGTTCGATCGCTGTTCGCCCCGGACCGTCGGATCGGAACGACAAGAATACAGGTTGCCCCGGGCTGCGGAAGTAATCGAACAAGATTACGGGATCGAGCGAAAAATGCTCGATCATCCTGGTCTCTCGACCCGGAGAGAGAGAGGATTGAATCACGGAAAATCCAATCGGCGGAGCGAGCGAGTCGCGTTGATTCCCTCGTAATACGACGGTCTAATTGTCAGGAGGCAATTATACCAGGCAATAATGCGGACGCTATTCACCTAATCGAGCGATTGCCGAGGCTTTATTGGATTCCCAAGTGGACGCGGAACGCGATTAGCCCTCTCCGCCCTTGCTATTTCTTTCTCTTTCTCTATCGTTTCCCCGTTCTGTTCGTTTTATTCCGTCGGAGCTGCGAAACCACCGCACCGGCTGGAATCTGGAATTTATTCACCGTCGAACAACCGTTCTACCGTCGACGACCCGACGGAACGGAACGGAACGAAACGGAACGGAACAGCTCTGTTCTCCCGACGTATTTTCTAATCGCTCGGACAGCCACTTCGCCGCGGGAAATTTAAATACTTGTTGCTCTCTCATGCTCGCGCACACGCAGATGCTCGGTTCCCGCCGCCGCCGCCAGATGAAAATTAACGGCCCCCGGTTCCATTACCCGACTCGCAACAGGTCCCTTATTCTTAACTTGGCGAATTACAAACTTGCATTTGCAACTTCCGGCCCGGCGATGCTACCCGTTAACCCCCTTTGCCGTCTGATTTTCTGCCCTATCGCGGTAATTAGAACTTTCCGAAATAATAAATAGAATTTCTGGAAATTGTAAATGGAACTTCTACAAACGATAGCTTCCTCTTTGCCTCGAGTTTGTTGCTTTACAATTTTATTCCGAGGTTTCTGGTTGTAGCGTACCACTTCCATTCTATTCGGCATTCTATTAGATCGTTCGGAAAGTCATCTCGTTTTCTCAAGGGAAAATGAAAGCCAATTTTTGTACCACTTAGAAGTCTTGTAATAACTCGACTGCGGATCTTTATTGCAGGACACAGGAGCCAAATAAAAATTGTGTTCTTCTTTTAATGATCCTATTGAGCTGAAACTGATACACTGTTGCCCTTAAATATTTTTAACACGTCCACTGTCTTACGTCGTACGTACCCATTTTTGTCAGAAATGCATAATCTTTATGCAAAATAAAGAATATTCGCATCGATCGCAAGACACAGGAGCCAAATAGAAATTTCTTTCTTGTTTTAATTCTCTTATTAAGCTGAAACGAACACACCGATGTCCTTAAATCTTCGGTAATTCGTTCACTGCTTCAAATTGCACGCGCCCATTTCTATCATAAACGCATAAAATCCGCAGTAAAGTAATAACAAATTGAAGCAATGCCAGCTCTATTTAGAAACGAAGTTACTTTCCGACCGAGCTACCGAATACGCAAAATGGAAAATAAGATTTGGCCGATCAGCGATCGAGAATAAAGGGCTCGGCTATAGTTTCTAGATTGCTCTGAGCGTGCTCTCTTCACTGTACGATGTTAGAGCAGCTCGACGGCTGGTAGTCGATAATCGATAAATCCCGGCGAAGCGAGAGCAACGCGAAGAGATAGAACGGTTCCGTTAGGTCCCGAAGCGAATCGAGGTTTCGCTTCCCGAGTAAACAAACCGGGTTGCTTCCCTTTCGGGCCACGTTACGAAAGCCGATTCACTGGAGGCTGGGAAACGAGGCTCTCTCTCTCGCACCGATGGCAACCGAATCCATCAATCGCGATCACCGATTAATGGGAACCGAATTAATGAGCGGAGCTATCTCGCGCAGCAGTTTCTACAAGAGAGATCTACGGCCGCTGTGCCTACTCACAGAGAAGTTTCTGCAGGATGTTCATCTCCTGGGCCATCTTCTTCATCGAGTTCACGAACTCCTCCTCCTCCTCGAGGACGTCCTCTCGGTCCTGATCGATTACAAAATAGATCATTTGTAATTAGTTCCCGAGCCGGAGCGATCGAACATTTTATTATCGGTTCGCTATTGATTTATGATAATAACTACTCGGTATAACGAGTTGAAAAAATTTGTGTGTCACACCGAATCATGTTTGAATTGATTGTAAAATGATTTTCTGTTCTATCCTGTTTAGTTTTCTTGAAAATGGCACAAGTCCTGTTTAGTTTTCTCGTTAAACCCTTTTTCTTGAAAATGATACAAATTGAAACGTCTGTAAAAACATTGGAGAATTTTTTCTGTGAACGAGTCTAACACAAATTTGAAGGTTGAAGCCTCCTCGTTACAACCATATCTCGAAATTTGATATAAGATTTTTTTAGCCGTTTTAATGAGCATCGAATGAAAGGCGTACCGCCAACTTCGAGGTAACGCGAGAACGAACTTGCTCCCGATGTATGGTCCATAAGAAAGCCAAAAAATAATGTTGCATCAATGTTTGGAGTATCGTTGTAAAGAGGAAGCTTCGATCTTTGAATACATGGTGGATTCGTTTACGAGAAAAGTTTTTCAATGATTTTACAGACTTTTTAACTCATAGGATTTTGTCAAAAGGAAACCTTTCGAGAGTTTGAATGAACATCGAATTAAATGTTTCATGAAACAATCACCGTGGCAGAAGTTTCATGGAAAGTTAAATCAATTGAGGATTAAACAAATTGTTTCGATGTTCCCTAATTTGTTGCGAAAGGTATATTGTAATGAAAATTTGACTGGAAATTGAACACTCACCAGAATTTTCAGAAATAAATAAATTGGGGTTGTAAAATTATACAGCACGACGATATTACACCGAATAATATTGCATTTTATTGTATATTTCACCGTTCCTCTTGATTCTCTTTTCTAAATATTTAAAAAGACATTTTAAATTATGAATTCTAACGGACATTCGATTGCAGTGGATTAATTAGTGGGTATCGAACTGATCCTGAAACATTACGATGTTCGTCAGATTTATTTGCGCGAAAATATGTATCAATGAGAAGCAGAGAATCGTGAAATTTATTTGTTCAAGCGAGAGATGTATATTTTTCTGTTTGGTATGAACAGCTTCTATAAGAGATGAGAAGATTTATCATATTTGGGTTTATCTGAAAGCATAGAATCATACGCAATTTACTATACCTTGAATGAATAATTATTATACATATTTTTAACGATTGCGTATATATTAATTCACCGTTAATACCAACAGAAATATTTCGAGCTTTAATCAGAGGGGATAAACGTAATCCGATCGCACGTTGTTGATCGCGACTACACTGTAACTGTGTTAATTCGATTACGAGTTCTGTAATTAACAATTACACAGAGCAATTACCAATTAAATGAACGGTTCTGTATTGTCATTATTAATGCGTAATCTGATTACGAACTGACCAACTACTTATGCTTTTAATCCCACGCAAACCAATCCGGAAATGTGTGTAGAGCAACGATGGCAAACAAAAGATTATACCCGATCGTCGGTTTTCATAATTAATTCTATTCTGGCAGGGAAAACCTCGGACTCATTTTCTGTCTCGAGTACGTACGCGTTCAAGCGATTCTCTGACGTTCTTCAACTATGAATTTCAAAGTAAAAATAATGTGATCAAGTTTCCGACTCGATTAAATATGCATCCAGAATCGAATCATTTTGGGAATATCTTCGGACTTGCGAAAGAAATGTTTGTAATACTGTATCTCCGTGCGAAAAAATCGTACGAAAATCTACTCGCGCTCAAAAATAATATGATAATACGATCATAATAAATCAAGTTTCCGACTCGATTAAAGATGCATCAAAATTTATCGAAATAATTTGGGAACATCTTTGGACTTGCGAAAGAAATGTTTAAAATACTGTATCTCCGTGCGAAAAGATCGTACGATAATTTACTTACGCTCATTTTAAAGGGTGGAAGATGCTCTGCTTCCGCATCCCTAAATTTTTTCGATACTCTTTTCATTTCCTTTTCCAATTTCTCGCAAACGGGTAGACAGAATAGATTTTGCGGATTGAACTTGACCTAACCCGACACCGTCTGCGAATTCCATTGGCACGCGGAGAGCGTCAGCCGTCAGCCAGGCGACGTCTCTCTCTCTTTTTTACCGCGGTCGTTAATGATCGTCGAGAGCCGCGTATTTTCCGTGGGCTCGGGAAAATATTCTGTCGTCGACGGTGTATTTCGCGACGAACGTTCGAGCTTGCAAAAACGCATAAAACTAGGGGGAAAACCGCGGGTGCGGCGACGCGGAACCAGCGGCAGAAATTCTCGCACGAGTTGCCGTTTCGCGAACGCGCCGGTAAACGTTCGTTAAGCGGCTCGCATTTTCTATATCGACGATTTGTTAATTTCGTCGTCGATCCGATGGGAAACGGCGAGGTAAGTTTTTATCGTCGGCCAGCTGCGTCTGATTTAGAAATCTTCGTGTACGATTCCCGGACAAGTATATCTGCACCGTATATTTCACGAAAAGACAGTTCCGTCAGCTTCGTAATTCCTGGTCTCCCCGTTATGTCTCGTCGAACCACTCCACGGGCAATCGTAAATCAGTGCAATTAAGATGAAAAGCTCCCTTGTCCCGTGCGATCCTCCCTGTACCCTTTAAAACCCGCCCTTCTTCTTGTCCCTCTAATGCTCGGTAGCTCTTTAATAAAAATTAATGAGTCTCTCGCTGCCGATTCCACGAAGCTCTCTCGCTCGATCAAAAAAAAGAAAAACCTCCCGTTTCCCTTTGAATACGAGCAGCCTAAAATATTATATTCTACGTACAAACTCCGCTCTATTCAGCCTTTCATAAACTTTTTACACGAGCACCCTCTCTCTCTTCTTGCAATAAAAATCGACTGCTGCTCTCTCGGTATCCTCCGGCGTAAAAATCGCCTTTCTATTATTACAACACGATCTTTTCTCTCTCTTTCTCTCTCCAGTTTCGTCTTTCTGCAATCTTTTTCATCCTCTTTCTCCGAGGGAAGCTTCACCCCGACGATCTAAAAACTGACACACCTACCAATCTCTCCTTTACCGTCCTCCGATGCGAATCCCAGCTCGAATCGGCTCATCTAACACAAATCAAAGTAAATCTCTCCCTCTGTTCTCGACTTTCCGCGACTCCAATAAAACCCTGCGCCATTCTTCATCCCCCTGCTGTCCGTCTTTCCGCCGGTTTCGTCTCGCTATACTTTTCTCCTTTCGGACTCCCCTCGATGGAAGATCGACCTCCTTTTTATTCACTATTGCCGGTGGACGTATCGTTAAATCTCTCCGGAGTCTCGACGATTTTGCTGATTCCTCCTGCCGATTTTCGAAGAGCCACGAAACGTTTCAACCACTTGTCTCGTCGAGTCAGGCTCGTCGCGAAGATTTTGAATTGAATCCCCTACATATTCCTCTCGATGACGTTTCTGTACTGAGATATTAGGTAATGCTCGTCTTCTCGAGGGAAAATGAAAGCCAATCTTTTACCATTTAGAATCATTTTTATCACATTTTGCTCTACGATATCATCGATTTTTCAGGCAACTTGAAGATTCCATGCTCGTAGAATTTCAGTTTTTGGTTAGCGAAAAATAGAGTTACATGACTTTTTTCGACTTTACTTGAAACGAGATTTGCAAGTATCAGATAGATTTAAAATAAGGTTAAGTAATAGCTAAGTTAATAAAATGCTGGTACGTAACATTCGATAGAATTTGGTACTACTTCTACTTATTCCAGATCAAGAGAGGCTACTACGACGAAAAAGAAGATTGTGTTTGATTCTAGTTTCTTAAAATTCGTCTACAAAAATTGTGAATCGCATAAACATCCGCGGTCTAGTTATTCGAAGTTAAGTGAAAATGTGTGAGACTGTGCCAGCGGTGATCGAGATGATCGAAAAAGATGAGCTTTTCTGAGCAGCAAGATCGCGGCCGATTTAACGTCGGTCGGCCGAGCGATTTTGCAACGGTGCGCCATTTTCTTTCAGCAAAATCCTGCGGATCGGTTCTCCGTTCGATGAACAATAACCTAGCGAAGCGAGAAAGAGGGAAGAAAGAGGAGCATCGTGTCGGGTACAAACGGGAAAGTTCCCGAGGAACGATCGAGCGAATAAAATGTGGCAAGATGATAAATGCCTTCTGTCCTTTATCGCTGCGGAGAGACAATGGTTCTGGGTTCTAACCCGTTCTTCGTCTCGTGCTAGCGAGAAGACGAACCGATTTGTCCCTGTCGCACGAGCAAAACATCCTGCCACATCCAATGTCAACGAATCACTACCGACAGTGACCCCTTCGCTTATGTGTGCGTGGCAGAATCTCGAGAATTCGAATAAAATCCGAAATCGTTCTTCCATGGAACTGTGAACCCGGTTGAAAGGGATCGACTTGGGCTAGGGATCTACTCGATTCGATCTCCACCCCTCGGGTACATCAAATTCTCATGATTTCGTTTCATTAAAATTCCGAAAATCAAAATCAATCTCACACGACTCGAATTATTTTTGTCGAGTTTAACTCCCTTTGCCGTAACATTTTCTTTACAGTTGCAGGGATTAAAACGTTTCCATCCTATAAATTATATATTCCATATAAAATTCTAAATTTGATACCCTATATAAAATATCGAAAATCAAAATTAATCTCACACGAACCGAATTAACATTTTCTTTACAGTTACCAACAAAACTTTCTATTTTCTCTATGGCTACATTTATTCGAATGCGCGAATATTGTTGTCAAACGTATCGAATGTTATTTCATCGAAAAAGAAACGCGTAACGTTTGTATTTGTTAGACTTCGTTCAAAATCTCCGTCGCGAGATTCCGACTCGTTAAAATACGGCAAGGGGTTGATACGTTAATGTTTAATTTGTATATATTCCATATAAAATTCTAAATTTGATACTCTATATAAAATTTCGAAAATCAAAATTAATCTCACACGACGCGAATTAACATTTTCTTTACAGTTGCCAAGAATGTCGTCGAAGGGAAAAGAAACTTTCTATTTTCTCTACGGCTACATTTATTCGAATGCGCGAATATTGTTGTCAAACGAATCGAATGTTATTTCATTTAAAAAGAAACGCGTAACGTTCGTATTTGTTAGACTTCGTTCAAAATCTTCGTCGCGAGATTCCGACTCGTTAAAATACGGCAAGGGGTTGATACGTTAATGTTTAATTTGTATATATTCCATATAAAATTCTAAATTTGATACTCTATATAAAATGTCGAAAATCAAAATTAATCTCACACGACGCGAATTAACATTTTCTTTACAGTTGCCAACAATGTCGTCGAAGGGAAAAGAAACTTTCTATTTTCTCTACGGCTACACTTATTCGAATGCGAATGTTATTTCATCGAAAAAGAAACGCGTAACGTTCGTATTTGTTAGACTTCGTTCAAAATCTTCGTCGCGAGATTCCGACTCGTTAAAATACGGCAAGGGGTTGATACGTTAATGTTTAATTTTTATGTATTCCATTCGCGTTTACCGCAGTCGAACGAATCGGATAAACCGGCAAGGTGCAATCCGCTCGGCTCCGAATGTAGGAAAACGTGGCAAAGGCGTGGCGCGCGACGAGTTAATTCGTCTTTGCCTGTTAACAGGTTAATGCAACGTCTCTCCGGGCCTCGGTGATTCAATCGCCGGGGCAATTGAGGACGGCTGGGACTGTGACTGCATACGGGCGGTCTCGCGCGAAGAATATTGAATTAGCCGCGAGAATGCGCCTCTTTGTGCCAGCTACACGCCCACGACTATGAGCACGCTGCGCCAGGTAGCTGAACAGTGCAACAGCCGGTGCAGCTAGTGCACTACCAGCCAGATAATGGACCGACGAACCGTGAGACGCCGGAAGAACGCGTCCAATCTGCGAGGACGCGACTTTTAAGCCGTCTAAACTCCGACCACTGTCTTATATTCTGCCTTTTATTCCGACGAATGTTCAGAAACACGCTCGCGAGACTGTGTAGAGCTCTGTGCGCAGATTCCCTTTGGTTCTGTAATTATTTCTTTTCATTCGACAGTGCACATTAGGATGCAGCGCGATGCACTGCGATGCACTGCGATGCACTGCGATGCACTGCGATGCACTGCGATGCAATGCCATGCACTTATTGTACGTCAATCTCGAGAGCCACTGTGTGCTCGATTAGCTCAATTCAATTACATGGGTTTATTTTCATCCACTGTGTCATTATTTTCTCTGCTGAACGAGAGCGCTTGCCTGTAGCGAACGAAGCTGATTAAAATCCGTAGACGGCGAATTTGACGCGTTTATGAGCAAAATGAATAGGTGCGATTTGAAACGGTAAAAACTTCGGGGAAATTTAAGAATACTGTGTTGTATTATTTTCAGCTCGTTATAAAAGTTATTTGTTGCATACGCGCGTTGATCTTTGCGCGTTTATGTCATCTGAAAATTTTCAACAAATGCTGGAATGTATAATTCGTTAGAATTGGGTACCAATTATTTATTCCAAATCTATAACGGCTACTACCACCGAAAATGAGATTTCATTTCATTCCACTTTCTTAAAATTTACCGACAAAAACTGAAAATTCCATAAACATCCGCAGTCCACTTGTTAAACGTATTCAGGAAGAAAATTAATTTCTATTTCGCTCCAGTTCGTTGCCATTCGGGTAGACAACGTTTATTTTGCATAAAGATCCGCTGTCTAATAATCAGCGAACGAATCGCTTCGTTTTGCTAAATATTTTTTAAGAGAAACGCGTGACACTTTCTTTTATCGATGAACATTCGTCTAGATGGGGCGAGAGCAACTCCTTTCAAAGACAGTGCAACTTCACCGACTGCGTGAAACTTGTACGTGCGTTTTTTTTCGTCATCAGAGAAAATCGTATACATGTCTGTCTCCCTCGAGGCGCAAAGTTCGCGCTACGAAAATCCCATTTCCTGTCTGGTTGTGGCAATTAACGGAAGCATTCCTGCGGACGGAGAAATTTCTTAGGTGCCCGTTTAAGCCCCATCAAGGAGAAACGAGGGTGGAACGGCGACAAAAACGCTGGATCCAATTGTCGCGGCAATTGCCGGATCCCGGGGCTGGAACGGCGTGTTAAGAATACCGAATTAGCCGGCAGAGTGCGTCCTTTGTGAGCCTTTCTCTGGTCAAGCGGCCGCGACAATGAAACCGAGGTTCGACGATCATTCTCGTCCATTCGGGGACTTTGTTCGAGAACTTGTTCCATTCTTCGCGCCCATTTTTATCTCCTCGCCCTACACGGACACCTTTCCAATCAATGCGAGCCTCGGACATCTTGAAATCCGCTGGTCTACATCCTTAAACCTAAGTCTTTCATTGTAGATTCAATTCCATCCTGAAATCTAGATTCTCCCAATCTGCTGGTTTCAGTCTTCGAACATAAATATTTAAATCTGTTGCCTGTACTGTCATCTAATGATTGCATAACCGTTAGACAGCGGATCTTTATGGAAAATAAAAATGTTCTATCCGAATTGCAACCAGAGTTCTGTTGAATTGCAATTGAATTACTTTGCGAATTATAATTAGAAAGTATTGCAATGACATTTTATTAAATCCAATTGCAACGTAATCCGTTCCTACAATCGAAGTACAGTTACAAGGTTCAGTGTAATTATTCATAAATTAAATACAAAACGTTGTATTTCGATTACACTCATGATTGACGTAATTAGCAATTAAATTAAGTAAAAGGTTCGAGCTGTGTGATGCAATTACAATGTAATTCAACTACTGTGTGTACATATAAAATTCAATGTAAGTCAATTACGTAAGCACAACTCTGCTTGCAACGAACTGGAGCGAAATAGAAATTTATTTTCCCTTGAAAATAAATATGACGGTACTTTGAAATTCTTTTAATATTTTCACTGATTCGAATTACAGCTGCTCATTTTTGTCACGAATGCATCAAATCCTCTGTTCAATAATCATCGCTATTTTGTTTCGATTGGTTGGATATTCTGTTCTTCTTGCCTGGAAGAACTGATAAGTGACGCGAAAAATTCAGCGAAGATGCGAGTCTCGAGGGTGGGATTTTTTGTCTTAGAGGATAATCCACTTTCTGGCGGTCTGAAGGGTGGAGAGATGGGATCCTCGGACAGCAGTATCGGGCTATAAAGATACAGAGCCGGTGATGTCGATTTCAATCATCGTCCCAGAGGATCAAAGCCTCGACTCCGGCTGGTTTCGCCGCAGGTGGTTGGGAAGACGCTTCCGGTTTTGCTCGGACATTCACCCAAGATCGTCGAGGGTCCATCGATCGCGGATCCACGGCTCCTTGTGATCGACCACGCGGAACAGGGGACACGCTGAATATATTCTCTCTCTTCGTTGATCGCCGTTCAGCTTCCAGCTGCGCGACAAAAATTCCTTCCCGCCCCGGTGAAGCCTTTGACTTTACAACCCCTTCGTCCTGGCTGTTATCTAGTCGACAGCGAGTTTATGCTATCGATAAACGGTCGAGCGATCGGTAATGGACGTTCTGTTTTGATGGAACTTCGCGTTACTTCGTCGAGAATGTGTTTTGTCAATCTAAGCGATCGTTTACCACGTTATTTACCACGTTTTTTAAAATGTTTCTGTACTTTTCTCTGTTGTTCATTTCGTATTCTACCGTGACACTTCGTTCATTATTTCCCATAAATTGTTTTCAAGCTGCGCTTACCCTCCGATGTCTCTTGTCAAGCTTCTTCGGATTATCTGATTCGAGATTCGAGTATCGATTATCCCCAAATATCTCGCCTCCACCAGTCCTCCCAGAATACCCGTCATTCTCCGATTTTATCGACTGTAAACCGAAAAAGATGAAAGATTGGTTAGGTTAGGTCAGGTTAGGTCAAGAAAAATTGTAAACCCAGTATAGAAACAACAGAAAACTGTTGGTGTCAATTTTTTTATTCAAGCAATCATCTTTAGCCAAAATGAATAAATAGCAAAATATTTTATCGATTAAAGTTCATCGTTCGAGTAAAGAAATTCGGTTTCCTGTCACCATAAACTACCGAAATTACTTTCTTGCCAACCCGGTATAACAAAGAATGCACGGCAAAATGTTGGCAGTTAAAAAATGCGTCGAACAGACGCGTAGAACCCGGAGAAACGTTAAACGCGATTTGCAAAGAGGGTAAAGCGTCCGCACGCGCTCGCGTAGCTGCTAAATATCGGAGAGAAGCTTCAATCGCTTTAAGTCCCCTTCAATATTTAATTTACCGAGAAAGCTCGTTCAACCGGGAGCACTGTGGAAACCGGAAGCTTCGTTCTCGTTCGCGCGCGCTCACAAGTGGAATAAGGATAGCCGGTAGTCAGACACAGAGGAGGAGAGGATTTCGCCGAGCGATTAGATCGCCGGAAAAGTTTTTTCGCGCGACGTCGATAAAAGTTCGCGACTCGTCGCCCTTGGATCTCGAGGAGTTCGATTAGTCATTCTGTCGTGGATCTTGTCCGGAATACGAAAACTTCCAGAACGTCTTGCAATGATCCGCAACATTGTTTGAACTGTTTCAAAATTCCATTAGAACGAATCGAGCGAAACTATTCAATCTACAAATTCATTTGCAGCCCATTCTTCGCGAATCGAATGATTATTTATAGACGATTCAAATACTTTGCATTCTTTAAACAGATCGATCGTTTAAAGAATTCTAAATCTTGATCTGGGACCATTCTGGCTCGGTGCCCGATAACGACCGATTAGTCTTAGAATGATTCGCAACATTGCTTGAACTGTTTCAAAATTGCATTAGTACGAATCGAGCGTAATTATTCAATCTACAAATATGTTCTACGTCTCTCAGTGATCGAATAAATGAACGTTGAATTCGTTAAACAGGTTGATCGTTTAAAGAATTCGAAATTTTGATCTTGGACCACTCTGGCTGGGTGCCCGATAACCTATTACATAAATATTAGTAGTTATTAGATAAATATTAGTCTTAGAATGATCCACAACATTGCTTGAACCGTTTCAAAATTCCATTAGTACGAATCGACCGCAACTATTCAATCTACAAATATGTTCTACGTCTCCCAGTGATCGAATAAATGAACGTTGAATTCTTGAAACAGATTGATCGTTTAAAGAATTTTATATCTTGATTTGGGACCACTCTGGCTTGGTGCCCGATAACGATAGATTACTCTTAGACTGATCCGCAACATTGCTTGAACTGTTTCAAAATTCCATTAGTACGAATCGAGCGTAATTATTCAATCTACAAATATGTTCTACGTCTCCCAGTGATCGAATAAGTGAACGTTGAATTCTTTAAACGGATTGATCGTTTAAAGAATTCTGAATCTTGATCTGGGACCACTCTGGCTGGAAACCCGATAACGATCGATGTTTCTGTTGTCCGAGATCTCGAGGACACTCACCCCATTTCGAGGGTTGTTCCTTTTACGGATGGCTTCGGCATCTTCGTTCAGTGGATTTAAGGTGTCGTCTGCTGGCACCAGACTCTTCGGCACCTGCGTCTCGTTGCTGCCCAGCTGGATCTCTCTCTGTGTGCTGAGCTCCTTCTTCACCGTAGGCACGCGTTTCGTCTTCGTTCTGCTACCCGAAACTCGTTGCTTCTGCTCCTTTTTGTATTTTATTAACTCGGCGACCTGCACAGAATTTGTTTAAATTAGCCCCTTACGATCTTGAACGGACAGATCGACATCGAAGAACGCGTTTCGAATGTAGTTTCTTGTATTCGACTTTATCGATGATTTAAGTTCGAGTTCTTTGAACTTCGTGGATTGTTAAATATTAAATATTTCAAGATCTACCTGTTCCTTCTTAATGATAGATTTGAATTAATGATAGAGCAGACGGCAGACCGTGTAATGAGAATAACGACAATAACGATAGAGTTAATAATAGAGTAGACAGTGGACTGTTTGGCACGATAATAATAGTAACGTCTGTGTTAATAATAGAATAGACAATAGAATGTTGAATATGTACGTTGTCAGAGGAGTCGCGGTAACTAATTCCAAATTTTACGATTGTTATGAATTTATCACGACTAGACAGCGGAATTTATGCATATATTACCGTAGAATATACCGACAAAGTTTGGCACTTTAAAACCTCGATTGCCTTGTATAAAGGTAGTTTACAATTGTTGCTATTTATCGTAGCAAAGAAAATACTGTGATTGTTTCCACTATCCGAGAAACCCCTCTAAATACGTCCTGTTCGTAAGAAATAACGTATAAATGACAACGCTATGAATTTAGTTCGCGTTATCACGGTTTCGAACCACTGTGCGCCCTCTCGATTCTATTTGTCAGCGGGTCCCGGAGGGAAACAGATTCGTGCGGGCACGCGCAAAAAATATTTAACGCGAAAAACAGGGCGAGAAGGAACGAGCTGCGCGTGTCCTGGAAGGCACCGGTAAAATACGTTTCGCTCGTGACCCGGCGGAAAGTTTGCGGAAACACGGGAGAACCGAACGGAGCGCTCGCGCTCGTGCCCCGGAAAACAACAAACGGGGAGAACGACATAATTGAAAAATTTAATTAGACCGGCGCACGGTCTTTCTCGCCGGCTAGCCGATAAAAATTAGGAAACCCGTCGCGCGAGAGGCGTTTATTTGCGCGCGCGAGGCCGACGGTTAATTGAACGCTGCTTCTTCGGCGATCGTTCGATTAGTCGGAATTTTTGCTCGAATCTGATTTTTCGCGAGAGACGCGCCGAATACAAATGTCTATAGTCGATTGATTCTGCTAATTAGATTGTCCCTGCGCGTGCCCGGTTTAATAATGTTTAATCGAATCCGGAGATGTTTGGGAGTTTGCGAGAGATAGTTGGATCAGTTTGATTGGAAGCGAGAATGATGTTTGGGATTTTTATCTCGGGAAGGAGTTGGTGGGATCGAAATGGTTTTTGTGTGGGTTTGTTGCGCGGTTCATGAACCGAATTATACTTTACTTTAGAATTCCTTTAATATTCTTCCGCTTTTCCGGAGTTCCAAGCAAATGAAAACAATTTTCCGTTCGAATAATTATTTCTATCCCCAATTTAGATGATTAGCAATTCTCGTAGCGGCGAATGGCGTATTCAAACTATATCGTCCCGCTTGACGATAATCATTAAACAGTGCGGAGCTTAGTAGAAAAAGTTTCATTTTCTGGCAGATTGCTTTTTAAAAGTTATTAATAGGGTAAAATGGTCTTTCGTCGAGCAGAAGCGGCTTACCGGCGTAAGGTAAAATAAAAATCCTACCGAGTCGGTTAATGTAGGCGATTCCTCGCAGTAGAAAAATTTGCGCGTGCCATAAACGCATAAAGATCCGCAGCCTAGCGATATTAAACTCGCATGAGAGACCTTTACGAGCACAGTGTCTCCTCTGACGGTCGGCGAGCTGTATTTCCCCTCGACGAGATGAGCTCCAGCTCTTTTCTAATTAACTCAAATATTTTTTACAATCCGACCGGTACAGGCATTAGGTAATTTGTTCTATCCAGCCTGCAGATTTTTATGGCGAACGACGTTTTCTCGTAATTCGAAGAAACACCAGTTGGGAAATTGTACCGACGATTTTTTAAAACGAAGTTACCGACGTTCAAAAATCGACCATTCTTCTGTTACAATCGGAGGCTTCGCTCTTTGAAATGAGCGTAGAATAAATTAATAATTTTTTAACTTTGGGAAGCAGTATATATCTGGGGTTGCAAGGAAAAACGCCGCATGTTACGATTTCAAAAAATTCAAGTTTACGCGTTAATTGAATTTTATAATATAGGATTTACGTATTTACCAGAAAATATCATAAAAACAAATTCGAAAGGCTCGTAAAAGTAATGCAATTTAACCGATGTCCTGTGTCAAAGCATTAGCGATAAAAACTTTAAACGGCGATATGACAACCAATAAATATTTCTTCGACGGAACCAAAAATGGGTTTGAGCTTCGAGTTCAGAGACACACGGTGAAAACGATCGAAGAAAACGCGTCTGAGAGATTCCGCAGCTTTCTCAGCGTACGACCTATTCTACCAGAAGATAGAGACAGCGAGAGAGAGAGAGGGAGTCCCGTCTGTCGCCTAATGTTTATCGGTACATATACAATATACGCACAGGTGGAAAGGTACCGCGGGAAAACTATCGGAAAGTACTTTGCATCGACAGAGGTCCGAGGGCTGTTTCGCGATTGGAAAGCCATTCGTATCGTCTTAAGGGAGAAGTTTAAATGTTTCCTGGCGCACTATCTGTCTCACGGAATGTACCCTCGACGCGTGCTGCGACGTTTCCGCATCGCTGAGCAGCCCTTTATTGCAGCCTCTTATTTCAGTCCTGAACACACGCAATCTCTCTTTCTACCACATTAAGTTTCCTCCTTTCACTCCGAAAACGCAAACTACAATTTTCAATGTAAACGATGTACGAGAATTAACCAAACTTTGAATCTTTATGCGAAACCAAAGTTTCGCATGCGTGTTTCGTTCTTTTGATAATTTCAATCGACACGATACATGTGGATAAAATGAACGCTACTGCGAGCACTGCAATGATATAAAAACACAGAATTAACCAAACATTGAATCTTTACGCGACAGCAAAATTTCGCATGCGTGTTTCGTTCTTTTAATAATTTTAATCAATACGATACATGTGGATAAAATGAACACTACTTACAATGATATAAGAACACAGAATTAACCAAACTTTGAATCTTTATGCGAAACCAAAGTTTCGCATGCGTGTTTCGTTCTTTTAATAATTTCAATCGACACGATACATGAGGATAAAATTAACAATACTACGAGCACTGCAATGATATAAAAACACAGAATTAACCAAACTTTGAATCTTTATGCGAAAGCAAAATTTCGCATGCGTGTTTCGTTCTTTAAATAATTTTAATCAAATCGATACATGCGGATAAAATGAACACTACTGCGAGCACTGCAATGATATAAAAACACAGAATTAACCAAACATTGAATCTTTATGCGAAACCCAAAATTTCGCATGCGTGTTTCGTTCTTTTAATAGTTTTAATCGATACGATACTTGTGGATAAAATGAACGCTACTACGAACACTGCAATGATATAAAAACACAGACAAGGACAATGTCTCGAAGGTGGGACATAAATTTCAAAGAAGCAGTAGTCTAGATGACACGAAGGTCGCAGTTGAAGGGATGGACGCTGTCGTAGGACAACAGTTAGGCAACGAATCAATCGGATGATCCTGGCAGAGGGATAGAAGCGATCCACGTCACAGGACGACACAGTCCTGGCCTGCAGCCAGCTTAATCGTAAATGGAACGGTGGTAACAAAGTAAGAGATGAGCTGGGGTAGGTCAGGGTTGTGCCGTGGTCGGGTCATGGTTCTCGTTTCCACAGCCCTTCCAGCGAGACTGTGGTCAAGGCTCGAACGTTTCCACGGGAATCAGGTCAACTTCTCTCTCCCTCTCCCTCTGTGTTTCTCTTTCTCTCTCTCTCTACCCAATTTCTCTCTATTTCCCTCTCTGTTTCGCTTTATTTTCATTTTCCACAGAAGAAAAAATCGGACATGATATTTTCAGGACTTTATTACGCAGTGAAGCTTTCAATTTCGAAGTCCATAGTGATTTCAATGACGAGAAGAAATTTTCAAGCTACAAAGAGCCGGTTGAATCTATTAAAATTTGAGGGAGAATCGAATCCATTCACAGGCGCGAAGCACATGCAATGAAAAGCGAGACTCGTGAAAAGGAGACTTTAATTTTGAAATTCACAGCGATTCCAATAACGAACAAATTTTTTCAAGCTCCACAGAGTCAATCGAATCTACTAGAATTTGGAGAGAGGCAATTTATAGGAGTGAAAAATTTTCGATAAAAACCGGACAACACAATTGTAGATGAATTTTTAGGTGGCTTTAATCTTCGAATCTATGGTCGACCGAATCGCGAACAGAATTTTCTACATTTTATTCCACTCTGTTTCGCTCTGTTTCATTATTTCTCTATCGCGGTCTCTCTTTCTCTCACTGTGCGTGCGTAGAGACCTATTATTATCGATTCTCTCGCACACCATGGTCTGGCAACATTGTGGATCGTTCGAGAATGTTTTGGATCTGTTTTGCAACGCGTGTAATGCTCGCGAAAATGCTGCACGATTCGCTTCGAAATTCTTTTCAGAGGAATTCGAGACAATAGAACAATCATAAACGTTGTGGTGGATCATTATCGTAGATCGTGGATTGTGTGTAAGTTTATTATAATTGTTTTTGGTGTTGGGAATTGTTTAGGATGGGGTTTGATGAGAGTCTCGAAGCTCGTTTTTCTTGGGAACGCAGCTTGGTTATGGTTCTGTTAAAGTTTGTTCGGAATAAGCGTTTTGAGAGTAGAAGTAACGAGTGCAGGAAGTTTGTTTTACTTTATAACTTGTTATGGTAACTTTACGAACTTTGTGCTACTGGATGGAGCTAAAGAGGAGACTGTATTTATTTTCATTTTCAACTGTTTCGGTTATAATACACGTCCGTGGATACTGATTTATCGGATCATTTCCTGCGCGTACTGTTTTAATCATCGCGAATGAAACAATTCGAAAATAATTTTTCAAACTTTTCGGAGACACATCGATCGACCAAACTTTTAGCAAAGGAAAACAATTTACGTGTTGTGAAAAATTCAGTCAAACGATAGAATGCGAATAAAAAATAATAAAAAAAAAAATAAAATTCCAATCTTCCGATACACAGTAATTTCGGTCGAACAATTTGTAACTATTTCGCTAGAATAGAAGGGTACGATGAAAGGAACATATTCTAAACGAAAAACAAAATAAAATTCACCGTAAAGGTCCAAAAAGAAATAAACTAAGCAAAACAGAGTGCAATCTACTGTACAAAGACACTGTCTAAATTCACTCGGTTCACCAAAAAGAACACTCTAAACCACAGAGAGAAATTCCACCTCGGCGACCCACCTAAATCTCGACAAACAAAAGACAAGGGACCGAAAAGAGAAAAATGAGGAAATATAAAATTCGATTCACTGTTCAAGGACGTCACTTAAAACCACGGTGGAAAAGGAACACGGTAAACTACAGCTCTTCTAATCCTCGGGAACATAAAGGCGAAAGACCAAGAATGACCAAGAGAAGAGACACGGTTTAAATAAAAAGTCGAGGTATTTACCTCCTGGTCGTACTTGTCGACGATCTCGTCGGTGATGGCCTCGTTGGAGGCGACATCCTCGTCGGAGTCGTTGACGGTGATCACCTCCCTGGAGTCAAAGTTGTTGGGAGCGGCCGGGCCGGTGCTTTCCGCGATAGTCAGCGAGGCAGCAGGAGCAAAGGCAGCGGAAGCCTGGGTCGCCGTGGACGCGTTCGAATTTCTAGTGTCGTCTCTCGACATCGCCTCGTGCGACTCGGCGACGGCCTTTAGCTCGTCCTCGTATTCGTCCTCGGCCTCTCTTTCGTCCTCGCCTTCGTAATCTTCCTCCTCCTCTCGTCCACCCCCTTCCTCGTCGTTCTCCACCCCTTCTCCGTCGTCATCGGGCCGATCGTGTTCATCGGCTTGTTCGTTTGCGGCTGGCTCGACTCGCTCGCGCTCCCCTAACGTCCGAGGAGGATGTCCTCGATTGATAGCACCCTCCACCGGGCTGCTGGACGTCGTGCTGTTCACCTGGCAGTTCGTCGCAGACTGCAAACAGTTTCACAGGCTTCGACATTATAAATTATTTATCAGAAATAATCGTTATCATTCCATAATCGTTGAAAGCCTTCGTGGCTGAGGATTCTTTAAAAGAATCCTTCAATGGCAACAGCAATTTTAATCATAAACCAACGACTCACCCTCGATAACAAAAACAACGATTATTGAACAGCCCATTAATAGGCTACCGGATGGTAAAGT
>CM052189.1:14526164-14539053 GCA_028455805.1 Lasioglossum figueresi | reverse complement strand
GGCAACAGCAATTTTAATCATAAACCAACAATTCACCCTCGATAACAAAAACAACGATTATTGAACAGCCTATTAATAGGCTACCGGATGATAAAGTGTTAAAATAATAATCGAGAGAAGTATAGTAAGTGAATAATAATAATAAAGATAGAAGTATAATAAGTGAACGACTGAACGACTGCACCAAGTACAGGCTTCAACGTTATAAATTATTTTTCAGAAATAATCGTTAAGATAACAATCGTGGCTCTTGGCTTTCAATGAAGCATAATTTTCGGACATTCTGTACAAGTATAATAAGCGAAGGACTGCACCAAGCACAGGCTTCGACGTTACAAATTATTTTTCAGAAATATTCGTTGAGATAATAATCGTGGTACTTAGCTTTCAAAGAAGCATAATTTTCGGACATTCTGTACAAGTATAATAAGCGAAGGACTGCACCAAGCTAAGGCTTCGACGTTATAAATTATTTTTCAGAAATAATCGTTAGATAATAATTGTGAGTTTTAGTTTTCACAAAAGCATAATTTTCGGACACTCTGTACACGTGCAATCAGTGTAGGACTGCTCGTTAGGCGAGTCGTGGCCCGGTTTGAGGGCAGGGGACTAACCTTGTGCAGAGGGTAGTGGAACGTGACCATTTCTTTTGTGCCAGATGGATAAGACACACTAGGCATAAAAATAGTCTTCGTACACGCAATTCTATCCTTCACCTGCTACGTACACTTTCGTGTGAAAACTTTCGTTTTGCTATAAACAGGAAAATGGGTCATCGATATACATCTGGTTGACTGGATACCATCTATTTATCGTAATAATTTTATTCATATTTTAATCTCCCAATGCCGAACACTTTCTTATTAATTTCTGGGCGCACGGAAGTCCTTTCGCTTTATCGTCAACCTAAATTTTACATTTTAAAATCGGCGACCTACTTTTAATTTATCCAAAGATCGACGGTTTAATAATGGATACGGTGCCTCCTGAGAATCATGCGAGCGAATGGACACGTCGATTGATACGTTTCGAATTGGGAATTTGTAATAAACGTATCGGGACGGGTCTGCGATCAATTACAATTGGAAGCCAGCGCTCGTATAAATAAATTGGAACGGCGTTCGTCCGATTAAAAAGAGTCAAACGCGAGTCGGTCGTCGTCCATGCAGGATCGAACGTTGTCGTTCATTTAGTTCACCCGTCGACGTGTTTACGAGCGGAAACGGTTTACGATTTGCCGGACGTGAGATTAAAGACCTAACACATTCCTAAATCTATTCCGTCCTTTGGAAATCCCTCGAGGGATTCTTAAAAAACAGGGTCCATTTTTTTAGCAGATCTCCAAGAAACATATTTTCAATTCAACCAATTTCCTCATTCAAGCCACACGATTCCGTATTAACAATACCTAATTGATTACATACTGACATATTATCCTGACATATTTAATGCTGACATAATAAATTTAATCGCGTAAGAGTTGCCATTCGAATGCTAAGGGTTAAAAGTGGTCGAACGCTACTGCGAATAACTGTGCTCTACACGAATCAAATTTTCCAACATTTTGTCAGAAATGACGGAATAAATAATTTGAAAGGGGGCCAGAGTATGAATGGACAAAGGTGTAAAAGCCTTTCGCAAAGATTCCAATCAGCATTGAATTCGAGAATGGCCGAGTTCGAGCGCGTTCACGGTTCATCGACGGGTCGGAAGCGATGCCGGCAATTATACGGAATTAATTGGCGGTGTGTGAGCGCGTTCGCTGCGCAGCGCCGGAAGTAATGGGCGGACCCGTAACTCCGAGAATTAGAATCGAGTAAAATATTCCCGCCGTCGCGCATCACCACCCCCGCCAAAAAAACCGTCCTCGAGAAACTTTAATAATTTCGTCCAACTGTTCTACGTCTGATTATACCCTAAATTGCGAGTTTTATCGCCGCACACGGCGTCCTTTAATTTTTCAACTTTGCCATTCCACCACCAGCTGAACTTTCATTGAAATCAGGCGATATTTCTATCGCCTTTCGAACGTAATACGCAAAAGCCATAAGTTCATTAGCGTTCCATTACCGTGGATATTTCATGTAAAACAATTAGCGTGTTCGCGTACAACTTGCAATTTTTCTCAAAAATTTCTTCACATTGTGTAGCAAACCAATTGTTCTAACTTTGTGTACAATCGTCTTTTTCTATTATATTTCTCGCTATGAAAGTCCTCGTAAAGGTCGACAGACTGATAACTATGTATACTGTCAGAGTTAGGGTGTTTTGTTAAGAGGACGCTTCGCACTCCATGGACAAAAAGGCCTGAGGGTAAGAAACGATATACGATGGATTCCAAGCACGTTCCCCCCTCTGCACACCGTGAGCCACCGCTGTTTGGCAGAGGTACAAACACCCAAACTGCGATTAGGATTCCGCGATACTCACCGGTGCGGCTGGTAACGTTGTTTCCTCCGCGTTGCTTCCGGCTGCTGCAACAGACAGAGAGACAAAAGGTTCGTTAGTGAATGAACACATCGATGTTCGTGAATTAGCGAGCTTGTTCATAACTGTTATCTGTTTCTGTAGCAGTCATTTAGGTTAAATTGTAACTTAGGTAACCAGAAATTTTTGCCTTTCTCCTATGTAATCCACTAGATTTGGAAGAGACAATGCTAAAAGTCCAAGTTTCGATTCTAGAAGGTTAATGGTACAAAAGTTATGAGCGTTCAAAGTTGAGCAATTTTCAGCGATTCGTCAGGTAAATCGCTCAACTTTAACACTAGGTTTACGGAGCTGTAGAAATAACTATTTCACATTAATTTATAAACATAACAAGGATGTGTCTATCCAAATTTTTGGCTATTTTTCCAATATATATCCACAGAAATAAATTTGGTAAATAATTCCTCAGGAAAGCACCTTTACAATCTTAATAATCGCAAATTAAGACGTCATTTCGACGGGTCCCGTAAATCTAGTGTTAAACACCCATAACTTTTGAACCACTAATCTCCTAGGATGGAAACTTGGATTTTTGGCATTTTCTCGTCCAAATCTGCTGGATTACATAGAAAAAAGGTAAAAATTTATGATTACCCAAGTTACAGAGCAGCGAAGATTACAAATTTTCTAATTTTTTGTTTTTTTTTACGAAATTTTTACTGTCGAATTTGTCTCGTTTTTAAATTGAAATGCCACCGAACACGATACAATTTCGTTTCAAACTGAACACAATAAAAATACAATATTAGGTTGCTCGGTTCGCGTATAAAACGCAGGGAATTTCGTGGGAACATAAAATATCGAACACAGTTATGCAAAAAATTCGTGTTTATTAATATTTCCGGGTATCTGTATTAAATATCGCAGACCGGCGCGTGCAACGTGAATGCAACACGAACACCGATAACTTTCGTCGAAAACATTCTTCGCGCGGCATCTTCCAACATTTTCACGATATTTCCCCGGGGAGATTAAAAAAGGCTGCAACATCCCGGCTCGTACACATGCATAGCGGCGCGTGCACGTGTTCTCCCGATTTTCCGACGGTTTCTAAAGAGCTTGTTAACAAATGAGACTACGATACGCGCAGGCAACCTCCGCGTAAAAAGGTCCGCGCTGAAATAAATTAAAACTAATCTGGAAACGAACGGGAATGAAATACCGGGAACAATGCGGCGGGACTCGACGTTCCGAAACCTAACGCGGTTATAGAGAATTAGTATGCAATTTTAATTCTGCCGAGAGAAAGAGAGAGAGAGAGAGAAACATAGAAGCAGCCCGTGGAATTAAATGAAAAACAATGGGAGCGTGATGCACAGAGACAGGGAAGGTTAAAACAGAAAATGAAAAAAGACAATTTAAAACAAAACAAACAAAAAAGAATGGAATAGAGAACATAAAGACAGAAACTAGAGTTCAAAGTCCAGTGCTCGAAAACATCGACATCGTATAGAGAACTTAGAGCATCGCCTAGAGAATAGAGTATAGAGAGCAGAAAGTGTGAAAGGAGAGAACAGAAAACGAGCGAGGGAGATAGAGATAGACCAAAGCTGTTAAAAAAGAGAAAAAGCAGAGTAGTCGCCGTTGAAAAGGGAGATTTTTCGAGCGTCGCGAAAGCACAGCGTTTCTTGAATGCGGAAGCAACCCATTTTCCAGACTCGCCTCGTCATCATAATTAAGTCTGGGAATATTAGAGGGCTCGGACGACACCCGAGGCTGTCTCTCCTTCTCTCCTCTTCTCTCTCTCCCTCTCATCCCCGAAGGAAATCTCGGGCCACTCGTTCACAATTAAATTCGAAACTCTAATTATCTGTTTGCGCTTATTTTCAGCAACCCTTCATCCAACCTCTCCCTTCTCCCTGTTCTTGAAGAAATCCGGAGACAGTCCGAAGTGCAACCTTGCCGGATGCACCGTCAGGAACTCGGCAAACATCAGCCGTTTAAACGATTCGATTGCAGGCTGCGGCATGTTTGTTTCGCGTAATTACACTCGCCGGACTGTGTTTGCACACTCGTCGACCTGTCTTCCCGTGGAACACGGCGCAAGACGTTTGCGCGCGCGTGGACAATCGAACTCGGTTAATTAGCTCGAAAGCTTCTGGGATTGGTCCCCGCGAATTCTAACAACACGAACGATTGCTTCGACGATTCTAGAAACATTTTGATCGAGGCTGCCGCTCTAATTGTAAGATGGAGCATTGATTATGAAGTTTGGATTGCGGATTTTTTGTTATTTAAGCACTGTTAACCCTCTCTGGGTTTATTTCGGTGAATACAATAACAATGTCTGGCGACACTAAATATACAGATTACAATCTTTGAGAAAAGAATGAATACAAAGACAAGCTTCAACATTTGGTTTAGCTATCATTGCTGTATTTCGCGATCAAGGATTTCGCAGCTCTGATTGCATTTACACAAAATTGTCATCGTCATCATATATCGACATCTTTGATTTTGAGTATGTTTCAACAATTTTGCTGTAAATGCATAAAGATCCGCAGTCTGATTATTATCGATGACCGAAACTATTACTTGAATAAGTCGAGCACGTCTCTAAACTCACCGGATATTTGCGTTATTTTAAACTGCACATTCCTGTCGCGAATGCATCAAACGAATAATGCAGGATTTGATAACGGTAATAATACGTCGACCGAGTTTCCCGCGGTGCGGACGGGTTTTTGCGAATAACGAGCGTAATTCTAGCAAAACGGGGCAAAAAGCTTCCCGATATTATAAAATAATCGTATTCTCCGGGGAGCCGTCAGAAATTTCGGTTTTCCCTATTCGAAAATCCTCGACAAAGCCTGGATTAACGCGGGCCCGGAGAACGTCCGAAGTTATCCAGCGGGAGCGTAAGATATTCGCTCGCGTAATAACGTAGGCGGAATACACGTACAGCTGGATATTCATCGATGCTGGAATTTCGATGTCGCTGGCTTATGAATTAGAAGCAGGAGTCACGCGGAAATCCCTTGGTGCGCTCGTTGCACACTCGTTGCACACTCGTTGCATTCGGCTGCGATCTACTAAGAATTTTAATTCACCGTTGCGCGCGTCGCGACGCGCTTAAAAATTCCGCGCCGGCTACCGTCCATGAATTCCGAGAGAGAATATGACACGCTGGGACTCCGCGAGATGCTCCGTGAGAAAGAAAGAGAGAGCTGTCTCTCTGTCTCTGTTAGGAGTCGATTGCAATCCGACCGGAAAGTCGCCAGATTAAACTCGGGGGCCGAGAGGAAATTCTGCGAAGGAGTCGCCCCATAGAAGGAACCTATTAACTTAGACTCTTATATATTTCTCCCGGTGAAATCGAATATTCTCCGTCGCTCCTTCATCTTCTCGTTTCTATGATCCTTCCCCCTCTATCGAGAGAGATTTTATCGCGCGAGTATTACGCGAGTCATTAGCGGCGTTCGTCGCCAAGATTTCATTAAACTCGAACCTCTGTGCGGGTAATACACGGTTTAAACGATCAAATGGCTGTCTGTTGGCCGGCATTAATTGCCGCCGTGAACAACTCGGGGACACTCGAGTAGGTTCTCGAAAGGGCGGTTGCTTTACTCCCGATTTTTGAGAGAACTGTCCGAGTAACGTAGACGCTTGCAATTCTCTTCTGGGTTTCCTTGAGCAAGAGAACTGCCCCGTGAAAAGATTTCTTTTCACCCTTCACGAGAGATGTAGAATCTTTGAAAAAATACACGAAACGAAGCTGATTCCTCACGATTGTTTGCCGCTGGATTCGTTCGAATATCTTGTATACAAGCCAAGAAAATGATTGATAAACAGACTGCGGATGTTCATGCAATTTTCAATTTTTCTAGACAAATTTGAAGAAAGTGTAGGTCCAAAATAAATAGAAATCGTACTAAATTCTGTTGAATTTAATGCTCCAGCATTTTTTGAAAACTTTTTTACGACGTAAATGCATAAAGATCCGCGGTCCTTTGATAGAAAATAATGTGAATGTGTTGAAATAAAAATTTCAAAAAAATCCACAAAGTAAAGCTAACATACGCTTACCACCTCCTCTTCGGTTTGTTCGGATATCTCGTATAAGATGAGAATTATACGCAGTTGTCAGAGATTGCTACATTAGTTCGTTGACTGTAGAAGCATTCCGACGGGCCATGGCCGTCGATCGAGATAAATCTCATGGCGTAATCGCGACATAATGGAGCGTCGCGCGACGAATGTACAAACTCGGGGACGCCCGGTGTAATTGGCTGCCGCGGGTAATGACGTCGCCCGATGGGAACCGCATCAATTAAACATTTTAATCGGGCGCTAACGAGTGGTTGAAACGGGTAGCCCCGAGTCCGGCAATAATTTTCGCGAGAGCGAAAACTGCATCGTCTCTCCCGGTCGATGATGTTTATGCGAGAGGAACGAGGACAATGAAATCGGTCATTCCATGCGCTGGCGCGCGCGTGATATGTGTACGAGGAGCTTAATATGTTTTTAAGCGGTCCACTCGAACGTACTTTCCTGTTCTTCGTACGTATGTCAAATTAACAGGTTTCTTTTCCAGGGGAAAATTGACGTTCATGCGCTTCGCATGCTATGCAAGAAGTTAATGCTTCGGACTTTCATCGAGATTCGTGAAACGCTGAACAACTGCGGCATAATTAACGGAGTAATGGAAATGGGTATTGATAATATAACAAGGCGAGTATGTCCATACACGATTTCTTTGTTTAAAACGAGAACAGACGAAACACGCGGAGGACGTCTGCACGGTTCGTAAGCCGGAACTGAAGCGAAGTGCAAATTGTGATGGGAGTCAAATCTTGGACCTCCCCCATTGGGTCAGTTCGAGGAAAGACCATAAATAGAACTGCCCAAAGTTTGATTACTCAGACCTTCTTAGAAACGATAAACAACACCTTACCGGTTTCTAACCTGCGGGTCGATAAAACAAAGAAACAAAGAACCCTTTCGGTGTCTTTGTCAACTCAACTTATTTTTGAAGCCAGATATTCCAACACGGAGAGAGAATCGTTGGATTTGCGATTGTTCTCGATTTCTTAGAATTAAAACGATACAGGTCACGAAAATATTTGGACACGATATAATTGTGGATTCTAAGCCGTGTATTTTGAATGGATATGTTAAAGCACAATATAGAGCACGTATTCTGTAAAAACGGCTTGCTTAAAAGAAGTAGTAAAAGTTGTAAAAGAAGTAGTGTAGGATAATAAAAGGGATCGATTGTGTTAACAAAACAATTGGATTGCGTTGAAGAACGAAGTGCAGTTGCACCTGGCGGCTGCATGGGTGTATCAACATAAACAATAAGGTCATAGAAAGTTAGGACATATTCTTCTATAATTTTTTCTATTTTTACTTGGAAAAGAGCAGTAATTCTAGCCTGGCTATGTACTGGAATATACGAGAATATACCAAAATATACTAGAATATACCTGATGAAACTAGAATATAGCAAAATATACAAGAATATAGGAGTTTCTATTCTTATCTATTTTTAGATATTCTATTTACAGTTTACAGCATTAATGATAGCGCACCAATGGCGCGGTCAGGCAAAGCTCGTCGGCAGCACCGGGTTACCACAACGAATCGCGCGAATCGAGTGCATTGATTAGAGTGGTCTTCTCTCTCGTCTTTTTCCATCAACGACGGGGTACAACAAGTATCGTTTCAGTTTCGCTTTGAATCGGCTTGCGTACGATTCGCGAACCAATTCGACCGGCATCCGATTGTCGTGGCAAACGGTACCAGCCGTCCTTTGTGCGGGCTTTTTGTTTGGCAAGCGTTGACCACGCGAAAAACGCAGCCCATAAAACTGGATCCTCCTTTCACCCACGCTTCGGAACTCATAAACGGCCCCGGAAATAACCGATGATAGAAATATCCACGCGACATACTCTCTCTCTCTCTCTCTCGGTTTTCCACCAACGTGCACACGCAACTATTCACCGGTACGGTGTCCATAGCGTCCGAGGACAACGGTCGCGCGTTAATGGCGGACGCTGAAAAATCACCTGCGACTGCAAATCGACCGGCACGCTGCAACACGCGCGTCGCGTTGCACCCACTCGATCGCAATAACGAGCCCCGAAGTCCCGCAAACGTTCCTCTGTTTCCATTCGGTGACGTTGACAACAATCGCTATACCGTTTTCCCTCGGTTTTGTCTGTTTTCGCCGCGATTTTTCTGCCGATCGGCAACATTCTTCTTCGGCAGATGTTTCGGCTGCGGCCCGTTCGAGGACTCCGAATGTTGTTGCTCCACTTCGAACATTTTTTTTCTCGCACATTTTCTAGGGGACCGCGATGTATCATATTTTCAAACTTGCTTTAAAAATATCTCCGTAATTATTCATTTTACTGTCCCACTTTGTCGGCACTTTTATTCGAGTCACATTTATCCGAATTTGCTAAAAAATAGTAGTCGTTCCATTTAAAAATCTCAAGGTGACCCTCGTTTCTCGATAAAACAGCAAAGTAATAAAACACAGATTAGAGAGCACTGTATGTCCCCCAGGAAACCGTGCAACGTTTATTGGAAACATTTTTTCGTACAACAAATAACTGACTAGTTATTTGAGATCGTCACGTTACGAGACTCGCCCTGTATTTACCTGTACTTTTCCTATTTTTATTCGAAAAATTATTCTAGTCAACACTTCTGCTTAATACCGAAGGCTTTTAAAAAATGAATATTGAAATTTCGATCAGTGAATATTGAAATTTCGAACAGTCTAATAAAGAAAATACCGAGCGTTGGATCAACCTCTTTCATTTCTATTTTCTAAAGAGCCGATAGATTTGGTTTTATCGGACAGTACGTGAACGATATAAAAGTATCGGAGGCCTGTTAGAGGTAAAGGATTTGATAGATTTATAGTGGAACACTTTCTTTGTGGCAATACAATTGGAAAACTGGTACAATCTCGGGATGAAACGTTCGCAGATTTCGTTCTCCTTTGCTGAAACGCTCGATTAAGCGAAGGAGGGTTGAGCCACCGCCAAGGGATCGATCAGGAATTAATATGGACGCGATCCCCTCGATTGCACTCGAGTGGCCTACTAATTATACCTCGCGATCCCCAGCAAAGAAGGGATGATTTACTATGCTGAATCCGCTTGGATCTTGCCAGCGACTCGCGCCCGTATGATTGAATCGCAAACGTAATGGAAATCTGGTACCGGGACTCCCGTAATGCACCCTTTCGTCGTTTCTACCCTTTCTCTCTCGTCCT
Organism: Lasioglossum figueresi; assembly: GCA_028455805.1. NCBI lineage: Eukaryota > Metazoa > Arthropoda > Insecta > Hymenoptera > Halictidae > Lasioglossum > Lasioglossum figueresi. The sequence continues at coordinate 14,529,338 of CM052189.1, read as the reverse complement.
TTGAATATTTTTATACTGTCGCGAGATCCAAAAAACTATAATTTTTGATACATGTATAGGTTTTGCAGTCCAAATTCACCGTTTCGCAAGTCAAAGTCAACGTTATGCGAATCGCTTTCAAATTAAAAAATTGATTCATCAGAAAACGGCTACAATGATTATACATATCTACACGCAGTTTTCATACATTACAAAGTTTTAGTTTTAATGCATTTATGAAGCAAATTGGTCGGGTGAAATATAAAACAGTAAAGGATTAGAAAAACTTAAGAATATTGTAATGTTTTTAATGTAACAAAGTCATTATTTATCCCTGCTCGCCACAATCAATGTAGAACACTTTTATTTCGCATAAAGATTGGCAGTCTAGTAATTATATTTAAATAAGTATTTCATGCGCATCTCTGAAATAGATAAAATTTTGAATTTCTTATCAGTTCGTTTACATTTCATTCGATTATTTTTTTTACAAAAACTTAAAAATGCTTTACTTGTGGAAGGTTGAATCTGATTTGCAAAAGGGTGAATTTGGAGCGCAAGACCGGTAATAATTTTTATTACAATTTACTAAATGGTAAAATTATTGCCAGTATACCATGAATACGTAGCCCGAAGCTCCCAAAATCGGAATTGTGGATGACGACGACGATAGCTCGGGCAATAATAATATGATTGATGGGTGTGCGACAAAAGGACGATTTCTCAGCTACCAATGACTGCCAGGATCAGTGGTATCCGCAGTCTGCGGCGGGGCGGGGCGGTTGTTATCCTTGGCAACAGGACGTACGTGTTCAGGAGCGAATATCGGTGCGCCGAGTGATCCGAGATGATTTGTCTGACACGGTCTGATTAGGTCGATCGATGGTCGGACACGCAACCGTACACCCTTAACGCCGTCAGAAGGACCACGGTATTAATCCCCGTTGAAGGATTATAGATTCAATCGATGTTGACACGGGCCCCGAATCGATACCGGCGACCGGAAGCGTCGCGATCAACGCGATACGCTTCCGCTTCGATCTTAACCGTCCCGAGGACCGTAGATCCTGTCCCTTGTCCACGACAAAATTGATTAGAGACGGTTCCGTTGTTTGCAGACTCCGTCTAATCACTATTCTACAGCACACTATTTTGTTTGTCAATTACGTGCCCTGGGAGACAGATGAAATGTTCTATAGCCAACTGCAAGTTTAAGAAAAAATTTTTAATCTAATATCCTGGAAAATTTGATAAAACACAATTTCGTACGTTCACTGCGGACCATTCTATTAAAATAATAAAATACAGCATAAAATCCAGTAACTAGTACCGTGTTAATTTTATGCACTCGCAGCTTCCGCTACTTTTTGAACATATACGTACATATTTAATTTTGAGATATACGTTGCGTGACACGAAACACGTAGCTGGCGTAAAATATTTTTTACAAAATCCCGCGAGATATTTGCTTCCTCCGAGATTCTAATAAAATCGTAACAATCCATGATAAACTAAGAAATCACTCTTCCGAATCCAGTTTCGTCGAACTACCCTATCCGCACAAATGAATCCATAAAACTTTACATCGCCATGAAAATCTGCACTCAAATGATCATCTAAAATATCGTTTCGGCCTTCGGAATTTTTTTTACGTTCTAAACTAATGCATAAAGGTGGACGATATTGAAAAATCGTAAAATTTCGAAGCGAGCAATGTTTGATTCGATTGGATCGAATGAAATTCCGAGAGACGTAACGCGCGAACAACTCGCTCGAAATTAAAAATGAAATTTACTTGGCAAATATTATAGTTCCTCGCGTTACAATAAACGGGAGAGTCCCTCTCTCTCTCTCTCTCTCCCCCTCTCCTCGAAATTGATTTCCATTGGCGAGAGATATTTGCAATAGAAGATGCAAATATTCCATTGCCCATGCGTTCCGGATTATTAAAGCGGAAACATTTTATTCGTCGAAAATTTCGCTTTCAGTTTGAAATATTACTTCCGCCGCGCCGGACCGTGTAGCGTTTAATATTTCAAACAGTATTTGAAACACGCCTTTTCCCCCTCTGAACTTTACCCAGTTCCGAGTTCCGCGTAACAGATTTTTTAAATCCTTCAAAATTCGACGCAGCAGCGTTCCTTCCCGTTTTATGAAAATGGATGCGCTGACGTCGTTTCCCGTACAAAATTTAATTCCATTTAATTTGATTGCAGTTTTTATCGAGTTTACCTCCGTCCACCTTCGTCCAAAATTAACTAATGCCGCGTTAACTCGGCATGCTAATTTCTTTTTCGTTGCAGTTCCTTCGAATTGAAGAGACGAAGTCTGGAAACTCATTTTATTTCGAAACTCGATCTTCATTCCAGCGTAAATAAAATTAACCCGACGAATTTAATTCAATCCACATAACTACATCGTGTAGAAAATTAGCGCTAATTTCAGTACCGTGTTCGGGCTTATTTCTCTTTGATCACAGCGTTTTTAGATTTCCAATTGATTCGATTTAAACATGTAAATGAATTTTATTAAATCGAACTAGATACTTTAATTTAAATTTGATTTACGAACATTACTATCGATAGGTTCAACATTAATTCGATCGTATTAGATTAACAATATCATAATCGGTGCGCATTCGGGTACAGCCGTATAGTTAACGGACAACGCTACATTCGCCGAATGGCCACACAATAATCTGTAATTGCGCAAAGATCTACAATCGCAGTGACCGGGCTGAATGGCGGCGGAGCACCCGGCTCAATAGACCTCGACAGAAAATGTATATTAACGGGAGTAGCGTGCGGAATCCGGTAACTCAATAATTAATACTAGTTCCGCTGAATAATCCATGCCGATTTAATTGAAATATAATTGAACCACGTTTAACGTTAATGCAACAATTAAACGACGGGACTGCAAGCAAGCGCATCAATTTCTCGCTCGCTTTTGCCTGGCAGCCGATTAACGAGTACTATGTGTACGTACACCGGTACAAGAGTGCTATGTTATCTCACCGCGGCCCTTGTAATTGTAAGTATTCACAGCCGTGAAGCACGCTAGAACCTCGTATCCTCGCTCTTACATGCAAGAATGCGTTCCCCGGAACGCAGTCACGCGAAATTCGCCCTAAACGATCATGCGAACCTCTCAGACCTCACTGGGAACACGTGTCGCTCACAGAGAACCCTTTCA
>CM052189.1:14493687-14526064 GCA_028455805.1 Lasioglossum figueresi | reverse complement strand
TAAACCCTTTAATCCCTTAGAAACGGTTAATCGTTGACATTCTCATAAAATCTGGAAGAATGTAGAAAAGCCTTTTCTCCTGGTTTCTAAGCCCCACAACGTCCTTGCATTCCCAGAACTTTCAAGAATGCTAGTCTTTTGTGTAAACCCTTTAATCCCTTAGAAACGGTTAATCGTTGACATTCTCAAAGAATCTGGGTGAATGTAGAAAAGCCTTTTACAGCCGACCCTTTAAGAACTTTTTTGTCTTGTGTTCCTAATTGACCTTGCAACTCCGCACAAAGGACCTCAAGGACTGAAAAGGATGACTCTTGAAAAATAATATCCCTTTATAACTAGCCACAACGCTCCGAGGAGATACCGGACACCGTGGAAGACAGTATATAAACTCTGAGTGTTAGCGCCTAACCTGCCGAGGAAAATCCGCAGGTCACCGTACCGCGACGAACGTTGTTTCATCTGAGATACCAAATTGGTGACCAAATCTGGAAACACCCGGATCGCTACGACTCTGTTCAGATAACTTTTGGCATACTTGGAACAATTATAGATCTCTGTTCACGATCTTCCGTCACATTTATCCAGGCTGCTCGCAATATCCACGACGTTTCCAGCGCAGTCACTATTTTCGGACCGAAACCACCGAATCGCCGATATTCTGTTCCGCGTAATGTGCCACAAGAGACTTCGTTTCCAGTTACAATTATCACCGGCGATAACCCCATCTCGTGATTCAAAACCCGAAAATTTGATATGCCCGCCGGCAACGAATTTCATTTCACCTCGAACGACTATTATTATTGATACGCTCGGATTTATTTCGTCCGGCCCACGGTCATTTTCCTTTTGTCGCTTACCGGTGTTCATCGGAGCGAACGAAAATTGCTCGCTCTCCGTTTTTGCGCGACTCTTTTTGCTAATTAAATGATTAATTATTGAAATTGCTTCCGTTGTTTGTTCTAACTTAATTGGGCGATCGAACGAACGATCCGACGAAATAGTTTTTGCGTGATTTAAGGATCGGTCTGTTCGACGAAATTTCTTTTAATTTTAATCATTTGCGGTCGGAGCTAGTCTAATTCGAAAACCGAATTTTTCCTCCGGCTTGAAATATTTCCATTTCATATGATTTGTACACTTTCGGTAGTTTATTAAAATATTAAATACGTTTAGTAATTTATCGAATAGAGATTGAATAACGCAACAAGTATTTTGAATAAAGGTATAAGAATTATTAGAGGCGCTAAATGTTGATAATAATTGAATTCTTCGAATCTCACCGTTTTACCGTGAACGTATAAAATCCGCAGTGTAATCACGGACAGCAAAGTACTTAGTTCCAGCCACTGTAGGCTACGGAAGCAACCTAAGGGCGAAGGACCGGCGATGTTTTCGTCTCCAGCGGTGCAGAAGATTCACCGAGCGGTCCCAGTGAAACGAAGCACAGAGAGCGCGTGTAACTGGTAGAATCAGAGAGTTCCTGTTGACTTAACCCTCTCTTTAACTCAATTCCACGGCTCCTCGTGATTTCGGTTCCTCTCTCTGCGGCCGTCTCTTTAATTACAACGACTCTCCTCACGGATACTAGACGCGTTCTTGCCTTCGCTCCGCGGTCCTTTGCCTCTCCATATTCTTCCTCCTCGTTTCTTTGTTGGCCCCCCGGAACGTCGTGGTTATTTCCACAAGGCCTCAGACTCGCGTTTTTAATTGCGTTTCGGCTACCAGTGCGGCGCGGTGCCTTTTTCAATCCACTTCCCGGCTTCTCACAGAGTCATTCAAACGTCTGACCGCAGTCTGCGACCGACAAGAGACATTTCCTAAATGATTCTCGGTGTTTCGAACTTTCTTCCACCAACCATAGTCCCGTCGGATGGCAGTGGACAATGCAAAAGTTTTTCTTTTTTTATTTGAGCTCTTCAGACCCTTAAATGGATCTATTTCGCTTTACGTTTTCGTGTTACAATGCTACAAAAAGGAAAGAAGAAAAAGTAACCTTTTTAGATATACATAGTACAGTTTTTGAAGAAGTAATTTACATACAAATACAAGTACTAATGCTGGTAGCCCATTTTACATAGAGATTCCGTGCAAACACCTTTTTAGACCTACGTCTTATTGTTATAATTCAAAATATTTCGTAAAATACTTCGAAATGGTTTCCATTCATTAAAAATTGAGACAGTCGCTGTATAAAAATTTCAAAACAAAAAAAATGACGCCTGAGGGTGGTTTACCCACGGTAATATTCCTCCACGGTTCTCGGCAAGTCTGCTCGCAACGAGCTTATTCCCCATTGTTTTTATTACTGCAGGAAGTTATTGAAACGTCCGAGGGCAGCAGTTTCGCGGATATAACAGAAAACGCGATCCCGACGCTCGCTTCTCGCAAAATGAACCATTCGCGAAATGATCGACAAGGAGAAACCGAACGTTCGACTCTTCGAGACCCTTATTTCAGAAAGGACACAGATGAACACGTCATCTGCTGCCGATTGTTTGCCATGGGAAACTGCGAAGACGTGTGTATCTAGAGTATTTCATGTATAGAGCGTTCCAAAAGTAGATTATGATATTCTGCACCTGTATTAAGATGAATTTTGGAAGATGAATTTTAGAAGGTGAATTTTGCGATTCATTTTTTAAAATGATCTCCACCTATCCAGCAGTGCAGAATCACGCTACAGTGGTCGAGGTATATAATTTTGAAGCATCCTGTACAACTGCAGCTGTAAGGTTCGATCATGAACTTGATAATTCATAATTCATAATTTCCTTGGATTTTTCGATTTTTGTAAATCAAGATTAAATTAAATTATCTAAGGATCAAGGAATATAATTTATTTACGTCCTCAAGTCAAGTCAACCTTAAATCTGAGAACACTGCGATCGGTGGAGATCTGTTAAAAAAATGAATCGCAAAATTGAGCTCAACCTTGATCAATCTCAAGGTCAAAATTGTTCTTACGGCCTTGAAAAAGAGTCAAGGTGAATTTTGCAGTCCATTTTTTAAAAAGAATCACGCTATAGTGGTCGTAATTTATATATATATAATTTTGAAGCATCCTGTACAACTGCAGCTGTAAGGTTCGATCTAGAACTTGATAATTCATAATTCATAATTTCCTTGGTTTTTTTGATTTTTATAAATGAAGATTAAATTAAATTATCTAAGGATCAAGGAATATAATTTATTTACGTCCTCAAGTCAAGTCAACCTTAAATCTGAGAACACTGTGATCGGTGGAGATCTGTTAAAAAAATGAATCGCAAAATTGAGCTCAACCTTGATCAATCTTAAGGTCAAAATTGTTCTTACGGCCTTGAAAAAGAGTCAACGTGAATTTTGCAGTCTATTTTTTAAAAAGAATCACGCTATAGTGGTCGTGACTTAAATATATATATATATATATTTATATATAATAATATATATATATATATATATATATATATATATATATAATTTTGAAACACCCTGTAAAACTGCAGCTGTAAGGTTCGATCTTGAACGATTCACGTCGGATTACAGCCGGTTCCGACACGGTCGGAGTAAAGAGGATAAGAGAAAAAGCCGGACCTTGTTCCCTTAAAAGCATCTTTACCCGATCGTTCCGCGAGCGATCCCATAAGCAGTGGATTTCCAATCTTGATCCGTAAACAAGGGAGCCGGTTTTCATCCCTTGTCTTCCAATAACGAGTCCGACTCGCGCGGAATATTCGCCGACGGATAAGGAAGGTGAATGTTGTTTGGTCAGGTTGGTAGGAACCGGATACGTGTGCGCCTTATCAAACCCTTCATGTCGAGAAATAAGATTCCGGAGCATTTTCTTTCTATTTTTCTGAATACACGGCCAGTGCCGTTTAGATTGCGGATTATCATTGAGACTCCTGTGTGAATAATTTTGTGGGAGTCGGGAAAATTCCAACTATTCTTTTACAAGATGATTTTTTTTCAAAGCGATTTGCAAGTTACTGCTTTCTTGAATTAAAAATAGAAAAAATTATAATGGAAAAAATGTATCTCCTACAGATCTATCTATGTCCTATTTTTAAAAATTACAGACGAAAAAATCTGTCTTCTATGACCTTATTTTTTATGTGTGCGCATCGATGCACTCGCCAGCTGTAATTGCACTTTATTCTTGAATGCAACCCAGTGAGAAACCTTGAAAACTTTTAATTTTTGAATAAACAAACATTTGAAATATTCGTTCTGGACTGTGTTTCCGTGGAAGAAAATTCTTTGGAGTAATCGTTCCGTCAGGAGACAGACAGCGGGAAAATAAATCTAGTTGGGCGACGGTCTCAGTTCCGAAAGAGAACAATGAAGGAAGAAGCTGTGGAAGCTCTGCTTATTCCAGAGGATGTCAAAAATAAGACTACGATCTAGCAGTCCCGAGGTAAGCTTGTGTATCGTTTCCGAAAATGGCCCTGCGGCTACCAAAATGTCCTCGAACCTGGATCCCATAGTAAACCGAGGCAAGCCGCATCGCTGATCCCCTAGCCATTTCAAATCCTTTACACAAATTCGAATCGTTCGTGCGGCACGTTCGCAAAACCGACTTGTGTTCGCTGTCCTCTATTTCTTTTCATCCTTTGCAAGCTGCCGGAGATACCTCGAATCCAATTTATTTCGACTGTACACAAACAAAGCAGCGAACAAAACGGCAAATTATAATATACAATTGCGGAAAGTTCTTCTTTATCTTCATTTTAGACAATCTTAAAAGTGGAGACAATTTTACTTCGCAGGAATCTCCTCGCTTTTCCATTTTAGACAATTCCATGCGCAATTACGCGTGTTTCGTTGTTAACTAGTCGCAAGAAGAATTCACGAAGAACGTTGAACCATGCCTGAACGCGTAGCAAAAGGATTTTTAGTTCTACATCGTTCAATTTTCCTTCTCGTTCGGCGAAACGAGTTCGACGATACAGAAAAATTCAGAACAAAAGGAACGGGATAATTTCGACTGGATCTCCCTAGAATAAGCAACAAATAAGCTCGTAGAAACAATGGCTCCCGTAAGAAAACTGAAGCATCCAATCTCGCTGCAGCAGCCAGCATGTTCGCCGGAAAGCAGCTCTTTAATATTCGAAAAGAGAATTTGTAGTTGCAAAAATATCGAAATAGCAAGGGGAAAGTAGGGTCCCGCTGGATGCATTCGGGACCTGTACTTCGGACTAGCTTGCAACGAGAGAGGAGGTGGGTGAGAATCCTGGAGAAACGCGCGAGAGAGAGAGAGTGGTTTCCATTCACGCGGAGGGAAAGACATCGCAGTCAGGTATTTTCGCGTCGCGGCAGAAAACGGACGGACCCGCGTGTACGCAGACACATCGTTTATGGGCGACATAAAACTTCACTTTCGCATTCCCTGTGAACACGGTCTGATGTTGGATGCGCGAAGCAGCATGATAATGTACGACGTGCTGGGCGTGATGCGCCGCGACGCGCCGCGACGCGCCACGGGACGCATTAAACCCCGGAAAAGAATCACACGTACCGTCGAGAGCTAGAATATAACCAGAAACAACCCCCGAGATCATCGGAGAGTGCTACTTCCTACATGCTCATTTCCGAAAGCTCTGGAGAATGGAATGCGTGCTCGGAGGATGCTGTGAGATGCTGCGTTAGACCTGTACATGTCCAATAAGGACACACATTGTTCTTACTGGTTGAAGACGGTGACAGAGACCGACTCCACGGTACTTCGAGATTGAGTGAAATAGAATGAGACAATCGGCATATCGTCGGCATCGCATGAAAACTTCCTAAGTCCATTTTTTATGAAAATTCAGCTTCCAGCTTCGTCTTGTTAGGTTCTTCAATTTCTATAGTTTGAGGGTAATAGTTCGGCGATGAGCTGTTAGGTAGCGCCACGACATCAAAATTTGGAATCTCCGTGTAAAGCAAAATAGTTTCGCTGTAAATCGTTTTCTTCCGCATCCTGTAAAATTTACTTCTTTGGACTTAGGCAATTTTCGTACGAAGCTACGGCTGTACTACGGCCCACCCCTATGACTCTGAGTCGTTTGCCCTTAGCTTTGACCATTTCGATCCCACCTTCCCGAGAAAAGAATCAGATATATCGTTCTAGCCCCCGATCAAGCTGATCCAACTATCTCTCGATTCGATTAATTCCGTTTGCGGTACCCGAATATCGTTGTTGGAGAATATGCGAGGTGATTCAGTGGGATCTTTGGTGAAACCGAAGGTCGCCTTGATAGTCCGCTAAAAAAAATGAATCGCAATAGAGGATCGATTAAAAGAACTGCACCGAAGCAAATAGGAAATAGAAGAGAAAACGAGAGACAATGAAATTAAATTTCTCGAAGTAGGATCTGAATGAGTTGAAACGAGAAAAGGAGGAATTCCTGCACAGTATGCGATTCGCTAGAGAAAAGCTTTCATGTTATCTCATTAACGAAACAGCAAAAGTAAATAACTCCGTAGAACGAACAGGAGCGAACGCAGAAGAAAAACGTGTTGCCTCTCAAGATAAATAATAAACAAACTAACCGAGTAGCCGCGTTAAAGTGGGAGAAGTTCAGCGAACTCGATTGACGTAGAGAGACATACACGCATACCTCGTACATTCTTCCGGGATTCTGCACCTCGCGCTTTCTCCAGCTGATTTACCGCAACCATGGGATGTTTGACGTCAACATATTTCCACGGCGCGGCGACGCCTGTGTGTGTGTGTGTGTGTTGCGCGCGGTGCCCGGCGATATGGAATGCGCGGAATTACACGAAATGAATGTCCGCGAGAGAAAGCAGGAGACGAGAAGAGAGAAAGAAGCAAAATACATAAACAGTCTGATACGTATCCCATTCTCAATTTGGAAGAGAAGATGTTTGATAGAACCTGCCATAGATAGCACTCGTCGTTCCACCGCTGCAATTATCGTTAGTCCACTGACGATTTCATATCAGCGATACAACTCACGCCAGCTGTATTCTATGGCTCCGTGTCCATTGACAGCGACATTAATTCCGAATTTGGGAGAGAGGATGTTTGACAGAAACTCTCACGGACACCACTCATCGTACCATCGATAAAATTATTGTTAGACCACTGACCACTTCGTATCACTGATACAACTCACGCCAACTGTATTCTATGGTGCCACGTCCATCGATAGCGACAATTAGGAATTAAATGAGCCCCCGCAAGAAATGAACATACAAATATAAATTCAATTCCGAATTTGAGGGGAGATGATGTTTGACAAAATCTCTCATGGACACCACTCATCGTACGACCGATACAATTATTGCTAGCCACTAATCACTTCGTATCAGCGATACAACTCACGCCAACAGTATTCTGTGGTGCCACGTCCATCGATAGCGACAATTAGGAATTAAATGTGTTCTCACACGGAGCGAACGTACAAATACAAGTTGAATTCCGAATTTGGGGGAAGAAGGTGTTTGACACAGAAACACCGTCGATACAACTAACACCAGCCGGCCCCGTTCACCTCGCAGCTGCATTCTATGGTGCCACATCCGGCGGTGGCGACAACTAGGAATGCATCCCCCCGGCTAATTGTGTGGCGATGCCGTTGCTCCGTCAGAAAATCGTCCGGGAATAATTTGCGGACGCTGCGTCGGTGTAGGGTAGCATTCGGCCGACGTAATACGGAATTATGCAATTCGAGTAACCGCATTTCCATTATGCAGTATTTACTCGCGGCCATGTATTCCGGCCGGTGCAATGTGCAGTCGCACATGTAACGGATGATGTAGGCGCGCGAGACGCTGCTGCGGCGGCGGAGCGGAGAGATAGCAACCAAGGAAAATGAGAAAGAGAGAGGAGAACGAGAGAGAGAGAGAGAGAGAAGAAGAGAAGGAAATAGAGGGAACACTTTGTGGCATGTATGCACCTGAATCGCGCCAGAGGATTCGGCGTTCCGTCGAAAATGAAATTACTTGCTCGTCCCCGGTCTCGCAGATATCGCGGGTCGCGCGCGACCTCGATCTCGAGGATCCTGAGATAAAATCATCGTTTTCCTCGGAGTGGTGGTTCGTGCTCGAGCGAATTACTGTTATTACGTACGTATTAATAGGAAAACGGGGCTGGCTTCCCGAGCCCCGTTTTCAGATGCATTTCTGGGTCGCGATGCTTCCTTCGTCTTACACACGCTGCGATCAAAAAGAATGTCCACGACGTTCGTTACACGCGCACATCGATTAAATTACATACTTCGGCCAATATTACTGTTCGCCATTTTTAACCGATATCCCGAACTCCGTCGTTCGGTTCTTTCTTCGAACCGATTAAATCCGAGAATCCTTGTTCCTGTAGATCGTCAGGTCGAATTGAATAGTATAATTCGGTTAGAAGGCTGGGAATTAAATCGCAAGGGGTTAAAGTGCCACAATTTTCCAGATCCCAAGCGTTTCCTTCTCACGACGATCATTCTTTTCCTTTGCACCGTTTGCGGAAATACGCTTCGCGCGAAAATCGTTTGAAGAGAGAAAGGAAGAGAGAGAAGGGGGCTATTCGAGAGGGTTAATCGAGTGGGCGTGCGGGGGTGTGGGAAAAAATCTGGATCCCTCCCTAGCGTTTAACGGCCGGCGAATAACCAGCCAATATCCGGGGTCGTTCTCCGCGATTTATTCTCACCGTCAATTACAAAATATTTTCGCAATTTATGCGGCATCCGGCGGTGATTTACCGCGACGCGTATATATCGCGCGCACCGCCGCCCGCCGCGCCGCGCCGCGCCGTTCCACGCGTCGCGTCCCGTATGAAATATTTTTAACGCGCCGTTATTTACGGCATGATTTCGCCCATTTATGGCGGAGCGGAATAGTCGCCCGCGATGCGGCGTCGCGACGCTTTCTCTTCGATCCCTTGACTCGAAAATGAAACAGAAAATGAATCGCGATGCCTCGTCTTTTTCCTCTCGCCTGGACTTACAATTTAATATCGGATCTATCGAGCAATGTTGTTATACAATTCTGTTGACGTCAGACCGTGCAACTTGACTACGCGACGTGGCCAAGAAATTTCGAAAAGAAATTGCAGAGAGTCTATTAAAAGTTGCTTTTACAGTTTCTAAGCTCCTTTTACGGCCAGCGACACGATCCCGTAAAGAGACACCGAATGGAAGAAAATGGAAAAAAGCACCGAGGACGAACGATAATCGGTTTCGATGGGGAAACGGTATTTTACGAGCAGTTGGTAATTAACAGAGGCAACGTTTTATCGCCGCTGGAGGTCCGGAGTCGTTCAATTTTGTACGAGCTTTAATTGCTGGTACACCGCACCGACACACGCTCTTTCTCTCTCTCTTTCTCTCGTCAGATGTTCTCTTCTTTGTGCAAGCTCCCGTGCCCCGCGGTTTCGAATAGTTTGCAGCTTGTCCGCGAGGCTACCTCGAAATCGAACTCGACGAGAGCGCACAGTTTGTTTCGAAACAGGCCGTCGAACCAAAGCTCTCCCCAGGCTCGCACGGTCGCTTCCGGATCAGTTTCGATCGTTTTCGGCCGCGTGTTAAAAACCATGTTTGCTCGCTTTTTCCTCCCTTCCCTTTATTTTACTCTTTTCCCAACGCATATCGTCGCCGAAGGACTCTCTCCAACCAGCTTTTGTACAGTATCGGTTAACATTAGGTTTACGCACCACTGAAAGTCGCTATTTGACATTACTTCGTCGAAATAACGCGAACGTATCATCCAAATTTTTAGCCATTTTTTAAGTAGCACATGCCTAAACAAATTTCATGAATATCGAATATCAGTGAAATGTCCACAGAATTGTATAGGGGCTCTAAAAAAATGTATAAAGAGTCCACAAAGTGTACGAACGGTCGACAAAAGAGCCGAATAAAGTTCGCAAACCGCTTCTGTACATTTACCGCGACAATGCCTCACTTGTTGCGTTTAAACAAATTGTTAAAACAACTGTAGAAGGGAAATAATGTCCCCTGCGGTGACCAAGGGTCGAAATGGTTAACCAGTGGGATAGGAAGCACAATTTTCCAGTCTTTGTTCCGCGCGCCCGGACTACATGTATGTACGTCCGGTAATTATAATGTTCCGCGGCTTTTGCGAGGGCGAGATCAAAAACACTCGTTCGAGGGAATATTTTAGGGCACTCTTCGGTATTACCCGGAACGAAGAATCTTCCCTCTCTCTCTCTTTTCTCCGTTCTCCAAAGGCAAGGGAGAGTCTCGAGTAAAAGAAGAGCGCCCGAGGCACCGTAAAAGGCCACTTACGCTCGATTCCTTGATTCACGTGCGTCGGGAGCGTATAAAAAATCTGTAACTTTGCCTCTGCCTTATATACACCGTCATGAATTCTTGAGAGGTTAATCACTGTGCTACAGCCTTTGTGCGCGTCATTCAATCCAATCAAATTACAGCACCGAGAGATTCTTCGCGAGATGCACCGATGTATGGAAAAATAAGATATTTATTCGCAGGTTTAGTCGATGACACGACAAATAGACTGAATAGATTTGACGCATTTACGACAAAAATGAGTAGGTGTAATTTAACACATTCAAAAGTACGTGCAAAAGTGCACTCGCAGCTATTTCATCTCGAAAATTAAACATATTTCTTCAGACCTAGAATAATTCCACCTTATATGATTTTTATCTTTTCATGAATACGAAATTGATATAATACCTTGTACGTAAGTGTTTAGTCATTGATTATTTACCAACATGTTTTTAATAATGTAAACAATATTTTGAATAATCGTACATCAATTGTTAGTGGTAACTCTCGCTCTCTCTCTCTCTTTCTCTCTCTCTGTGTCGCCAAATAAATGTCTATGTCACTTCGGTTTACTGAAATTCAGGTGTAAAATGTTTATTTTGCGTAAAGAACCGCTGTGTAACGATAAGTAACCTCGGAAATGGTAGATAGTAATAGGACAGTGTCTTTTGGTGTTCCAAAAATCTTGTACTTTTTACGTTTTTGGAACACCCTGTATCGGTCTGTACAGCTTTTACCGATCCGTCACCGACGAAATTGGAATATCGTGACGGAATATGCACCGTTAACGGCGAAATAATGGCGCGGCGCCCGAACCGAGCCAGCACGCGATACCCTGCCAGCGGATAAAAGTTACGAGGCCATAGAGCCACGCTAACCCTATCGATTTGGCCCGCCATTACGGCCCCTAAGATGCAAAATGAATTACATACAAAAGTCTATCCACCGACAGCTTCCACTTATATGCGAGACTTTCGTTTCTATGCACAGTATGGTATACAGGAAAGAGTCGGGTGCTATCAATTTTGTGTGCTGGTAATATCAGGTCGTTCGTAAAGTAATATTCGTTGTTCATATAGTTATTACTGTGTTTGTTATTCTACGCGTCTTATTTTAAATCGCGAAATCCTGGTATTTTGATGCGGTGCAAATTGCATTTGAAAGAAAGTCGTAAAAATTCTACGAGCATGTATCTTTGAGTTTCCTGAAAAATTGCAAAAGATCATAGAATAAAATGCCATAAAACTCATTCTAAATGGTACAAAATTGGCTTTCATTTTCCCTTGAGAAAACGAAATGACTTTCCGAACGACCCAACAGTTTACTATTATATTACGAGACGAATGTTTCTCAACACGCTCCGTCTGTTATGGTTGAAGCCAGCGTTGCACGAGGATCGTGATATTCCTGTTCAACGGTTCGAGAATTCCGTCTAGGTATTTCACGGCGAGGCCGCGTTTTCGGCGCGCGTTTCCTTCGCCCCTTTTTCTAGCCTAGTTAATTTTACGGCTCGTTGCCAACGTGGGGTTGCGATTCGACGAACGGAGCTTCTAATTTACACCCCTGAAATGGCCCCGCTACTTTTACTACGAACATTCTCGACCGTCACACTGATTTACACCTTTCCTCTTCGTCCTCGAGGCGCAATTCTTCGGGGGTGGATCCCGTGAATCGATGAAACCGGATCAACTCACACTGGAAAATACGAAATATTTCTATCTGAATTCTTAAGGAAACTCGAGGCCACATATCAGGCATATAAATGAATTCCTGGGAGAAAATACAGGGTGATCCATCAATCGTGATCATAGCAAATTTGTTGTCAACTCTTTTTATTCATGATTTTTCAAGCTCACCTTCAATTTTATGCAAATACACCTATCATTTGTTTACGCCTATCTGTTACAGGATTTCACGACGAGTTCGATAAGTAAAATTACAGAAAAAAAGAATTGATTTTCAATTTTTTTTCGAACAAAATTTACTATAATCAAGCGAAAGCTCTCTTGAAACCGTGCTACATCTCATAAAAACGTTTTCGACCGGACGTCATATAATATAAAATTGAAGGAAAAGAAATGAAATCGAAAAAACGAACTGTAAAATTCATGAAATATAAAATCGACCAAATCCATTGCAGAGAAAATTTGAACAGGCTAACGCATCGATTAAGTGCACGTGCGCGCCGGAGAATCGCTCAAAGAATAATTACAACGTTCTACAGTTCGTTTTAACGAGTCTCGGTTACTCCGGTGATAATTTCAGGCGAGTCTCCGTTTTCTCCTGGCCGCAACGCGGTGGAACACGGTGCAGCACGGTTGCAGCGCGTTGCAGCATGCACGAAACGGGGCGCGGGTGGGATCGGAATCAACGCGATGGCGGTCTCGCGGGACTCGATACACGAGCGTTGTTTCCGCGAAACTTTAGATTACAGTAGAAAACTGCGGCCGGTCGCGGCAAGCTCGTGAAATAGCAGCCGGTGTCGCGTTATCGCGCGATACAGCCTCCCGCGGTGCAGCAATTAGTTAGCATCCGGGGTACCGGACCCCGGAAATTACAGGAGCAGGCCGCGGCTCCGCGGAATTGCGAATAAAATCGCCACCGTACTTGCAAAGTCCTGAGTAATGGCGAAGATACCGATTCGTTCTTTGCAGAATTAACACGCCAGGCTAGCTCGCCACGTTACACGATACTGAATTCGCTAATATTTCCAAGCTCGTGCAAGGTCCATGTATCAGGAATAAGAGAAACGCGCAGATTTGTAAACAAATTAATAAAACTACATATCGTGTTCAATAGACAGAATGCAATTCTGAGCTGTGTCGAATTCATTGCTGGTACGACTCGATCATTTTTGAGGACGCAACGATGCTATGAAATTTCCTTCGAAAAAAGGTTTTCCGGGAAACGTAAACGAGCTTTCGAGTGTACCACATTAGCGGAATTCACGAGATCATAACAAATTTGTTGTCACCTCTTCGTTCACATGATTTTTCAAGGTCACCGTCAACTTTTTGCAAATACACCTATAATTTTTTGCGCCTGTTATACGATTTCAAGACGAATTCCGCGGAATTGCGAATAAAATCCCCGTAGAACATGCAAAGTCCTGATGGCTGTGCCGCCAGACTATCACGGATTATTTAACAAATTAATAAGACTACTGTGTCGAATACATTGCCGGTACGACTAAATCATTTTTGAGGGCGCACAGCGAAATTTCCTTTGAGGAAAGGATTTTCGGGAAACGTAAACGAGCTTAGCTAATCAACCGGCAGCCGCCACGGCGCGTTTCAAGTGTATTATTTTAGTAGTTTCCGGGACAGCGGCAAATCAAGGGACGAACTTTTCCTCTGATTAAATCACTGCTCCGAAACTGCAAACCGGGGGAGCTGTGTACCTTTGAGTCGCAGTCCCAAGATTAATATTGATTCTCCGTGGTGGGGGTACGAGGGGAGGGGCCAAGCATTGAATGCCAATGGCGTCTTCGTACCGCGATTCGGCCCGAATCGAGTTAACGGGAATCCGTTTAAGAGAAACTTTTAAGCGACTTCCTCGAGATTTATCTCGGCCGAGGGAACTTTCACCTTCGTGGCTCTGGCCCGCATCGATCCATCGAAAGGAACATTCTAGATCCCGATACTTCGCGTTGACCTAACATTAATTGGGGCATCCGACGTCGCGCAACTGCGTGTTCTCGCAAAATAAAGATACAAGAATAACAACCAACTAAAAGTAAGCCCATAAATATCCTCGCAGAAGCGTGTATATCTATATTCCCAAGTTAGTGCACTCGATTTACATTAGAGTACATTGCCAGCACGTACGTTATCTTTACCGAGGTCCAAAGAAGAGAAACTTGGTAAGAAAGTTGCAGGCGTACAGGTTCCAGTTCGATGCGTCGGAACTTTTTGACCAAAGAAGCGAGTTTCGAATCCTGTGGGGATTTTCATTTCCTGCTTCCTGACTCCTTGCGGAAAGGAAAGAGCGCGGAGAGTCTCTCTGTCGGTTGAATATTAATTGAAAAATTCCTGAACCGGAACTCTCGCCGGTAGAAACGCAGCGATCGAGTTACCCGCGCCGGATAAATAATAAATTGAGCAGCGTCTCCCGGGAAATGAAATGAAAATGTAAATGGGAAATTATGGACAGCGACAGTATAGCACAGTATACTATAGTTGTCGCGAAGAAGGTCAATGGAGAATTTCACGAGTGAGGAAATATCGAGTGAGGCAGAAATCGTTCTTGGAGTCGATGAAATATAAAATCGATGTTCACAAGTATTTTCTACATATTTTCTACATTTTCATTCAAAAAATTATAATTAGATTGTATCGAATAGCAACACACTGGAATGTAACATAAATTTATTTTGTCTTCTAATATATTTAATATGTTGAAAATAATATTCTTCCAATGTTTTTACCGTTTTAAATGATATCTGCTCATTTTTGTCATAAACTCATACAATCCGCGGTCTCGTAATGACACATCGTTTAAAGGTGGGGTAAAAAGGTAAAGTAAAAACCGAGAATTAAAATCGCCACCATCAAAAATGAGAAATTAGTTGTTTAAAAATGAAAGATTCGGATCGCAGTCGACGCAATAACGAACATCCGCGTTCCAAGGATTAATTAAAGTCCGGCCCACATCCTCGACGAGACAACGCGGCGGTTGACCAACGTAATTTCATTGTACTCGTTGTTTGTTCCCATTCGCGCCATTGCCCGAGAAATTCCTCGAAGATCGCCGGCCATTAAATTCTCCGCGAAAAACCACGGGAACGCTATAACAGCGCGCGTATATCCTCCAGGATGTCATCAGGATGCGCTCGCGCGTTCATTTAAATTGCATTAAGGAAAACAGCCCTTTAAATTACCTCTCGCGATATCGGACAGTGGTAGAAGAAGAGGAGCCCGGCGAAGATAAGCTCGCTAACTGAAATCGCGACGACAGCTGAGACGCGCGTTACTCTTCGCCGGAGACAGCTCCGGAAAAGAATTAAGGTCCTGTCCGGAGAGGAATCCTTTCTTGAGGATCGCAGGAAGCTCTGAGCCACTTGGATTTACCAGGAAAAAATCGCGGTAAACGGCGTTGATGGACCCAGCATTCTGATTGCTATTGACGAACTTGGAGATTTCGTGATTCACGGTATGCTCGACCTTTTTAGACTTCTTTTATTTATCATCAGACTTTGTGGAACTGGTTGATTCTCTTTAGATTTTTGTTTTTGTCGAGCGGTGCACGATTCTGAAGTATAGATTTGTGCGTTTTGTACGTAAATATTTCGGCTTCGAGTAGATATTTTTTAATTATCGTCGTGGAAATTATTCATTTGATAGACGTGTGCTCTGAGAGATGTTTTCAGAATTTCTTTTTTTTTTGAAGAACGAAGCAAGATTTCGGAATGCCACATTACGGGTTTTGCGCGTGAATGTTTAAGCTTCGATTCAAGATAAATTACAGCCAGATCGGACGGCGCATAATGCAAATATCAATGGTCGAAAGAGCACGATCTCTCAATTTGAACTCCATAATCGCATAATTTCCCCAATGGAATCGATTCGCGAATTATAGGGGGAACAAAAGTACCGAGCGGATGGCCAATAATTAAACAGAGCCTTTCATCGGCACGAGAACAGAAAGCGGCTAGAAAAGACAGAAAAAAAGTGCAGAATATTACTACGGCCGATCGGAGGAGGCCTCGGCGCCGCGTCCGTTTTCCTGTTTCCCGTTCGCGAGAAAGGGGCTGCTGGAGTGCTCGTTAAATATTCCGCCGTCGAAACACTCAGCGCCACTGTTTATTTTCTAAACAGCCGCGGAACGCCGGGACTATTTCCTTTAATTGTTAATCTGCATGGCAAACAGCGCCGGCAAATACGAGACGGATGCCCCGTTAATTCCGTAAGACGGGGACAGTGTAAATACTGCACGATCATTCTGTCTCCTTCTCTCTTAATCAGACGCCGCCTCTCTCTCTCTATTATAGAAATATACACGCGCGTTTGTACCATAAACGATTTTACATGTGGACCAGTCGCTTTGAAACTGAGACGGCCATTTTACTCCGCTCTCGGATGAACGAGCGTTCAAAATCCCTAGTTCTCTTCAGATGAGTTGTATTGAATTATTATCTATACTAATTAATTCCTGGCTCGCACAATGAGCCAAACGTAACTTCATTGTTCCAAATACGTTGTAAAATGTATTCTACTTTCCAAAACAATCTCCATCATTCTCATGCATTTACTCTATCCTACAAATATTTAATCATTGGTCAATACGGTGGCGGAAAAATTTTCATGAAATTTAAATTATTAGTTGTACTAAAAAATTTGACATTACATTAAATTATTAGATGTACTGATTAATTCGTGGCTCGCACATTGAGCCAATTACAACTTCATTGCTCCAAATACGTTGTAAAATATATTCTGCTTTCCAAAACAATCTCTATTATTTCCAATGCATTTACTCTGTCTTATAAATATTTAATTATTGGTCGATATGGTGGCGGAAAAATTCTCATGAAATTTAAATTTTTAGTTGTACTAAAAAATTTGACATTAAATTAAATTATTAGATGTACTGATTAATTCTATTATTTCCAATGCATTTCCTCTGTCTTATAAATATTTAATCATTGTCCGATATGGTGGCGGAAAAATTTTCATGAAAATTAAGTTATTAGTTGAACCGATTAATTCGTGGCTCGCACATTGAGTCAATCACAACTTCGTTGCTCCAAATACATAGTAAAATATATTCTGCTTTCCAAAGCATTGTCGCCATTATTTCCATTGCATTTACTCTACCCTACAAATATTTAATCCGTCGATCCGTCTAAATAGAGCAATTTTGAAACTGACACAGAACAGAGGCATCCGGGAAATTTGCGACTCGGTGACAAACTGGCCGAAATCGATAGTCGCCGACAATAATTCGATCGAACTATCTACTGGATGAGAAGTTCGGGTATGGGAGTAATTGCCGGTATACGGGCGAACTCGCGGCGGGTAAACGAGCTCGTCGAACGCGGTTCCGGATCGGACACGGCTCTCCTAAGAAATTCGCGAAGTGCTGGAAAGTTTCGCCGTGCGAAACGACCCGTCGCGTCGCGCGAACCCGCGCTCGCTTTTCATCGAGTTTCCACGGGGAAATTGTTTCCCGTGGCGAGCGTAAACTCCGGTCTCCGTGGATTTTCCTTTCTATCGATCCTTGCCACCGAGATTCGCGTTATTATTTCCGTGGCTGCACGGCGAATGCGCGCAGCGAAATCAATTGACTTGAAATTTGTAGAGGATCTTCATCGCGTACCCTGTCGCTTTTTTCGTATTGTTTTAACTATATATATAACTCGTGCAATTTCGCTTGTTTATGCTTGAAAAAAATTGTATATGCACTGCAAATGCTCGTAAATGCGTATACGAATTCCCAGTCCGACAAGCTTCATAGTTCTTCTACGAAAAATTCCTAAAACTTGCTAATGAAATGCCACTGAAGATCACGAAATCTCTTTGGGGTGTAGTCTATGAATAAAAACACATATGACTTGTGCAATTATGCTTGTTCGTGCTTTAAAAAAAATGGTGTGCATACTTCAGACACCCACGAATGTGCAAAATCCTACTACAGAGAGTTTAGGAGTTTTCCTACAAAGAATGGCTAAACATGCGCTGGAATAGACTGTCGAGGAACGTTACATGTTTCACGGTGTGCAGTCGGAATTAGGTTCTCGTAAATGGAAGGAGCGTGGAATTCTGGGGCGGGACATCTTGCAAAGGGTAAACCAGACGGGGATGATGGAGAACAAGGGTGGCTAACCCCCCCGCGGTTCGCTACAGTAATAATTAACCCGGCGCGAACGTGTTATCGCGATCTGACCCGCGCTGTAATCCCGCCGCGGAATTAGGATTTATTGCCGGCCGTGACACGGAACTTTTCATTAACTATTTAAAGGTAGTATGAGTGAGAGAAAGGGAGCTGGAGGGAGAGAGAGAGAGAGAGAGAGAGAAGACAGGAGAGTAGTCCCAACAAACTTCCGTGGGAGGAACCGTGAAAAATGGATCGCGTTAGAGAGCGGAGTTTGAGGCGCGGTACAAATTACCGCGAGATTACGGCGAACGGAGACAAATGGCCCCTTCAGACCGCTCTCCGGGTTAACCCGGAGCCAGACAGCTCCAAGACGCGCGTATCTAATTGCAGGTGCGCGCCGGTGGACACGGCTGCCTCGCAATCGGATTAAACGGAAGTAAATGGCACCGTGGAGTGTCTCCATTCGGATGGAGAGCTCCCGGGGATATTCGACTGTACGACAGAGAATAGTCGAGCAAGAGGATTCTTTTCCTCGAGATCCCTTGATCGGAGGATCTAGCCTTTTTTGATGAATCTCTCCCTCCCCCATTGTCGTAAGAGAGTTGCTTGCCTCTTTAGGAAATTCTGTTGTCCTCGAGAGCAGTTTAATATCGTCCGGATTTTCTGGGGTTTGAAGGGTTCGTCGGGGATTTTCTTGAAGACCGGGGGATGAGATTTTCAAGAGCCGCTGCTGCGTTTTGTGCTTCGATGCGGTATTTCGTAATTTTAGACAACGTACTGGTCGAGGCTTTGGAAACTGACGCGAACAGCGAATAATATCCATAAAATTTCGTGTAACGTAAAATAGTATTATTTTAATCGTCTGGTGCATGCAATGAAATATGCTCATTCTCTTCTGTAGCCATGAATTGCAACGAAGAATGCACAAATATTTGAAAATAATGCTCGACTAAACACGAAACATGATGCATCGAGTAAAATATTTCACTTCGTAATTTCATAAAATTATTATTATGTTGTATAGAACATTAAATGTATGATATCTCGCAAATGTACCGATCCCTGTTCCGTTTGAAAAATCCAGGTTCTGTAATAATAATTACTGGTTGGTTGAAACCATAGTTTCAAAAGGTTAGCTACAGGCAATTTTCATTTCTGGTAACTCGTTTGTACAGAAAGCAGTTGCACAATAGTAAAAAAAGTGATAATGGATCGATCCCAATCTGCTCGAATTGGAGCGTCGCCTATATTCGCGCCATTGTGCCATTCTTTGAAGCAGCTAATGATAAAAAACAAAGCGAATTGCGCACGAATGAAAGTGACGTGTCGCCCTTTTGAAGCGCGACCAATGGTGTAATGGTGAGCATGGAAAAAATTCAACCCGAGATGCGACGCGTCACTCTAATGGAGCCGACTGACAGTGGAACAGGTCGATCAATAGTCAGACACAGGCTACTCGATCGGAGGGCATGCTTAAAATCCGCGTGCGAGCGTCAACCTTTCCATCCCCATCGGAATAAGCTCGACGACACCTGAGGTACAGCTTTGTTTCACCTTAATTGGATCGTCGTCGAAAATCTCGAACATAAATCCTCGGTGTCAACACTCGCAAAAATCGTAAGAAACACTGTCAATTTTTTCTTCTGAAAATTATTATTGAAATCGTAGGAAGGTCTTTGCAAGGGACTAACGTATGAAATTAATATACGTTTTGTGCTCGAAATTCACCCTTCTGCAAATTAATTTCACCCGTTAAGTACATTTAAAATAAAAATGATTGATTTATTTCTTTATTTCATAAACTTAATGAATTTTTAATTACTCGACTGTGGATCGTCATGCGTTTATAGGAAAATTTTGAAAATTGAAGATGTTATACGATTTCTATTCTTTAAAATGATTAAAGGAAGAAAGAAAATTCGCAGAAGAAGATCCGCAGTTTAGTAAATACTTTTACAGTATTTGATTTTTGCAATAAATAATATTTTGAATTTTTTAACAATTAACTTACGTTTGATTTGATTTTCTTACAGTTATCCCGAGATAAGTTATACTGCTCTGCTATTAATAGGTAAATTTTCCCAAAACTTCCTCACTTTTATTTCATTAATGCGAAACACATACGCGAGAAACCTAACGTAACATCGAAAAATCATTGTTTACCTTGTCATTTCATCGATCTTTCACTACTGTGTGTCAATTTGATACCGAGGGACAGATTTCAGTCCGTGAAATGTGGAACGGATGAGGGTTAAAAATACTTTATTTGTAAACGGTTGAAATTGATTTGGAAAAGGGTGAAATTCGTTTGCAGAACCAGTAACGAGTAGCGAGAGAAACCGTAATAAAAATAATTGAACACCGTTTTCAATCGCATCGCGTCCTCCCACCACACGCGAAAAACAAAGATACCGGGTGACTTCGGTCCCAACTCGTTTTAATCTCGTTCGGAAGACACGGGGTAGGAACAGAAAAGGAGATAGATCGTCGTTGAAAGACAAATATTTGAGGCGAGCGACGACTCGATTGCAGGAGACCATATCCTCGCTTCTTCCTCAACTTCCTACCTCGGAATCCTTCGGAAACTCGCGACTCGACTTGATGTTTCTGTCCGTCGCAACGACGACGACGACGACGACGACGACGACAACGACCGCAGCGCAGAAATGATCATTCTCGAGATTCCTGGAGCTTCACGGACTAGAAGACGACGCAGTGTTCGGTCTCTTACAGTAGTCGGCAGAAAATTAACAAATTCATACATAAACTTGTCCGAGCAGAATCCAAAAATAAAAAGGAATAAAAAAGACTAAAGCAGTTTACCGACGACAGAATCGCAAAACCGTGCAGCATTTCTAATTAGAGTCCGAGAGAAATTAGACTCTCACCATAGAGATTCCACCTGGCGAAGAAACAATCATGGCACCGAGCACTCAAAGGCGTGTCTTCTTTCGAAGATGAGAGAAAACCAGAGAACGAGAGAGAGAAAGAGACAGGTCGCTTTTGTTCGCATTTGGAACTCACGCTCTCCTAGAACAGCCCGTCGAACGGTATAACGTATCTTTAAAGAACCCGTGTCCCGGAAACTCTCGCGATCAAAGCTACTTACTGCACGGCGAAAGCTCGTCTCTCGGAGATAGAAAAGGGATTATCTTTTCGGTGTAGGCTCGCTCCCCTCTTACCTTGCGCGGCCGTCGGCTCTGCAACAAAGAGACAAACACGATAGTTAGTGCATGGATTCGTGGCTGCTTTACTTACTGCGATTAACACGGACACGTGTTCCCTCTTTCTTTCACTCTTTCATTCACCGTGTCGCTCTCATTCCATCTTTCTTCCCTCGTTGCCGAGCAATTAGGCAAAAAGCCTCCGCTCAATGAAAATTCTCTGCTCCCCGAACAATTTCCACTACCCTCTCTCTTACTCTCGAATAATCTAACGGGATCGGCGAACGGGCCATTTCAACGCGATCGATTAATCGAAGCCCTGCCTTTTGTCCTGATTAAACTTAGATTAATTGTCCCGGAGAGAGGTCGGTGCGAACAGCGTTGCCTCTCTCGTCATTCATCACGTTTACTATTTTTTTTAGAGTTTTGCAGGGTTCTGTGGATGAAAGAGGGTGCAGCATTTGGGAATTTTTATAAGCGGAACTGATGAATGTGTTTGAACCTTTAGAGAATGTAAAGGCATGTTTTTCTAAATGCAAAAATAGTGACCCCGTACGAAGCAGTTTAATCGGAAAGCTGCGATATACAGCCAGCATAAATGTATATTGTTCGAAAAAGCTATTGTGATTTCGCGAAATAAATAATCAAAAGGATTTTTAATCCGTACGAGTGTGTCGGCTGTTGTCTGAACTACAACGAACGAGAATTAGCGGGAAATGAAAACCAGCAGCTTCTGAAATACACAAAATCCGCAGTTTTCATTTCCGTCCGAGAATGTTTGGATCATTTTGTTTGTTATCAAATATGGAGTTTGTGTATTTATCGAATACAAAAAGAGGCTGCTCCATATCGAATGATCTATATTCGTCACGGCTCTTCAGCTCGGAAATATGGAATTGGAAAGTATACACAATTAACGCGCCGCAAGTGTGTTCCGTTTACTTCAAATATTGTTTAACCATCTCCAAATGTTACATTTCGAGAGTATATAGTACTCTACAAAAAGAAAAACGTTTAAACAGCCTGAAAACATTTAAACAGAGAGATACCGCAAAAATGTATGAAGTTAAAAATTCAACGTTGTTTGCGATATTAAATTCTCCTAGAATAAAAGCTAAGCTGATAGAAAAAAAACACAGTTTCGAGTTCCCGGCATTTTCAGCAGAAAAATCTACAGACCCATTGCAGCCTACCACCCAATATCGAAACACATACAAAATTGGACTTCGCATCGTGGCGGACGGAATTAGCGACTGACCAGTATCCCGGTCGCTTCGAACATTTTTCTAAATGTAGTCAAACGTATCGAATATTATAAAAGAAAATACATTTTATTTGACGGAGCTCGGCGTCATAAAAAATATATGTCATTTTATACAGAAAAATCATAGAAACTGTGCAAAGTCGAAAAATTGATTCGATATATTCAGAATTGGATATTTCGAAAACGAAAAGCGACAGAGAGAAATGGTTTTTGAAATTTCACATTGACCGTGCAAAAGACTAGACCTGCCCGATTGAACATTTCAATAGAAAAAAATCGACTCCGTTCCACAATATAAAAAATTATCATCGAACGAGCGGCTCGATCGCTTCAAACAATTTTCAAATCCCTCAAACCTGGACAAAATAATAAAACCATTTCCTGTGAAAAAAACGCGTTTAAATATGTATCACAATAAACTGGCCAACACAAATCCGCGCGACCAAATTAAATCCGCCGAAATCAAAGGCGCCGGTGGAAAAATATTTTTCAAATTTGCATCGGCCGCAGAAAAAAATCCGCAGAGCCTATCAAACACCAAATTCCTGGGAAAAATAAAAAAGTGAAAGAGCGAAACTTCCACTGCCCCTTTGCCGGCCGATATTTGATTAATTAATGCAGCGCGCGGGTTATTTCGCGATCGATCGATCATTCTCGTGTAGGGAGATCGTGCGGAAAGAGCACTAACAAAATTCCACGTTGGAAATTGTCGTTTCTAGCGATGACATCCGATTGTGCGAAAACCAGTCGAGAGCCATTCGTTCGCAAGCGTGGCGCGATTAACGCAAATATCATGGAAGCGTCGAGGCTCGTTAATTATTCAACGCGTGGTCGAATTAATCCGAATTGGTTCGTCAATTAAGGGAGTTGGGGGGGGGGTGGAAAGAGGAGAGAGAAAGAGAGAGAGCGGAGGTGTTAACCCTCGCGAGCCGGAGATTTAATTAAACGATCGTTCAAGGGATCAGCCGGATGGATCCTGCTCGAATAACAACGGAAATACGATCAACGGTGTCGATAACAGGTCCGGGACCGGTTAATCGCGTTACCCGGTCGACACGATCGATCGATCCCGTTCATTCGATTCTTTCCCTGCTGGGAAGCACTTTTGCGCGGAAGCTGAAATGGAAGTTCGCGAGATTAAAACCGGACAAATCTCCCGACCAGCGAAGGTGCTGATTGCACTTTTTCAGCTGAAGATGTCTCCAACCACCTATAACGCCATGTCCTTCGAGCGATCTTGAGTACAAAAATTTATAAACACTATGCAATTGATGGAAATTGTGAAAGAGTTCTGATAGAAGTATTAACGAGCGAAAATATCTAGATTCATTGAAAAATTTGCCGCTTCGAACAAGATAATATTTCCCTTAAAAAACGAGCGATATAGAAGACATTCGAGTTAGGTGGGACACCCTGTACATTGTTAGAAGTGGTGGAATTATTTCCGTGACAAAGTATCGCGAATCGTGAGAACCAACTCGCATAATATCAAGGTGTCGTGCGAGCACGCGTCGCATCGCGAACAGAACAATTTCGACGGTCTCGGTGACAGCGGAACAACAGAGTGCGGCTCGAAAAAGCTCGATGACAAATCGATTCGGGTGCAGCAGTGTCCCCGAACGATATCGGAATCGACTCCGGGTTCGAGAGACGCGATAAAGAGGAAAATCGCCGCAAGGTTCCGCAAGCGTGGCGCGGTTCGTTAGCCGTCGCCGAGAGATCGAAGGGGTGTGCAAAGGCAATTTCTGGCTTCTGGAGGGTGACTGTCGGTTATCTGATCGGTATAGAAGGGCGAGAGCGAACGAGAGAGTGAGAGAGAGAGAGAGAGAGAAAGAGAGGGAGAGAGAGACCAGCAGGTTGCGCGGAACGTAATGCACTTAGGGTAGATTGGGGCGTGCGATAGTCGGGTTAGAGGCGGGTAAAAGAGAGTGGATCGCGGTGTACGTGTACATCGGAGGGTGTAGAACGGTGTAGAAGGGGATTGGCGGAGGATTAAGAGAGAGGGATGCGGAGAGGGAGAACGTAGCTGGAGAAGCGAGAAGTGGCCGAGGGGAGAAAGTAGGCGAGAAGACACTTGATTCTCTCCGGCTCATTTGTCTGATGTTTCTCGCGCGTCCTGAAGCTTCTCCCCACCCCCGTAACTTCCGTCTCTTTCCACCCCCGCGACCCTTAGACCAGTAGCTGGTTGCGGGACCAGCGAGTGCACTCTTTTCGATTTACTGACAGGGCAGAATGAAAAAAAGGAGAACAGCCCCGTGACAAAAGCGTCCCTCGCACCCTCTTCCATCGGATCTGGGTCATCGAACATTCGTTTTCTTTGGGTCTTCTCTCAATTTCTGCTGGTTATTAAGGGGTAGACTCTTTTTCCAAGATTGCAAGGGTCTTCTCATTACACGATAACGCGAAGATGGGCTATTTCAGTAGTCGAAAGCGCTAGATGAAAGATCGATCTAGGCCGCGATCGCTCTCAAAAGTCCTTTTTTCCATTTACTTAATTATATGTATTATTACATTTAGTAATTGCGTAATGCATATTACCCTGCCGAACGATCGTAAACGTAAAAGTAGGACATTCGAGGGCGACTGCGACCTAGATCGATCTTTTATCTAGCGCTTTCGACTGTGGAAAATCCCATCGTTGCATTATCGAGAAATGATATTCTGGAAAATCCTGGAAACGAGTTGACCCCCTTAATCATCGCAAAATCCACGATACAGCCACCAGAAAAATGGTTCGCGTGTTTCCTTGCACTTTCCGTGCAAACACCGCCTATTGGCTTCTGTCGGTGTCTCGTGTTCATTTAGCATGTATTTAGCAAACGATATGTCGCCGGGTACAGCATCCACGGCGATTACGTAGTCTGGGCCTTGTTTCTCGTACGCGATCCCATAGCCCATAGCCCATAGCCGAATATCAAGGCCGGTAAAAGCCGTAAAGCCGATTACGCGATTCCACAAATTGCATCGCTTTGTCCGTGTCCCGGCCGGTCGGAAAACGAGAGAGAGGGAAGCAGCATCGCAACACGGCGTTGATGTTGATGTTGATGTTGATACGCAGCTGTATGCCTGACACTTTGAGCTACGGCCTACCCAGCGAGATGCATGCATCACCGGCGCTAATGCCTTCCACCTCGAAGCTTGCCAATGGCAGAACGCCTATGTCAGTACTGCCAAACTGTTTCTTGTTCTGTGCACGCCGCCTCGAGCACTGACAACGTTCTCCTAATTTTCCACCTAGGAAACCATCGGTTTCCAGGGAAATTCACCTTGCGCCTTCTTTCAACGTCAAAATTGTTTTTTCTTGCGTCCTATATAGTAGACGGCGCGAAGAACACGTTCTCTAAAGAAACAAATTAAAAGTTTCGTAAACTATTGTATTCCATATATGGAGGGGATGATTTTAGATTTAAATCATATACGTTTGATCATCATCGAAAGTCAATATTTTTCTTCTCGAAGGAACTACAGGTCCGAAGTGAATCGTCGTTTTAAAAAAGAACTTTGAAGTTTTGTTAACTATTTTATTCGATATACGAAGGCGATGATTCTACATTGAAATCAATCAGATTGATCCGGTCTGATCTACGATCACAGAGCACGCAACGCCACCGGTTCAATTCACCATCGCTAATGACACCGCGATTCATTTTTTACGGACGCCATTAACGCGCGTCCAATCAACGTTTCATAGGCGCGTTCGGTCTTAATCCTACGGGCTTTGACTTTTACCGAACAACTCATCCGAGGATCCTGCGAATATCCAGCTTTCGTATTCGCGATTCAGCAAAACGCGATTGATACCGGCCCGACACTGAGCCGATGAAAAATCTTCTGTGAGCTGCTAATTAATTGCCGAGCCGCTATTCCTTTCTTCGAATCAAGCCTTCGAACTGCCAATCTATGTGCGCACGGCTAATGCAATAATTTTTCGCACAATTTGACCCTTCGTTTAATAGGAATGGTACAATTTTCCCACGTCGCGCTTCTTTCATGTCGAACGTTTAAAATTACTTTTGAAAAAATCATTTCCACAGCCAAGTCGAATAAATTCCTTTAAGCTTCTCGAACATAATCCCTCAGACTTCGGTTTTCCTTATAAACGATGTTTTCCTGGTAAAAATTGCTTTTCAAAGCACGAACGAGCAAAAGCCATGGAAATTGCAAGATTAATTTTTTCGTCCGCGCGAATGGCGACTACCTGACACGCTTTCCTCGAGCATCTTTTCACAGAGAGAAAACGCGATTGATACTGCGCGCGACCCGCTAATTAATTGGCATCCCGGTGAAAGGGTGTCGCGCGGAATCCGATGTCGGTTAATTACGCGGCGCGCGTACATATGAACCCGACCCGTTTTTATCGCGTCGAAGACCTACGTTTATTGTTCCCCGGGGACAATGAAAGGCAGATGCGAGAGCAGATTTTCGTGGAAATCGATTAATTGGGAACGCAAACGTTGGAGTGCTTGGACGCGAACGAGAAAGAGCTTCCACCGCCGACGGCAACCCTTTGAAGCACTTTTCACGGTCTTTCGGTTATACTTCGCCGAGTAGAAACAGGTGCAGTCCATTTCCATTCGAGAACGCGTGGCTGGATCGAGAGGAAAAGAATTTATTCTGTGCTTCGGCCAAAGGAAGACGAAATCAAAGGGAAAATTGAATTTTGTCGACAACGACGATCGAACATTCGAACGTTGCCGAAAACGTGAACGCTGTTAAATTTGTATTGGCGCAGGTAACGTATGGTGAAAATTTCAGTCGGATCGGATAACGGATTGTGGTATTGGTAATTATTAAGGGTGCGGGGAGTTTGTTTGTTCGAATTGGAGTAAATATCAATTTCAGGAGAAATTCGCGAAAGACGAGCGGGTAATTAGAGAAGCGCGCAGCGAACTGGGGGAGAAATTAATTGCGCAAGAAACACCTCGAGGAAGGGGTTCGGGATGTCGGTGCTTGGGGGTGGAACACCGTGAAAAACAGTTTTAATTGTAGCCCCTAATGGCGACGCTCGCTTCATTTTTGCTTCGTTA
The DNA here is from genome assembly GCA_028455805.1 of Lasioglossum figueresi. Classification (NCBI taxonomy): domain Eukaryota; kingdom Metazoa; phylum Arthropoda; class Insecta; order Hymenoptera; family Halictidae; genus Lasioglossum; species Lasioglossum figueresi. The sequence goes on along the minus strand of CM052189.1, from coordinate 14,498,565 downwards.
TGGGCGTTAAAATCATGTATTCGCGCGTTACGAGACGCGCGGGAGGAAGCCCGTCGGATAATAAACGCGACGAGCAGCCGCCATCCTGCGCTAACAATGTTGCAAATAACAAACGGCCCTTCGTTAGAATTAACCTCGTGAATCACGGACGACCCGCGCTCGATTACTTTTAATTGCTCGCTGCTGATGAAACCGTTTCGGCCAGTCCGTTGCTCTCGTATTATCTGCGGCGATCGTTATCGGATCATTCTTTCACACGAGTTTTTCGCGATTCAATTCGCGCCCCGGCTGTCTCTGTCTCGTGACAGTTGACGATTAAGTCGCATCACCCGAATTCCCGCTGCTGTTCCGCGATTAATCGTTGCGATCGATGTTTCGGCCGGTTGCTCTCGGTTGATTTCACCGAATTTTCGCGCGGTTGAGATTCTTGTTTGGTGAAAAAGTGCTGATAATGGCTTTGCATAATTTTAAGAAAGAAAAAACATGCAAAATATTCTCGCGATCCCGGAAGGAGAGCAACATTACAATTTTGTTCAAAGTCTCTCTTTTGTGTCAGAGGTCTAGTAGCGCTATTGACTGCGGATCTTTGTGCATTTATAGCAAAATTGAGTAGACGAAATTGAAAATTGTTGGAAAATTTGAAAAATTCAAGATGTCAATGCACGATTCCTCCTCTATTAAAATCATAAGGGAAGAAATACCATGCAATTTGATTTCAATCTCTTTCAATCGGTGCAGGCAATTTTTATTTTGCATAAAGATCCGCAGTCTAGTCAGGAAAAATGGAAGAAAAGATGATTTTAGGGTAAAGGAATGGGATGCGAGGGAAAATGAAAATTTGTAGTGGACACATAATCAAAATGTCTCCCTTTGTAGGATCTTCGCAGCATTTGCATCGTACCGTGTACCTTTCCGCGGAAGAGAATTGAAATCGGTCGATAACGCCTGTCGCGTCAACGTTTCCGCGTTATTAAACGTCGAACTCGTCCCTGCTCTGTCCCGGAACGTTCGAGTTCTACAATATGCTGCGTCGATCACAGAGAGATGCGTATCGAGCTGATGCATTCGAGCTCCGGCTAGTGGAAGCCGGCTCGGGGGGGCCAATAGCGCGCGTCCAACACAGACACAACACATTCAGACCGGTTATGGTCCGCCAAGAATTACGACCGCCTCATAAATACAGCGTGAACGATCTACTTAACGAAATACGGACGAAATACGGACGATCGACGGAAAGTTAGGTCGACTTTGTTAATTTTTACTGACGTTAACATTGCTTCTTACAATTAGTCGAAAATGAAATACGCGTTTCATAGTGGGATCTCTTGGGAATATTTTCTGACAATTTTCACGAAATTCTGAATTATGGGAACGCGACAGTCATTTTGCAGAGCAGTGTTTTAACGAGATCCATCTGCTCGACCATCCTACAATTGGGTTGAAATAACAAATTTTTTGTTCGACTTCATAACGAAGATATACATATTCTAAAGTGATCTTTTGAGAATGTTTTTCCGAAAATTTCCATCAGGAACTGGGAGTAGGAACGTTGCGATAGCAATTTTCCCGAACAATGTTTTCCGGGGATTACATATGCATGGGCTGATCAACCTAAAACAAGGGGAAATTTCCGGAATTTTTAATGGAACTGAAACAATGTTTGATTACAGAAAAAAAACGGGTATTACAGAACGATCGTTTGGGAATATTGCCTAGAAATTTCATCGCGAACGTATGAATTATATCACGCGGCATCCTATTTCGTCGCACATGAAAATTGAAGTTAAGTGGATAACGACAAACGCGTGTTATATGTGTAGAGCGAACTTTCGAGGATGCCACCTCAAAATTTCAGTACGAAGGTCCGAGTAGCGATGCTGTGACAGCTGTGACATTTCTCCGAACGGTATTTTTAAGAGGTGACAACTATCAACTCAGAATTAGGTCGGACTTAATTCTTTCTCGAAAGGTTCAAACTGTGTTTCGCTAAAAGTGTCACGTACATCGAGTGATCGTTCGAGAATGTCTCGATCCAATTAAAATGCTCGTCACCGCTATATCTTCGTATGTCCACTCTCAATCAAAAACTTCAAAAATTCACACTCACATATACCCATGACTTCCTTACAACCAAAAAAAGCCCACTGGAGTGTACCATATGTGACGTGACAAACAGCATCCAGCATATACTACTCGAATGTCCCAGATTCTCTTTGGGACGATCCTGATTCTGCTGTCGACCTCAAGTCGAATCTAGACGAGGACAGCATTAGGATCGTCCTCCACTTCTTTAGATCCATCGATACATCTGCGGTTGCAAGAAAGAATGTCGCATGTCACATATGTTCACTTTCGAGACATTGCCATTTAAACTTTTGTTTACTAATTCTTTGATACAGGACATCGGTTAAATTGCATTATTTTTAGCCTTTCGAATTTGTTTCCATGACTTTTTTTCTGGTAAATACGTAAATACTCTAAAGCGCAATTAATGCATATACTCAAATTGTTTGAAATTTACATTAAAATAAACTATAAAAATGGTGTGCATCGTAATGAAACATTTCGTTTCTAATCAGCTCACGTGCAACTTTATTCGCGTAATGGCGGAGCGTTTGATGTATGATCAATAGAGGACCGGCGACCCGGCGAGAGCAGGTAGGTAATTGCCGGGAATTTCGCGACTCGTTATTCGAGGAGGGGGCAAAGACGGGGAAAGAAGTTTCCGGCGAAACGACTTTGCTAATTAGCGAACAATCGCGAGACGGGCCGGGGCGTCGGAGGTGTACGAGAATTTGGAACTGGTCGTTAGAATTCTCTCTCTCTCTCTCTCTCTCTCTCTCTCTCTCTTTCTCTCTCTTGCTCTGAGAAAGTTACCGCGGCTCTTTTTCCACCTAGCCCCGAAACTAGACGCCTTTATTAAAACTTTTCATTGTCCGGCCGCGAGCTAATTCTCCCCAGGCCGATCGTTTCCCGTCGAATTAACGAGAGTTGAAGTGTCGCGGGAACGGCCGCGAGAAATCCTGACGCGTCACCAATTTTTTCCTCGTCTTTTCCTCCGCGATTCTCCGATTCGGCACGAGCCTCTCGGTCCCGCGAAGTTTTCATTTCACAGCGGCGCGATCGATCCGCGAGCGAAATTGCCCAATCATTGTTTAGCGGTGCGACTTTCGAAAGTAATTGGAAGTTCCCGACCTACCAGATGTCGGATTTGCAATTTGAACAATGAATAAAGAAGCGTCGAGGTTCGTCGATTCAAAAAGAAACAGGACGATAGATCGAACCGCGCAGCGTGCGATTACGAAACGGTTAAAATAGACAGAATCGTCTCGATTAAAATGGAAAAAGAAAAATGCAATTCGATCGGATAAATAGATCTCGAAATAAAAATTTACCTATACAGTGTGTTTCATTTATTAATTGATTTTGGAAGATTGAAATTGGTAATTGAAAGAGAAATGAAAAAGGATTTTTAAATCGGCACGACAAACAGCTTGCAAGACGAAAAATGAAATTTCAGAGTTTGTCGAGCTACTCTTTAGAGGATTTTCAATTTAAAAAATATGGCTGTAATTGCCAGAATTGCCTGGATTAAGATGGGAAAAGTTTCAATTGGATCGAGCTAACAATTTCTCAGATAAAAATTCGAACGTGCATACGGCGCGGCGTGTTCCCGAGCGTAACTTTTTTTTAACCGAGTTTAGGAGTCTCGTTACCGTGAGATTGCCGAGCTACTCGTTGTCGGATTTTCAATTTTAAAAAAATCGTCATAGTAGGCCGAAGGCTTTCAGATTAAAATGGAATAGAATTGAATTCGATCGGACAGGTTGTTTGCGAGATAGAAAATCAAAGGTACCGGCTGGCTCAAATGAATATGTTTAAAAGTCCTTTGATTTTTAACGGGAGATTCCTCGACAATCCGTTATCGGATTTTCAATCTAAAAACTGGTAAAAATAGCCTGAATCTTCTGGATTAAAATAAAACAAAGTTCAACGCGATCCTAAATTTTTAAAAGCGCATGTGTTGTAAGCACTTTCGACGCGATCGAAACGCTGACACGAACTTAACCAGAAACTCGCAAAAATACGAAACAGATTTCGCACGTGCTGTACCGATGCGAACATATTCTGTAATTATAGAGTGAAACGCAGGGCAAAGGGTTCGATGCAGAGTTCAGGATGATTCGTGGTTATGGCCGGTTAATTCGATGATTTTCGCGGGCATAGTGGCCATCGCGTCGCGGCGTAGCATATTGCCGATGGGGGTGGCACGGCGGGTCCGTTGTTTGTCGAATGTTTCACGAGGCTCGGCGGTATTATTTATAATAGCGGGTCCGCGCGTTTATTATTTATAATAGAGCGTGTCCCCGTTGCGTTGGTCGCAAACCTCCCGATTGCGTTTGCCGGCCTCTGGTATGTATCGAATTTCATTAAACCGTCATTAAACAAGCGAATCGCGGGCCATCGTCGCCCGCCCGGTTTACGCCTGTTCTCCCTATGGAGATTAATTATCGCGTCGACTCGGCCGGCCGTGTACAATGAATATGGAGCAGAGCGAGCTATGAATTAATTTCCCTCGATCTATCTATGCGCACGGGGTGCACGGTGCACCGTCTGCGCAACCACCGCGCCAGAAAGTAACCGCGCGTGGCCCTAATTGGCTTGTCCGAAGCCAAGGAGGACCTCCGATCCTTATAAATATGCGGGAGGTCATTAAGACCGACGCGACCGTCCTCGAGGATCGACCTCTCTCGCATTTGGAATTCCGATCGCGACGCTCTCTGACCAACGCCACTCTCCCTCTCTTACTCTCTTTGCTTGATCGTGAGTCGCCGGGCTTCCAGGTTTGTGGAAATCTCTGTGAAAATTACCCATCCT